>CM037029.1:24184660-24784660 GCA_020875875.1 Dioscorea alata | reverse complement strand
AAAAATAAAAATAAATAAATAAACACTTTAGCTTGGATTCATCCAGGTGCCATTCCTGATTTTTTTTAAAAAAAAATAAGTAACAAGCACCTAATTTAAATGAAATTAGGGACGTTTTCATTTGTGGAGTTAAAGACCTCACAATGCGTGGGTATAGGTCTGGAGTTCAATCTCGTTTCCTCTCTAAAATGAAAACCATACGAAAAAAAGACTTTAGTATCAATAGACCAAAAGGTCATTAGTGTGTTATGAATGTTGTTCCAAACACGAGATCCTGGAAATATTTTTGGTTTACCATCTATTACATATAAACTTCCATCCAAATCACTAGAAATTTCAGCACAGGAGCTACCATAAGAAGATACAACTGTTGTTATATTACCCAGATGAGAGGCATTGCAAACAACAACAAATAAGAATCTATATACCATCATCCACAAATTGCAATACAGGTGACTGACTCTCATTTATTTCTCTTTCATAAATGGAGTATCTATGCAGACATGCCATGCAACCAATTGAGTCATTCAGAAGAATTTTTCACTGGGGCACTTAATGTGCAATTTTTACAACGTATGAGTAGATAGCTAGCTCATTTTTTAAACAGAAGATGATCAAGAGATGCTACGTATGTACAAAAAACAAATTTAGAATTGCTAATCTGGTATAAAAAAATTATTACTTACCTTTTCCAGCTGGTAATCTAATCTTGAGATGTTGCAGAGTACTCAAAAAGAAGACGGTTTGAAGGTGCAGACTGGAAAAGCACCCGGAGACGGCTGGTAAGCTGGTACATTAATGTCCACTGCATGGCCATTTCAGAGTCCTTCATTTGTCTGACCATGGAGGCCTGCAAGGGCAAAAGATTCAACATGAGACTGAAAAATAAAAATAAAAATAAAAATAAAATTATATTTAAGGAAGAAATGAGCAGGATAACTTTGAAATTAATTAAACACTAAAATTTCAAACAAGAATAACATTTTTTTTTTAATAATTTGATTTTGTAAAATATCAAGCCCATAAAATTCAGCAAACAGTAATGACTTTAAATACAACACTGATATGGCTTTCTGTTTCACATTAAAAGCAACCTAATAATCACTAGATGACGGATCATAGAGACTGTTCAAATCATATAACAATATGGGAATGAGATCACCTGAATGCGCTTCCCTAACTGCACTTCAACTTCAGTACCAAAAGATATGTTATTGGCTAGGGACCTCAAGGGATCAACTGTAGGGTCAACAGATAACAAACTTGGGATCTGTGGAGCGTATACTAGCCTCCATCTCGCCTGACCAAACTCTCCTTTTCCTTCTATTCTCGGCATCAAGGTTTCCAGTGTTGCAGTTGCAAGTTTCTTGAAAGCGAGCTGACCATCCCGCTCCAACAAGGATTCTGCTAATTGACTCTCAAAAGCCCTAGCAGCCTGCAAAACTCAATATTAGAGGATTGAACAGCAGAAACTCAAGATGCTCTTCATGATTTAAAATTAGACAGATATACAATGTCTAAATTATCAACATACTATCTGCGAAAAAAAATGTGACAGTATCAAATTGCCAATTAAAGAAATTGCTTGACGATTTTAATCTACCAATTTGGTATCTATAAATTGAACCAAGTTCATCAGATAGTCTAAAGTCAGTAAAGTGGTCAGAATTTGTAAGACAGTCAAAGATGTATGATTTCAAACATTCAACAAATTTTAAACAATTGATAGTGTAGAGACTTGTTCAAATAGTTAAGAGCAAGGTGCTCGTCTCATCAATACCATCACCTTTCCTCCATGTGCAAATGTATATGTGAGTGAGTGTTTGTTAAATCCCTTGCAGAAAAATAAACATTCTAATCCTTTGTTACAAACAAAGATGTTATCTAACAATAAAGTAGAAGCATGCCAGAAACAAAGATTAATTATTAAAAAAATATTTCGTCAAGAAATCCACTTTTGAGTACAAACATGCTTGATGCATTAAATTATGTGCCGCAGTATATTTTTCCCAAACATTGCATTGTAGTAGAGTTCTGTGAAACACACAAAAGTGTACAGATGCGTTATTTGAGTAAAGATGTTGGCACACAATAAACTACAAACTAGCACACAAAAACATATAATCAGGAAACCAACAACACAAATATATGATTTTGCCACTCTCCTTTACCTCAGTAGGCGAGAGAACATCCTGATCCACAGAACGGGTAGATGTTACAACCAAATTGTCTTGCCAGGTACTGGCACGACTTTGTATCTTAAACTGCCATTCAGATCCAACCAGCACTAAATCTAAAATTGGATCCAAACCAAGTTCAGGCTCAAATTTTGCTATATTTAGATGGTCCCGTTTAAGCCTAACCTGTTTCATTAATTTAAAATCATTGTCAATGAGAAACATTAATTTAACACTAACACCAAAAAGAAAAAGCCTACTTTTTCAGAAAAAGTTGAAGTTTTCCAGTAAATATTTGCAAAATTGTCATAAAGTGAAAATCACCTGAGTGGCAACTAAATTGACATCACCATTTTCAAAACTTAAGATGCCCTTTGGTTTTATCCATTTTGGATGGGCCAAACCATTAAGCTCAAGTTCACCACTAACAGCAAAGTTGAGAATTAAAGGATACACGATCTTCAATTCTGGTCCAAGCACCAGCTTCAGGTCTGTAAGCCAAATATCAACACCTGGCCTGGCAATGGCTTGATCAATTTCCTTCCTAACTTCAGATTCATTACCTATAAGAACTCAAAATAAGTCACATTAACCACAGCATTAAATTGTAAACATGCAAACAAGAATAGTTCTTTTGCCAGATTTTCATAAGCTATAGTAGCATCCACAAGAAAACTTGCCAGAATCAAGAGTTATGTTGTGAACATTGCAAATTTGAATAAGGTTATGCGTTATTTGACCCAAAAAAAAAAAAATCTTTTGTTTGAAAAACTACCACATGTTGCACATGAGATTGACATTAAAAAATACCTTAACTATAGTTTTAGCAACCCACATGGTATAATACATGCCTAGAAGTTAAGCCTACCCAACAAGTTAGTTTGGTATAAATAAGGCAAGTTTTACAAAACATTTAGTTATTTCTGCTGCCGCTTTATGACAAACAAGTCAAGAAACTCTACAACACGATAACTATGCACTAATGTTTGCTTATAAGAGAGATATATTTGGTGCTGAAATTTTCCTGCAAAACAGTAAATGGTCCTTGAATAAGAAAAAGTTACCTTCACATAAGGATATGAATCATCTCACTTTACCAAATTTAATCAGTATGTCTAGGTTCAAAGTTTCTAAAGCAATATGTGGTTGAGAAATATGTTCAAATGACGAAATGTACCAGCAGGTTGAGGCAATCTGTCATATGAGGGAGATAAAGATCCAAAAAATCTCGAGACATGCCCAGAAGCACCTATGCCACTGTAACCAGCAGTGGGAAACACAGACTGCCTTGATGTTAGGGTATTAATAGCTGCACCATTGCCCTTATCATGAGGCAAATAAGCTTCACCATGGCTTAATTTGATCATTCCAGAGATGTTTGGCTGCAATATTGATCCTGTAATCTGCATTTGGCTGTCAACTTGGCCACTGTGATGATTAAAAGTAAGCAACATAAGAATCCATGTTAAACAGAATGCTACTATAAATACAATACAAAATTAAATCATGAAGATATAACATGGCAGAGCTAATACTGTAGATATGGTGAAAGATGTTCTAGAAAATGTAAGCACGCACACATTGCTAAAAGGAAAGAAACAATAGAAACCTACATCAGCTGAAGAAAAATGCATTGCAAGCAAAGAACATTAACCTCAGAATATTTTTGGCTCGTACTTCTAGAACTTCACATTTCACATCAATTTTATCACTGGATGAAGATTCACTGATTTTAAGAGGCAGATTGCCCTTCAGAAATAGCTTCCCCTTTCTGCTTACTCTGCTTTCCAGGGAACTGATGCATAGCCTATTTGATATAACTTGAACTGACCCCCCTATATTTGTAAGAGGCTTTCGAAGGACCGGAGAAGAAACTGAGGCCCTGTGCACTGATGCAGATCCATCAACAATTGGTTGCTCAATGGTGCCCCTGACCTATCAGGAACATATACTGATTAACAGTTGCAAACAATCTGAACACAAAAGCTCAGAAACACTGGGCAAGGATCATGTAATAGAATACTTAATATATTGATATTTATATCCACTATAATAAAGCAAATAATCAAATGACATATATTGCAGATGCAGAAGCAAAACCAGAGCCACATTGTGAAACCTCTTGACAAACATGAAACTTCTCATTCTCAAATACTTTTTCAAGTGATAGAGAAGCCGCCTCCTCAACCTGAAGCTGACATCTCGACACCCATGTGGAATAAAATCATGATCAGCTACATTATCTCTCAATTTTAAATTTTACATCATAAAAATAATAGAGCTTGGTTTCCAAAATAACTCAGTTCTCTGTTTCTCAACCAAACCTCCATCCTGATATTTAATATAAATCTACAGATGGTCAGTCTAATCAAACAAGGGACATGTTTGAACTTCTTTGAATCACAATCAATGATATAATGCTCACAAGAATTGTGCAAGTGATGACATCAGAAGAAACATCTGAGTGAAAATACCATCATATCAACAGTTTGTACCATTGATGCAATGCGGCAGATTTGAACCATGAACTACTGCTACCAAATCATTGCGCTAAAAAAAAAGGAAAGCTTGATTTCGCATGTACAACTTGAATGACTATAACAAGAAATCAACAAATTTATAAATGTGAAAGGAGCCAACAGTCTAACTGTAAAAAAAAAACATTAAACAACATTGTAAAATTGGCTCACCTGAAGGACAATGTCAGCATACCCATGAACCCATTCTGCATAAGGACTCAAGGCAGTTACCAGCATCATCCCTCCATCTTTGATATCTGCATCTATTCTCACCTCCGCATCATCTAAAATATTCCAGTTCAAACCTTTGAATTTTTCAGCAATCTGAAGTTCCCATCCCTCCTCAGGTCTGTCTCTGATAACCTTCTTCTCATTAGTCTCATTAGTAGATCCTCTTCCAGCATCTTTTACCCAAACTGGAATCCTTATGGCTCCACCAGCAATTCTCCTTTCCTTATCAATCTCCTCCAGATCATTTTGAACATAAGCCACAGGAACGCTTCCCTGAATATGTACATGGCCACTTTGGGTAACTGGTTCAAAGTTGGCTTTAAATAAAAACCGACTTGTTGAGGTTATTGAAGCAACAATCTCAGCCCGCCCAACATCAATGCCTCCTACAGCACCATCCAAAAGCCTGATTTGTACATCACACTCTGGCTTTGCAAGAGTTCCTCTAAGGTCTCCTTCCATGTGCAAAATTCCTTTCAAGGGTGTCAGCAATTGCCACAAAGAATGTACAGACTCTGTGGCTGAGGGTTTTACAACCTGAACTAATGTGGGAACTAGACCAACGGGTAAATTAAGAACAGCAAAATGAAGATTTGTTATGGGTCCCAGTAAACATCCATCAGCATGTAGAGTTGCATTATCTTTCTGGATAAACAATTTCTCAAGACGCAAACCATCATTATTGCTGTATGCACCAGTTGCCAAGACACGCTGAGTTTTGTAGCTTCCCCACTCCCAGTCCTCTCCATGGAAGTCAAAATCTGCCTGTAGAGAACATATAAAGTCAAATAGAAAGTAAAGAAATTTCCATGAACTAAATTTAGCAGGAGTAATTAGTTGATTGTCTCAAAACATTAAGCTGCATCCTGCTTCAAGGAAAGGACATAACCCTGGTGATATCAGATGGGCCTTCCCACTATTAAATTTAGATATAAGAACCAAGTAAGTTTTGGATTAATTTTTAGAGTATATGTAGTATAATGTAAGCCATAGGGCAACCTAGAGAACCGCATACCTCTATCATGAATGTTGCTCTAGCAGGTCATATATTTACACAATACACTGATCTCACGACATCAGTTGCATTTAAATAACAAGAGCAGATGTTACTACAGACCTCTATCAAGTGAATGTTGCTTTGCTCAAGCAGGTCATATATTTACATAAAATGCTAGTCTCATTACATCGGGAAGCATCTATATAACAAGAGCAGATGTTATGAATTTCCACAAACATAATTCCAGCAAAAGTGTCAAGTGTCAACTCTCAAGGCTGAGAATGTCAGGATCAAATGCTGACTTCATGAATGCCAACATGTAGAAGATCTATTAATTTACTCATGCCACCAATACTAAAAGAAATGACTGTAAAAATTCACATCCAAGAGCTCATGAAAGATTAAGAAAAAATACAACAGCATAATTAGAAATCATACGCAAACAGAAAGAACCAACTTCAATCAAAGAAAAAAAAAGGTAGAATAGAACTGAGTTCATCAAATTCTATCCATTTTCATATTCTATGATTTTTTTATATGGAGAAAAGAAAATCAATGGCATTAAACCATATTAGCTTGTAAAGAGAGAATGAGGACAATCAAACTGCAGATCAAGTTACATGCTACATATTTCCAGCACCAAGAGAGAGAAGTTTGCATGCCAAAAAAAAAAAAAATCCTGAATATGACCTCAAGTCAAATTGATTCATGTAATGATCTACTGATGCCCATTTTGAGTAACTTATAAGCAATGAAAATAATGAACAAAAAAAAAAAATTCTGAGTCAGTCACAGCCTCATGTCAGATTACCATTGTATCCCCATTGCCGCCTCCACTGGCATCAAGAGAACCATGCCAACAGCCTTTAAGTTCTTGTAAACCCGGAAGAGCAATATCTTCAAGGATAACATCATCTGACCCATAATATTGGCTTTTCAGTTCCTACAAAGCAATAGAGTACAGTAGCTGTATAAGTTATTGAATAAGGCTAGCAGACATACAACTAAGTTAAGCTGTATAACTGAAACAGTCGAGTAAAATTTCAGTCTATCTATAAAAAGAGAAGTGTCAGGAATGTGAGTTTTCATGTTTTGACCACAACGAGGCCAGAAATACATAAAAGCACTGCAGGGGGGTTTTATGTGTACCTTAAGCAATTCCCTTAAGCTGTCAGCATGAATTCCAGCAGACTGCAAGCTTTGTATAAAAAGGTCCTGCCAAGTGGTGGTTTGCAAGACATAAACCGAAGTTCAGCTAACAATAAGCATGAATAGTTTACCAAGTTATCAAAACTAAATAAAACATCACTGCAGTGGTTAGTGCAACTTAGGGATCAACTAAGTAGAAACTTCAGCCATGAACTCTAGAAGGACCGACATAGATGCAAATAATATCTCAGCAGAAGAGTATTGTACACAATCTGATGAAAATCATAAAATCGCATCAAGCCATGAGATTTTGCAGTGACAAGCAAAACAGGAAAAAGTTTTTATTAACTTCAACTATATAGACTCTAAAGTTGCAATAGCAGAAAGATAACATTGCATTAAAGGGGAAAACCTGTCATTCATTACAGCACTTCCCCTTCTCTCAAGACACAAAAGACAAGCAAAGTCAACTTATTAGGATGCAAACTTAGCCTAAAATCAAAACACAAAAAGTTTCAACTCATTGATCATACAGGATAAAGAGTACTGATGAATGGCAGACTTCAATAACATGTGAAATCTGGACTAGCAGTTGCAAAAATTGTAAAAAAAGAAGAGAGAGAGAGGGAGAGAGAGAGAGAAACAACAACAACAACAATGAAAGAACTAGCAACTAATGGAAATTAATAAAATAAAATAAAATATATATAAATAGAGATTGGTGCAACTGGAATAAATGACTTCAACTTGATGAAAATTCATCCTGAACTAATTTCCCTTTTCAAGAATTTCATGTCAAATGGTATTTATGGAGAGAGCAACACAACTTTATCATGCACACCCAACTTATTCTAGAAAACATGGCATGTGTGATAATTAGTAAGTAAAATTTGACCTTAGACCTAGAACGAACAGCAGGATCAGTACTCCTAGAGAGAAGCCTTGCAAGTGGCAGCATCTCAGCCACTTCAGCACCAGGAACCTCCAGCCTCACCCTCCATCTACCCATTGAAGATATTATTCTACCAAGATGCCCAGCCATTGCCTTCTTAAAGAAACCATCCCTCTTGTCATCAGCAGGATGCCTTTCACGCATACGAGGTAGTACATATTCCCCCTGAAGCTCATATCGGCTGCTAGCTTGCTCCAGAACAGTTTTTTCAATAGTAATCTGAGTAATTTACATGTCACAAATTGCAATAATAGGCAAGAATATAGGCTATTAATTCACATTGCTCCAGTGCAAATTAGGTTCAGTTGCAAAATTGCAATATTCAGAGCAAAAGAAATAGCATAGTAACATCAAGTGACCAGTTCAAATCCAAATGCAGCCTCTTGCACCAATAGAGTAGCAGTAAGATGAAGAATTTGCATCCATACAACCCATATCAGATGTAAAGGTAGTAAGATATTCAGCAAGTAAGATAAGAAAACCATATAATGATACAAGATTGTGTAATAAATCTAGATCTCAGAATAAAGGAAATCCATCTCCCATGTGAGCATCACAATTAGGGGTTCTTTTCTTGGTTGAAGATGTAGTGGAGAACGTTCGGCCAAACATGGTATCAGCCAAATTATGAGATTGAAAAGGGGAGTCTCAAATATGGGCATATGCCACATATAGGGCAAGGTCTAAAATATATATTTCTTATTATGTACTCATAATGCCATTGGTTTTGCCTACTACCAGCATGCCTAATGATCAACAGACATTCCCTACGCTTTTGTACAACAATCAACCAATGATACTTTCCCAGCCCTAAACCATAAGGTTTAGAAAAAAAAATCAAACGGTGAGCTGGGAACATTTCACTAAAATATCCACATGAGTGTAATTTTTATTATTGACTTAATTATTCCCATTGACCCTAACATGAAATCAAATTGCTTAGGATTTTTCAGTTAAAAATCCAATGGCTCCAATGTTTAATTGTATTCAAGCTTGTATGGATCAATTACTATATCATTATTATGATTCAATGATACAACAAATTTGTGATCTCTCTTCTCAACTTATCATAGAATAAAGTACCATCCCAACCCACAATCATCAAAAGGAATGCTTAGGATGGTGTATTCAATTCAAGGTTCTCCAATGGTTCACAACCAGCAAGATTTTTGAAAAAGAATTTCTAGAGATAGACAACTCAATTTCCCTAAGAAACAAAAAAATGTCACCCTAGCAACGGTACAAATACTACTTGGTTCTTTCTACATCATATTTATGACATACACTAACTTTAATTGTGTACAAAGGATTAAAACCCTTATGAGCAATATTTCATTCATGAGCAACTGTAAATTAAATAGAAAAATTAGATACTTCGAAAAAGAGTCCTAGAGAAAGAGTCACTTACAACATCTCCACTCCATCTGGCAGCCACATCAAGGGCTTCACCCAGCACACCACTGAATTTTGGATGAAGCACTGATAATAATCCATGACCCCTCCGTTTCTGATAATTAAGTTCCAACTCTGCCTGTAAGTATGCACAGTGGGTTAATAATAATTCAAACTAGAAGCAAGAAGCAAAATCGTGAAGGACTTTGCGTGTGTGTGCATAAATAGGTTCATCATAAGACCTTGATTCAGCAAAACAATTCCTTGTGCCAAGTGTCATAACACCAATTATAAAAGGCATTGTATCAAAAGAACATCATCATAATATAATGCAGACCATTTCTCCTATGGATAGACAACAGCTAGATTGCTCAGTCAATTTTTGCTTAGACGTAGAAAGCCCAAGAGACCAGAACTATTACACTAGAGAACTTAATCAAAAAAGAAAATTTACTTGTAGCAAGACGTATACCAAATTTGAGATCATTTCAAATGAAGAGGAATTTTATAGCAGCTAATTGCACTGAAATGATAGCTACCAAGTCTGAAGGTTGTTCTTATATTGATCATGTTATTTAAAAATGTAAAAGAGCAAACCACATATAATGATTTAAACAGAAATTTCTGAAGTTCTTAAATTCCCAAATCATAATCGATGACAGGAGTACCTAAAACCATGTTATATTACTTTTATTATGACTTATTTAAATCTTCAAGCTTGTCTCGGTTTTAATTTAAGTCATGTTCCTGCTTAGCATCCAAGGGCACTGCTAATACATTGTGGAATTGACAAATCATTTATGGATCAAAGTTTTGGGGTTATTTAAAATTTGCAGATATCTTATGCTTAACATTGTGCAGATCTCAGATGACATAAGAAAGTCACATCAAAAAATAATTAAAAACATGACTATAGGTGAGGGCTCACCCTCTGAACAGTTCCTCGTAGAGAGGCAAGTTCCAATTCATCTAGTGGCAATTGTCGTACCTTCACATCAGAAAAGAAAAAATCAGATTGCATGTTTGAAAGGTAAAAAAGAAAGAACAGAAATAAGAATGATGACTTCCAACTTAAAGAACCAATTTGGTGCACAATCTTAAATTTAGGTAAGGATAACTTCACCTCCAAATTAACATAATGTTCTGGTTGATAAGAAACATTAGCTCTTAGTTGCCCCTTTTGAAGGGAAACAGACATTAATCTTCTTTTTTGCAAGCTATGCTCCACAGTAAACCATAATGGTTCAATAACTTCCACTGACAAATTCTCATCAGGCCTACCAGTAGCAGCCAGCTGACAAGCCAAAACAGCATGCACATCAGCAGATGAGCTAAAACAGAGACAAAAGACACTTGCAATAAGGAAACAAAATTTGTCAGTTTATAAGTTCGGGAAGAAATTTATAATAAATTTGAAAGGTGTAAAATAGTACCTTAACAGCTTTGTGAGATATGCACAAGGAACCAGCCAATTGTGGCGCCAACATAAGTTGGTTGAGTTTGATCCCTGAAAGGGAAACCTCTCCGACAAGACTTGTTTTCTCATCATCATTCATCTGAACATTGTGCATGTCATTGACATCATATTTCACAACTTTTCCTTGGAATCTAATTTTTCCAGTTCCTTTCAAATGTAAAGGTCTCGGTGAACCAAAAGAACTGGAAGAAATAAGACTAGCAAACTCAAAACCACGCATGCGCAAGTCCAAATCAACAGTTTCAACCACAAGAGGCATGGTTCTCCAAAAATCAGCATTCTTTCTATTTGACCAGTAATCATCAGGATAAGATGTTTGAACTTTGGTAAATAATTCAAAGGCAATGGATGATGACGCTACAGTCATGCAGTCATGTGAGATAACAATATGGCCGCGTGAATCAGTAAATGAATCTTCAGCTTTTGGTGCAGCCCATTTTATATCAAATCGCCTGAGCCCAGAAAGTAAGGATAACATGTTAAGAGCATTCAATACACCCAAGACTGTTGGCAGATCAAAAATAAAACATAGAAACAGTTCTAACAAAATTTTAAGCAGACACTTAAATCTTTAAGTGGAAAGTGAAAATTCATAGAACATATTTGGACTTACGGCCTTAAGAGGGAACCAGATAGTTTTGTCTCTCCATTTAGCTCCCCAATTTTGAGTGGTGTCAGCAGAATATCATTGGGTAAATATCTGTTCATCACATTTTCAAACAACAAATGACCAGACAGATTTACATCCAGGGCAGAATCATCCACTTCTCCCTACAAAATAGGTAAAAGATAGCATATATTTCAACTAAGCAAATGTAAGAGGACAATACTATAATAGTTCAAGGAAAAAACATGGTAACATAATAAACATATTAGAAGTTGTTTCCTGAGTTACTGAGTGCTAGGAATTAATAAGTATTCAAATTGTTCATCATGCTTTTTGCTTCATTATATGTGGCAGAGACAACATAAGAGCACACAGTGCTTTTCATATCAAAGTTTAACTTTGCAACCATATGAGCCTTCAAAACCAAGAACACAAACTGCAATAATCCAATTTTAATACTTTGATTATCAAATTCTAGTTGAACTCCATAAGGATTTAAAGTATACCAGGACTGTCAATCAATAAAAATGAATGCAATAATCCAATTTTAATACTTGCATGATTATCAAATTCTAGTTGAACTCCATAAAGATTTGAAGTATACCAGGACTGTCAATCAATAAAAATGAATGCAAGCAAACTTATCTACAGAAAATATAGATAATTCAAACATCAGTAAAAAAACCTCAGGGCAAATCCAAGCATTTCCAGCACCTCGGATCTCTCCGCCATCCAATAGACTTGCTCTAATACCATAGAGATCAGCAACCTGATTGCAAGAAAAAGAACAAAATCAAGATACATAAAAATAGAGAAACAAAGGAAGCAGAGCTCAAAATCAGAAATAAATTTCAACAAGGAAACTTCACTTACACTATTATCAAGGTTAAAAGTAAAATTGGCTGATACATGAGAAAAAGGAATTCGATCAAATGCAGCAACTGCACCAGCCTCTTTGTCCTTTATTACTGCTTCAGATGCAGAGGATGGAGGCATAGTTACTAAATTAGAAGTTTTCCTTGATATCATTCCGCTTCCCACAAAAACAGGAGCATCCAAGGGGCCTTGACAGTTAAATACAGCAGTTACTGACCCAGCCAACTGCAGAAATGACAAATTGTAACTTCACCCAAAATGGCAGTAATTTTTCTCTTATAACATAGTAAATATACATGTTATCAAAACCAATTATGCAAGAGCAGAAGCTAAGAATTGGTCAGTCTAAATCCATACAAAGAATAAAATAAAAAGTGATCCATGGCAGTCAACATGGTTACACCAGCCAGACATGGATTTAACGTGACTAGCAATCATACTGATCTACATTTTCATTTGACAGCTCCATGGATTGGACTTATGTGTACACCTAACATACAAAATATGCAAGAAAAGATGAAAAAATATCTAAGTGAAAAAAAAAATTAAAGAATTAGATACATGAATTGAGAATCCACAATGAGTTGAAGAAACAAGTCTTCAAACTGCCGACCAGGATGAATTGTGAACGCCTTATCTCATTCTAACTAATACTTCAATTCATGGCTATCACAAAATTGTACAAAATCTAAGCCTTCAAAGTTCACTAAAATCATCCTAAAAAACTCATGTGCCAATTACATGAAAAGAAAAGGCAACTGCAAGTAATATTGATCCCAGGAAACCAGCATGAAGCCCAACCACCAATTTGGAACATATTTCAATCAATTAGGTCTGAAATACCATATATATGTTAAGACTCCCTCATGATATCTATTCTCACCTTTCTACTTTGCTGGATGTAAGGAATGCAAGTAGGAAGTATGAAATATGTTAAGCCATCCTTGAACTATAAATCATAAAGACTGAGCTTCCTTCCACCCTTGGTCTCATGTGCCCCTTTATCACCTCAGAATCTGAAGCTCTTAAAGAGTGCGCATGGATACTAAAAAGGAAAATTTCCATATTCACAACCAATATCTTCAATAATTAAAAAACTTTAAATAGGGGCAAAGCAACAAGATGGTTGGTATAAGCTTTCATACATGAATCCTGGCAAAGCAGTAATTTAAATTACCCAATTCATTAAAAAATTGACCACCTTGAGATGAGAAACATTTATTCTTTAATTGGTTGGATGGTATTACAAAAGGATACTGCTATCATTCTTCAAGGAACAGATTAACATAGTTGAAAAACAGATTGATGGTGAACATGGAATATTGGTCTTTTTGTGAAATGATTTGAGGCTTATACCACAGACAGAAATGATCAGCAAAACACCAGAATTGAATTTTTGTCAGATTGGTATATGAAAAGTATAGAATTATCCACAAATTGGAGTATAGTAATCCGTATAAAAGAAACCGATACAGCACTAATCTTCTTCTTTGTCCTGTAATATAATCTAGGCTTCTTCTGGCAGTAGCCAACAGATATTTTACAAGAGTTCCTTCAAGAGGTAAACCAAACTTTCAGCATAGAAGGAAGCCACAGAGCATAGCCATCTTTGAGAAAAATCCAAAAATAAATTATCTATCAGTAAGGATCCACAGAGAATGATTGCTGCACTTTGTATTACTAGTTTAAGCGAGAGATATAATACTCATCCATGAGACTGAGTATTCCTATATGCTCTTTGCTTAACCCAGAGAGGAAAAAACAGAATCAAACCAATTTGTCAATGAAAGCTAAATAGAACAAAGAAATTAGAATCATTTCACATAAAACAAGATATAAGGAATTATAAAACAGAAACCATAATCTTTGCCAAACCCAGATAAAAACAATAAAGAACAAAGACATAAAGCGCTTTGTTTAAGCCAGAGAAAAACAATGAATATGAAATAGAGACAAAGCAATTTGTCAATGACAGCTAAATAGAACCAAGACTTCATGTAGGAAAAAAAAAGGAATTGCAAAACAGAAATCAATACTTTATAAGGTTTTTTCACCTGTTTTGCTTGTATTACTTTCGCAATAAAAATTGAAATAAGAAAATTAACTGTTTAAAAAATTAAAAACTAAGCACTTACTGGGAAAATCAAAGGCCTCATGTTAAGTGTCCTCATAAGAGCATTTACTTCAATACATGGAACCTGAAAAACAAACACGGGAGAAATATTATCTAGCCAAGCATGTCAAATGAAACTCATGAGAGATGTTAGTGATGCACACCAAACATATTATCTAGGCCAAATTCAACCCAAAAGCTTAAGATGAGAGACCCAGGTTTATTTATTCAAATTCATATTTATCAAATTAACCAATGTGGGACTATTAGTTACTTTAATATGTGTGAATGAAGCAATGAAATGCACAAGAAGCATAGAACCAGAAAAACAAACACAGGAGGAATATTATCTAGTAAAGCATGTCATATATTTGACACAATGAAATGCACAAGGAGCATGGAACCTGAAAAACAAACACAGGAGGAATATTATCTAGCAAAGCATGTCTGATGAAGTTAATGACAGATGTTATTTGTACATGGAAACAATGATATGCACACAGAGCAGCCTAGAATGTAAGATCTGAGTGAGGCCTGGACCTTTAATCCAGCAAGACAACAACAAATTACCCGCTATGAACTCATTTTCAGTTTGCATAAAATGAAACAAGACTTAAATGCATTTGATGAGTAACAATAAGCCAAGGATACAAGGGAGTACAAGTCAGTAGACACACAAAGTTATGTGGTGTTTTCAAGTTGTCATCATGGTATAGAATAGAGTTGCAAAATGCAACTCCATTCCTACTGAAGTGCACATAAATAAACCGGAACTATAACCACTAATCACTGATGCTAATATGCACGGAAAACTTTTCCAGCAATGCCAGCACTATATAACAAATTGAATTCAAACTTAATGGGAAAGACAATAAACCTGACACATCAAATGAAACTCTCCATTCTCGGGATTTATGCCAAAATCACCAGACGCTTCTAAAGGAGCATCACCAAACCAGCCACTTGCATTGTGCAAGAATATCCGTTGACCACGAAAACATAGTCCAGCTTTCACTTCCTGCAGGGAAGCTAAAATATCAATCTGAAAGTATCTGCAGCAAAAGCAACAAGATAATAAAGACAATGTCTAAGTTTTTTTTTTTTTTTTTTAATTAGATTAGATTCATTGCAATCCCTAATAGATGGAAATAAATGTCCTCAAAAATCACAATGAATAAAATAAATTTGCATATCATATAATATCAGAAGGTGAAGTTGTTCGACAGTGCACTTGTAAGTTCAGTGTATCTTTATCAATCAAATTTAGTGCCGTGGATACTGTTAACCTAATTAGGTGGCAATCCTTCTTCCTTCCTGCATTTTCAAGGCAATGGAAATAATCAATTTACATTTTTCAATTTCCCAGTCAAGGAATTATGTTGGAAACATATTCAGCTCAAACTACTCCCTCCGTTCTTTTTTACTTGTCACATTTACCTAATTCACACCAATTAAAAAAAATCGGTTGCCTATATTTTTAAAAAAATTCATTACTTTCCAAAAGTATCCCTATTTAAAACTCCACTAAGTGGAGTATATGAAATGCTTACTTGATTGTAATTTATTGAAAATTGTACAAGTACATTAAATTAAAAGGTAAATTTGGAAAAAATTATTTAATGTTGCACAAAATTTCTAATGTGACAAGTAAAAAAAACAAAGAAGAGCTTCAAAATGTGACAAATAAAAAGAAACGGAGGGAGTATAATAAACTTGGAAATATATATAACTGCCAGTTGAAATGCTTTCAAGCATCCTAAAAATAAACCATGCTTTTCTCATGCTGCTTGAAAGCATACTTCCAATTTCCCAGGCAAGATATAACGCAACCACTTCGTACTAACTAGATACTACCATTTAAGTCCAAAAATTTATGCAATAGGAGACAACTGCCAAAAATTGGAATCATTTGTAAAAGGTCAAAGAACTTGAACTTACTGAAAAGCATGATGGAGCATCTAATAACTGAAATGCTAGCCCATTAACATCAAGTTGTCCATGCAGATTAGGGAAAGTATCCCCTTTTGCCATGCAGATGTGAACCTAAAAAAAGAACCCATAAGTTAAAATTTAGATTAGTTTCATACATTGCACAGATACATTACATGGATAATCACATAAGACACTGTAAGTTGGCAGGCCTGATAACTTATCAACCACCATTAGGGGGTATAAGTAATTTATTCTTATGATTGTCTCTTCCTTCTGTATTCTTGACTATGTTCTTCAGCCAATTTTATCTTCATTCCAAGATTCCCTCCAATACCTCCACCATTGCCACTGATCAGCAGTCATAGAGCCCACAATCACCTTGAAGGACAAGGATTCAGATCCAACCAAAAGATCAACAACAACTACCACCAAAAATATAAATATATTCCTAAAAAATTCTATACATTTGGTTCAAATTTTAAAGATACCCCCTTTAAGTTTTTATAATCCCAAACAAACTAATTAATAAAGAAAAATAATCACATCATTGAATAGTTCAAAATTATTTTTAGATAATCAACAGTAGAATACCGAAGAAATATTCTGCCAAAACAGGCAGTTTTCTTAACTGAATTAAATGATGAAGAAAGACTAAGAGGATCACACCTAACTAGACAAATTATAGGAGTAAATTTGCAACTAGTCTGAGTTATAGGAATGATCTGTGACTTCCCCATAAATACAGAATTTATTCCTTAAATCAAGAATATGATTCACACACACACACACACACACACACAAGCAAGTAAATAGGAATCAAGTCAGAGTGCCACTTAGTAAACAACATACTTGAAATATTTTTACCATTGACTGCAAGCTCTGAAAAAATAAAAATAAAAAAATAAAAACAAAACCATGAGATGTCCATTTAAAGCATGTCACAGATGTCCAAGAAACCCAACTCAACCTAAATTGAAAATAATAATGTTGCCCCTCCCTCCCTAATGTTGCCCCTCCCTCCCCTCCCTCATAACAAATTTTCTGTTACAGAACTGCTCTCTCGGCCTGATTTCATCGTAAACATGAATTTTCCAAAGTTATCTCAAAGGCCTCCTCCTATGTAAGAGCAGTAATTATACCATATATTTAGCCCGAGCAACACATTCATATAGTGTAAAATCAGAACAGAAATATCAAAGATAGAAGTGTATGCAAGCACCTCACCACTAGCTCTTCCCCTTGACAAGGTCACTGGAATTTCTAGTATCCTTTCAAACAACTGCAAGAAGTTTTTGAATAAATCATTTAACTAATTAAATGGACAAAAAAAAGGGGTTCATTGAGTAGATTATGTCATCACATGGTAGCTGAAATAACTATACAAAACAGGGATGATTTTTAAAAAGGCTCTTACTGGGGCAAATAGGTTTGCAATCTTAAGGTTGACATGCCATTTTTGTTCAATGGTATCAACAAAAACATCAGTAGATAGATGGCCCCCATCGTGAGACAAGGAATCAGATCTCCATTGCAGGCAATCACCATTTAGCTGCACATGTATCTGACCATAATGATTTTGAAATTTTACATGTCCATTGGCATTCACCATTGCTCTATTAAAACAAGAACAAATTATCACTTAATATCAGCACTATAAAGCATGCCATTTAAAAATCACAGACAAATGCTTAAAGAAAACTGTTAAACTGGCCCAACTAAAACAGTTCAAAATTAGTTCGATAATGCTTCAGTGGCATAAAGTTGAAAATAGAAAGCTGATGATTTGATAATAACTCATGATCCTTTGAAGCTCATTATTCCTCAAGAAAAACAAATTATAATAATAAATTTCATGTGGGCTACTAAGCTCTAGCATAAAATTCAAAATTGGTAGAAGATCACAGGCATATTTCGGTAGCTTTTCGTAAAATAAGAAAAAAAAAATTTCTGGATATAATTGCTGATCATGTAAACTAAGGCTCCAAAATCTTGTCCATGACTATATACTGCCAATGCAGTTGTGAAATTACACCTTTTCTTGTAAGTTCATTATAAAGTAGCAATGGAGATAGATTGGCGAAGGAAAAATCATGCAGCAGAAGTATGGTGACTACCAATGGGTCCATAAGCAAGTTCGTGAAATTATCAAGAAAAAGTCAAAGATATGGAACATGTGAAAATGAAAAGTAGTAACCAATAGCCTGTGGTTTTAACATCTAACCTGGGTTCAATATCACCATACGCCAGTAACATTAAAGTCCCTCCTGTGAACTGAACAGAATCAAGCGAAATTGGAATGAGCTTCTGAATACCTTCACAAGAATTCCCGTTTGTTCCATTGGCAAGTTCAGCAGCAAGTTCTTCAAATTTTATGATAAAGCATGACTTCAGTTTCCGAAGTTGGCTATGAAACTGATCAGGCAAATGCTCTGTAACAGTTTTTGACAATTGAAGCAAGGTAGTCTTCAAGATGGTAGGGTAAATTGGCATTGAATGGTGCATTCGCATGGATGGCCAAAATTTTCCAAGAGTGGAGCTTTGACATGCAATATATCTGCTGATTCCAGCGCTCTCATCAAATAATTCCAGCAAAGGAACCTGCAGATCATCATAGCAGACTCCCTGATCATGATCCGCATGACGGAACTCTTCCATGTAACCATCATTTGGATTGTGTGGATTACATAGAGATCTCTCAGGAACTTTCCTGTTGTTGTTGCTACTCAACAAACTACACTCAAATTTATCATCAGCAATAGGGGCTTTATCCAGTGCATCTGTGGATCCATGTTTATTATCCATATCTAGCAAAGTCATATTAGCATTACCAGAAACTTCCTCATTCACTGTGAAAGCCTCAACTCCAGTGTCTTCATTGCCTCCATCTGGAGGGTCACTTCCCTGTTCTGTATTTGACTTACTATATTTCCTACTGTTCACATCCTGAAAATAGGTGAGGGCTGCAGCAGCACTATGGCGGAGGATTCTTTCTTTGGAAGTAATTCCAGTTTCAGAAATAGATTTTCTATTACTATCCCTTTTGAATGTACGCCCTATAGGTTTTGACATCATTCTAAACCAGGACTTAAGACCTGAGCCAGGAACTTTCACCCCAAAGGATTTTTCGAGATCTGCATGCTTCAAATCATATTCGACCCCACTATCCATGCAATGGTGATCCCTCTGGTGCATCATATCATCCATGCAAAATAATAAATCTGATCTAACAGACTCCGAAGAACGATCAGGAATATCCTTAAAATTGTTATAAGTAGCATGTGCAGGAAGTTCTTGAGGAACTATATATCCTATCTCAGCAGCGTGTTTTGCTTTTTCAACCCTTTCCCTTGCCCAGCAAGTAGCAGATTCTTCTCTAGCTAGCCTTCTGGTTTTGGTCCGATAATCAACCCCTTCTTCACTGGAATGGTGCCTTAATATACCATTTTCTGAAGGTGACGGAATCCCTAACCAGGAGAAATTCTCCTTCTGTGCTACCAAAATAGAAGGTTGGTATAGAATGGCATCTATTACAATCTTCCCTCTTCTCAAACTTGCAAAAGGGTGAAGACGAAGTTTCATGACTGGGACCTCTCCACAGGAAAATTCTTCCCGGTGAGGTCCAATGGAACATGATGTCAAGGTGATCCCCAAAGGTGAAACATTTCGAACCCTACCAAAGTCGAGTTCTCGTTGAAGATATTCACTCAAGCCAGAACAAACAGATGGCAAAAGTCGGGACTCCACAAAACTCACGGCTTTCAACTTAGCATACCATACTAGCATTCCTGCAGCCGAAAGCACTGTAAAGAAAACAGAGCATCTAACCAGAAACAACCCTTCCTTCCATAAAGGAACAAAAGATCTAAATAATGTCTTGCTCCTTGAAAATGGCTCTTTTGTGCACTTGATCCTAAATTGGCTTTTAGAAACAGAATTCCTTCGAGAAAACTCAACTTTTCCAACACCAAAATACGAAAACCTATCAAACCCCTGCAACTTTTGACAGTTATATAAAGGCAAGAAACTAGAGAAACCCCCAACATTATGCTTTCCTTTGGTCACGCAAATGGATTTGACTTTATTTCTTGGCCTTGAAGAAGTTTGGAGTGGTGAACCAAAGAGCGAGCTATGCATATAACGAACGCTCATTTTCTTTTGCTTGTGTACCAAGAAACAGCCATGTGCTGGGGACCAAGAACAGAGTTCTAGTCCCCCTTAATTTCAGAAAGTGAGAGAAGAGCCTAACATACTGATTCATCCAGGAAAAAGAAAAAAAACAAAAATTACATCATGTTAATGGAAGTTGCAAGGCAATCACATAAATCAAAGAAACAGAAGAGTTGATGTTGTCAAGAGTTACTCAAGAAAGTAAATGACAATCAGAAGAGTAAAACTAGCTATTTTAACAATCCATTCCTAAAAAAATTTACATATATTTTCATTATAAGTGTCTGATTTTTTAAATAATTCAAAGCTTGTAGCTATCCACAAACAACAAGTCCCTTAAACAAATTAAAGGGCCTTCCGCCCTCAAGAAACAAATCATATATCCGAAAAAAAAAGATCAAATGGAACATCAATTTATCATAATTTTCAAATAATAAAAACACCACAAAGAGATCAGAAAACCAAAGCGAGATAAAGAAATCCTACACTTCATCACCAACGAAAAAATACAAAATAAAAATAAAAAAGGAAAAAAGGAAAAAGAAAAGCAAGAACCAGAGATTTAACCCTATTGAACAAGAGAAATCATACAAAAGAACAACAACGGACTAGTCTGAGAAATCTTAGCATGCCATGAAGTATTGGAGGGTTTGGAGACATCAGGACCGAACCTTTGAAGACCGATTCCAGCAATGGAGCCCGACTTCCCTATCGGTTAGGGCTTGGAGCACGGTTCCAGCTCTTTAGCAATCCATTGGAAGGAGAAGGAGAAGGAGAAGGAGAAGGAGATGGGAATGGAGGGAGAATGCTTGAGTTTGCTTCTCCGATGTGCCTTGTTTCGAAGCCAAAGGAGAGGGCACGATTATTCCACTTGGATACCCCGATTGCCCTCACAATAGTCCTTAAATAACAGCTCTGCCATCCAAATCAGACCGTTGGATTCCGAGATTTTGCTTTGTTATGCGATCTATGTGATGATGATCATACGAACGGCTCTTTTTTTATTATGATCCATAATTATGACCTTATTGACGCCTTATTTTTAAATTTTAATTTTTTATTTTTTAGTTTGATCTCTTTGTTTGCTTCTTTTTATTTCTTTTTATTTTCTTTTTTGTGATAATTATGATCTCTTATAAACGATTTTTTAGGGTGATTATGATGGTAGTTAATTGAAAGTTTGGTACTCTGAAATTGCTTTTATGATCTAAATCATTAAATTTTATTTAATATTAATTTTAAATTTATTATTTGCATAATGATGTAGAATGAAATCACCAAATTATATTTCAAATTTACAATTATTACTATTTTTTAACAAATATTGGGAATTTTCATATTATTATTGCGCCTGATCTTCATTATTACCAAATCAGAGACAGGTGTAATTTTTCCGATTGATGGCCATCATTAGTCATCCATGTCTTTTCTTTTGCATGGTCTGGTTTTTTGTCCTTTACTGGTTCTGATTTTTTTTTAAATGAAATATATTTGGATATAATTGAACAAATTAGGGACTTTTATAACTTTTCCCAGAGAGACACTATGAAAATAAAGCCTTGTTTGGATTGGTTTAGAGTAGAAGTGCTTTTTTTTTAGTTTTATAAAAGCACTTTTGAAAAAAGTGTTTTTCAGAGTAAGCTAAGTATTTTTTTGTATTTTATGTTTGGATAAGTTGAGTCAAAAACACTTTTATATGTGTGAAATTATTTGGATGTGAATTGTAAAAGCACTTTTGGAGATAGCAAATTACTAAAATAAGCATTGTTTATGGAAATAATGAGGGAATTATTCATTTATCAAGAATAACTTAGTAATTTTACATCCCCAAAAACAGCTTCTCAGAAGTGCTTTTCTGAAAAGCACCTGTTGGCCAGCTTTTAAAAAAAACTGAATTTTAGCTTTTTCACAGCTTCTGCTTCTGTCCAAAAGCCCAAACAAACATGATTTTTAAAACCCAGAAATACTTAATTTATAAAAAAACACTTTGGGAAGCCTATCCAAACAAAAAAGGAGTGATATTCAAAACAATACAGGTCTCATGTATTATTTATTTGATTCAGATGGGTCCTCTGTGAGAGTTTGTGTGTCTCTCCCTCTAATATTATATAGAGAGGAGATTTTTAAGTCACTTATCCGTAATTAATATAATACTTATTTGTCATTTAACACCACTTATTTTTTGAAAAAAAATAATAATAAGTATAACAATAATTAAATAAATTTACCTCTCCATCATATAAAGTTTATAATTTTCTGAATTAGTTAGTCCCTCTAACATTTGTCCATATTTTACGATTCTTCAAATTTTTTATTGTTATTAAATTACCAATTTTTATAAAACAAAAAATATTGCTAATTCAATTAGTCGCAACCCTTCCTCTTCAAGACCGAGCATAGTCTCGTTGCTATAATAAACTCATCTTCCTCGTGAACACACGTAACGTACAAATGAGTTTTGTCACTCCTTTGGTCAGGTGGCAAAACCGCCACATAGGTGATGCTCATGCCCAGCATTAAAATATTTGGGTAACTTTATATGAATTTAAAATTAAAAAAATAATTTGAAAAGTAATATTTTCATGGGTAATGAAATTTGAGAATTTTTTTTTATAAAATTAGAAGAATTATAGATTTCTCCCTTTATTTCTTGTTTAATAAAAATTCAAAACAATAATAATATTTATTTATTTAGAAATGGCTTCAAAAGTCTCTTTAAGTTTCATTTATTTACAAATCGTATACTTAAATTTGAGCATTATAAAAAAAAATTTATTAAAAGCTTACTTTTCAATATTTTTGCCATAAAGATAATTGACATTGAAACACGTCAAATATTAAACGTCAAAAATAATTATTAAACGAGAAGATAATAATATTTAGTGAAAACTTATGTGTTATACGTAAATACGGAATGTTAAACGAAAAATATATTTTTTAAGCAAAAAAAACAGAATAAATTTATGGAATGAGTTATAATAAATTGTTAAAAAAAAAAAAAGTTTTTCTGGAAATTTTGAAACTTTCACAAACTTATAATTAATTTATTATTTATTTGTTTATAATAATAATAATAATAATAATAACTATTATTATTATTTATAATTATAGAAATAGCATAAAATATTGACAACTGGTTTCCTTCTCACAGTAGGCCATTCAGGGAAAAAGAGCACAATCTCCAGCCTCAAAACCCATCTCTGGACTCTGACTGTGAAGCGGCTGATGATTCGAAGGTAGTCTCTTCTTTGGATCGTCCGACCATCGAGTCGTCAAGGTTTCATCGCTTTAAACCCTCTTTTTTTGGCCAATTATCTGAAGTCCTGTGAGTTTTTGCATCTAGATAGCGATTAGAATGGCGAGTTTTTGATGCTTTTCGTTGTGGATTTGGAGTTCTTTGATGGTTTTGTGGTTTCTTGGTGTGAATAAAGTCGATAACTTTGTGTCTTCGTACCTTTGTTTCAATCTTTGTTTTTCCCCCAAAATCTGGGGTTTTCTTGCACCTCAAGTAGTCGCTGAAATGGTTGGATGTGTGCTATATGTGTTTCTTTGATGAGTTTGTGTTCTTGCTGTGTTTTCTTATTCCTTGTTGCCCTCTGATTATGTTCCTGAAACTTGTGTTTGTGTCCTTGTTTAATTGTGCTTTGCCTGCGGTCATGGAGGCGTGAAACGTGCATTCAATTCTTGAAAGAGAGGGGACTACCTGTAGATTATAGAGTGTTACTAATAGGATTGTACGATTCTTCACTACTATTTCTTTGTTGATGCATGTGGGGCAGCCAGTTTGGCGTCCTAGTTGCAAGAAATGATCTTGGCGTTGATTCTGCTTTGGAGCATGTTGTCCTAGTAGTTATATTCTTGTTGCAGCAAGTCTTCTCTGAATGGATCTTGGGCAATGCTGCTCAAAATTCACTTAAGCGTGTGAGGATTCTGGCATCTATAATAATTATCCTGATCGAGAATTTTTGTGTTGAAATTACTAGATTTAAAACAAAGCAATTGGTTTTTGGCCCTTTTCTTTTTTGTTAGATTTGAAACCAAGGTCAAATTAAACTTAAGAGATTCATATCTCTTAGGATCCTTTTGTTGGTTTTGATAGATTGACAAACCGACCTATATAGATTACTGTCAGCTTCTACATTTTTTTATATAAGTTTGATGGTCAAGGAGAGCCTATCATAAGTCTCTATAAGTAGGTGGTTTGGTAAAGTACCATCCTTGACAAGTGGCTTCATTCTAATGTATTCAGGTTTGTTGGACTATACATCTATGGGCTTATTCTTAATCAATGACCGTGACTAGGAATTTTGCCAAGTTAGGCTAGCAGATGAGGATTGAATTAAGTTGAATTGTAGAGAATATAATCTAGATTGTTTTCTCTGGAAGGAAGGTTGTTGGGCTTATTGTCATGAAGATGCTGCTACCATTTGTGGAAGCAAAGAGTATTTTTGTTGAATTTATTCCTTTTGTGGCATATAGATGGCCAAACATGCTTCTACTTCTCACCAAAATACCCTTAGGTCTGTTTATTTTGTTATTTATTTTCTTTCTGTATAAGGTTCGCAAGTACTGATTTGAAAATCTCTATCCAGGCCTTGGTATTTTCAAATTTATCTGGATGGCAATGCATAGTAAATATCTTCTGATATAGACGCTGCTAACACACCATGGCCCGGAAAGGAAACCAGCCGAAGAATGGCTTTGATCGCCATAAATCCAACAAAAAATACTCGGTTCCGGAGTCTGTTGATGTGCCTCTGACTGAGAAAGAAGAAAAATTGTCACACGACAGAGTGGTGGATGGTGGTGATGATCTCTTTAAAGGAGAAGAAAAGTGCAGGTCAAGTAATGGCTTTGGAAAGAGAGACAATACCAGGATGGGAAGTGGTAAGAAAAATAAGCAAAGACCCAGCAGTGTTTCTTCCAATGATCAGTTAAATGATGGAATCCCAAGTTCTGACCAGTCAAATGACATGCCAAGTGAAGTGGCAGATGCTGTAGATAGTGGTCTGTTATCTGATGCATCTCAATTGAGAGGGAATGGCTCACCAATTCTTGGCAGCAAGAGCAGATTATCTAATTCTACAAGGGGCAGATTTGATGGTACATTATGGCAGAATGTGATGGGCATTTTTTCTTTCTCAGATACTGCAATCTGCAGGAGTTTAGGATCTTTCATTATGTTTATTATAAAAGCAGTTAATGGATGGATAGTGCGCCAAAAACCATGGGTCAACTCTTTAACAAGTGCTATGCATCATGCTTGTGATAATATGCATGTTCAAGTCAAGCATTTTTCCCCAATTATTTGTGCGCGGATTGTACAATTTGCAAAGTTGATGGTTCTTCTGGTGATGGTTTGGCTGGACTGCAATGTTAGGGGGCTTGATTCTCTGCTACGGTTGGGGATAACATCCTTCTTCACTTTACTTTGGTGCACTATCCTATCAATGGCTGCAATGGCTGGAATCACAAAGATGGTTATACTTGTGGTAAGTTCTGTTTATCTCCTGTTTTTGGATCAACAATTACTACAACTGAATTTTGTTTATGATGTCCTTTTTGTGCACTCTTCATGTTAGTTTTCTTCCAGCAAAGTTCATATCACAAAAATAAAGCATATTCATGCAAATACAGCGTGCTTCCACTGAAGTGCCCACTAACTTTAAATTCCTTAAACATGTACAAGATAAAGTTCCCTTAGTATATACTTTAGGAGATAAAATTCCTATTCCTTTGTAAATGTTGCTTCTTCAATGCAAACTAAGAGCGACATGCATTCTTATCTCAGGAAGGCGATCACTCTCTTTATTACTTTTTAAGTTCTACTATTCAGAATTCTTATGTTCTTGGTAACAACAATAAGGCATTGTTGTCTCTCTATTTTGTTCTCCTATACTAAATATTATGTTGTTGGGTCCTTCTTATCATTTAGGTAATTATGGATGTATCAAATTCTGCATTCTTTTGGCAATCTTGTTTATCTATTTATTTTTGAATTCCATCTGCTGTAAATTTTGTTCATGTGTCTTAATACCGAGAACCTTTCTTTAACTTGAACTACTTCCTAATGATCTGCTTCTTTGATGTTATAGTGGGCAGTTTCCATAATATCTCATCATATGCATTAGTTTTCACTGTATGAAACTACGCTTTCTAAATTATAATTATCCTGTGGCTATAGTTCTTTATTCCTTTTTGTATACATCTACTTTCAGGTGTTTGCTGTCTTGGTTGGCATTTTTGTTGGGGTTGCTCTTGCTGTCCTGCTAGTTGCCTTTTGTTCTACCTTAATTTTGTGGCTGTATGGCAGCATGTGGACCACAGGATTTGTCGTCCTATTTGGAGGTCAACTTTTTGTCTACATTCAAGTGGTCGTTTTTGGTTTTTGCAGTTCATCTTTCGCAATATTCACCTGAATCTTAGTTCTTTGTTATGCAGGTATTACATTTGCTCTGAGTCATGAACGAATGGCACTCCTAGTTACTACATTATATTCTATGTACTGTGCTAGAAGTTATGTTGGATGGATTGGTTTGCTTTTTGGACTCAATCTGTCATTTATATCAAGTGATGTCCTTGGACACTTTTTGAAGAACAACATCAGTGAGCATGGATCAAATACTGGCCAAAATCAGGGTAGAGCAGGTCAGTTCTATGGTGAGGATATGAACGGTTCATCTGCAGATGATGCATTCCCATCTTCATCCACCAGACCAGCTGACCGCAGCACAAGTGACCCCTCAACAAGTGGAGCTGAGACTGAGTTGACATCGGAAAATGAAGTTGCCCGGCTGTTAAACTGTAATGACCATTACTCGGCTTTGGGGTTTGCCCGTTACGAGAATGTAGACATCTCCACTCTTAAGAGAGAATACAGAAAGAAGGTAATAATGCATGAACACTTAAAATGTTATATCATCTTTCTTGCTTAGTACTAGCTAGTCTTTTCATTATTCTCTCATGCCTTTTGGCTTTTCTAGGCAATGCTTGTGCATCCTGATAAAAATATGGGCCATGAGAAAGCGGCAGATGCATTCAAAAAACTTCAAAATGCATATGAGGTGCCTCTTTTCTTCACAAAGAAGATTTGACTTTGCATATCAAGTTATATGAAGACTTATGCTCATATTCTTGTGCAGGTTCTGCTAGATTCCTTGAAGAGAAAGACATATGACGATGAATTAAGGAGGGAAGAGATATTAAACTACTTTCGGAGATTCCAGGCTGCTTCACAAAAGGTATCGTTCTCTGTGCTGTTCAACCCTTCTCTTCCCAGAAAAAAAAATGTTTGAATATCCTGAGAACACATCCTATTGTAAATAGGTTAGCACTCACCTGTACACGGTAAAGGCTAATTCATGCATGTTTAAGATGGGCATGGCAGTTAATTTTGTTCTATCAAGCATGCTAGTAAACCACATATAAAGCAGATCGTCATTACAATGAAACAGTTAATATAGTATAATGTAATGTTATAAGACAAGAAGGGCAGGCTATTTTAGTAAGGTCCCTATTCAGACGTGATGGGATAAGTTTCTTCTTTTCCATACAAATTTGGTTTGAATTCTATGTTGAAATCCATGCTATTTTCATTTGTGGTGCCAGCCTTGCTTGCTTTGAAGGGAAATTTGGATATTATCGCTCTCTCATGTAGAATAGCACTTCAAGAAGCCATTGATAAATTTTGTCATTTTTTAAGACTAATTCCTCACGTGGTTATCAGATATCAGATACGTTTTTGCAAACTAATCCTTGGTGAAACAGAGGATTATTTCTTAAATTTTGATGGATCAGGTGGAAAATTTAAAACCTTCGTTGATCCTAACTAAGTCTGCATTTCGTGCATGACGTGGCTGTCAGATATTTTGTGTCAGTAGCTTATTTCCTTTCTTCTGTGATTAATATTGACGAAAACAAATTTAAGAACAATCTGACTGTAAGTTGGTTCCATAATTATATCATTTTGAAACTTTAGTGTTTTTCACTCATTCAGAATGGAAGGCATAATTTCTTCAGTTCTGGATTCACTCATTTTGAGGCTGAAGCTGATGGGACTCATGGAGAATCAAGAAGAATAGCCTGCAAGAAGTGCAATGATTTTCACATCTGGATTTGTGTGGATAGATCCAAGTCCCAAGCAAGATGGTGCCAGGTTGCCTTTTTTTTTAATATATATATATACATTTACTCTTGTGCTTATATACTACAGTATTTGATCTTGGTTCACTTTTGCTTTTACAATATAATCTATCACTATTTGATCTAACATGTCCAAATTAATTCTTTAAACAGATTTGCTAACCGAGTGCTGTGTTCCTGTATGATTTCCTGGATTTTCAGGAGTGCAAAGATTACCATCAAGCAAAAGATGGTGATGGATGGGTGGAGCAATCGTCTCATCCTCTTTTGTTTGGACTACTGCAGAAGGTAACAACTGCAACCATTGAAGTTGCCTCATAAACAACGAATCTATGCATCCTACATTGATTCCATTCAATTTATGCTTGTTTCTATGATCCATATATTTGTTTCCTTTCTTGTGCACTTGTGATCACTTGTGATCAGTGGTTTTATGCAATGTATTTACTGTCTCACTGATGAGAATTTATGTAGATGGAAGCACCATGTGCATTTGTCTGTGCGGAAAGCCGGATATATGATGCAACTGAATGGTTTATTTGTCAGGTAAAGTTCAGGACCTTGTTCTAATGATACATAGGTGTTCAACTACTAAGCATGACATGAGTTGGATTTCTCTTATAATTATGAGTTCATGTTTGCTCCTCTGGTGAAAAGAACCTTCCTAACAGTCATTACTCTCATTATCATTTTTTTTACTGTCACACACATCATCAAAGTTGCGTCCTGATTATGTGTTGTATGTGGTGTTGTTTCAGGCCATGAGATGTCCTGCGAACACACACAAACCAAGCTTCCATGTAAACACCAGTGTAATGTCAAGACATAACAGCGGCAAGGGAACAAGCTCCTCCCACAGAGGTGGCGGTCCGATGCCTGCTACAATGGATGAGCCCATGACTGAGGAACAGTTCTTTGAGTGGTTCCAAAATGCAGTGCAGGCAGGAATGTTTGAAGGCAGTGCTAATACATCAAATGAGAACTCATCTCCCAAAACCGGCAGCAGTAGTTCGAAAGGCAACTCCAAGAAAAAGAAGAAGGGTAAAAAGCCATGGTAAAACTCAAAGATGGAACGGAAATTTTAGTGAGCCCAGGCTGATGAGTATTTCCCTTACTAAAGCTAACAAAATAAAATTCTGATAGAAGAGATGTAAGTTTCCATGTATGAATGTAAGAGGGCCTCTTGATTGCTTTTATGCCATACTCTTATAAGTTTTATTTTGATGATGTGCATCCTGGGTCTCCAATGCTTTACCATAGGTAAAATTTTCAAGTTGGCAGTGTAGAGGATCAAGCAAAAGTTAGTCATGTACTACCACTCACAGTTGAGAGTTCTTGTGGCTTAAAATGATGACAGAGAGTTGTTTTTTTTGCCAAGATGAGAGGTCTAGCTGCTAAGACAGGGGCGTGCACAAGCCTCGGCGGAGCAAGTGGGAGCGGGGCCCGCGCACACATGGGCGCATTCCTAGAAATGTGCCCTCATTCAAAATTCGAACTCTCACCACTTGTGAAGGGTTCTATTGGGAACCCGGCTACCAATAGACCACTTAGTCGTTGGTGATGACAGAGAGTTGTTGATAATATGATAATGGTTATATATACTATACACCCATTGGTAACAAATATAAGCACTTCTTGAAGTGCAAGTTGGCAACTCCTTTTGGGAAGAAGAACATCACAAATCCAAAATAAAAGCCAGTTAAGTTAGTGCAAAAAAATGTTTGACTTCATAAAAGAAGCAATACAAAGAGTTGATAAATATTTAAGATCATCATTGGCTTCATATAAAACGAACAAGGAATTCTTTAACCTGATCAATGTATGGTGGCCGTGCCGGGATTATATGACCAAGGTCATGCTCAATGACCATGGCACACTCCTCGTCAAACAATTGAACGAGTTCTCTGCTGACATTAGGTCCAATCTGCCGGTCTTGCCCTTGTTTATGACCAAAGATATGCAATGATGGGCATTTTATGGAACCCTTGCCAATTGTATCCAGACATGCTGAGAAGCCAGAACACAAGATTGCAAATCTGAAATCAAGATTGCCATGGTTTCTCTGTTGCTTCTCACAGATCAAGGCAGCCATGGCTGCTCCTTGTGAGAAACCGAGGATCCCGTCAAAAGGGCCCGAATGTGATACCACTTGCCTGATATAGTTATAGGATTCTTCAAATCCACAAGTTTGTTGCTGATACTGCAGAGGATCGAAGGGCTTATCTGCCATCCTCCAGCCTAGTTCTTCGGTGTGGTTAGAGTCGGAAGCAACCAGCCATGCAAATCGTTTCTTGCTGTTCTCTTGCGTTGACGGTTGCTGGATTGAATTGCTTAAATCATCGGAGCTCTTGGAATTTTGCTCTGCTTTGCTAGGCCGTTCTTGATAAATAAACGGTAACTCATGTGGCGCATCAATGAAAGTGAATTCTACCATACTCTTAAGTTTCTTAGCCAGTGAAGAAGTCCTTCCTTTGAAACTTGACGCATTCTGCCTGAAGCCGTGCAAGCAAAGAATCCGTAACTTCCTTTGAGGACTAGGACCTGTGATGTTTAGCTAATCAGTTGATTATATCAAGGATAAAAGAGAAAAAAAGAACATGCCATGAAAACAAAAGCCATAAATTATCAACATGTCACTTGGTGAAAAGGTCTTAAAACTGACATATAACTTCAAGATGGTGGATTTGATGCAGGTAAAAGTAAAAAATAAAAAATAAAGAAAGAAAAAATTGGTTTGGTGATAATAACTTAAGGATAATCCATATGATGCAAACTTACCATTTCTTCTAGACATGCCAGAGACAGAAGTTGAGCGACCATCTAAGGAGGTTAATTCCACTGCAGTAGATTCAGATGAATCAGATGTGAAATCTGAATGCATTGGGTCGTCGTTTTTTATTGGCAAAGTTCTGTCACCCTTGCAATGTCTCTGGCACAGCTCGCAGACATATCTTTCACTGTTGTCACCCTGTTATCCAACAATTAAGCATAAATACTAGAATTGATATGTCTAAGGCCTAAAAAAAAACAAGATCTTTTAAAATGCCGATGAATGTAATCAATAATGACCCAATATACTGAAGGAATATCTTCACCATTGAAAATACCCAATTTGTGTATAAATCAAAGTTGGAAATAAGATGGGGCTGATTTCCAGATCCAACTGTTTGCATATAAATAAAAAAAAGCCAAATTTGACTCAAATCTAAAATCCTAGTATAACCAGAAGTGAACAATACTGGTAAGATACATCAGATAAGAAGAACAAAGGTCTCCAGGTAATCAAGATTAGTACAGATTATAAGGCAAGTTGGATATCTAAATCTTTGGAATAGTATGTGATCTTGAATACAAGCATTAATTAAAAGTAAAAGACATCACCACCAACCTGACAGCTATAACACACCAATACAAGCATCCTACAGTGCATACATCTGCACCTAGATGAATAATCATCAAAGGGAGAATGACATATTAGACAAGATCCGAGAATATTTCCATCCAGACTTCCGACTGATATCCTGCAGCATCAAATCAAAGATTTGCATATTAGTCAGGCTGCAAAGCATATTTCATTCAAATAATATTTAACAATATATCCATAAATATCGACAATATCATAGATACTAACAGTTAAACCTCACCTATGATCAAAGACAAAATTCTTTCCTTTAAAATAGCCCCCACTAGGAAATTGCTCCATATATCTTTGAATTCCACCAAACAACTAGCACAGAGCGCATAATAAGAAGACAACAAAGTTCAGAACTGCATATGTCAAAATATTGAATATAATCACATATGAAGGTACTGCAACTCTTGTAAAGGATTTGCCATCACCAAAATAAAATAGTTCACACAATCATGTAACCTAATAGTCCAGAGAACCAGCTTATCATATTAACAAGTTTCATAAAGGTAGGACATATATTTAACTATATATGGCAGAATGCACCAATACTGTTTAGCTATTTCGTGTGTGACAACCATTGTGAATAGTAACCCAAATATTATCCAAAACACATTAATTGTAGAAAACACTCTTCAGCTAAAATAAATGTAGTACAGAAATATGTAATTGTGTAGAAGAAAAATGAAAACATAGAGTCTACCTGAAACACATTCTCAAAACCTACACCTTTGGACCGGATGTAGGCTGATGCCATCTCACATCTAATGCCACCAGTGCAATACCTGAAAGCAGTAGAAACTACATTCTTCACTGGCTGTAATAAATACTGTACTACCAACTACTCTTTTCAGCCAATACTTCATAGGGAGTGAGTGCACGGCACTCAATTTAAAATGTATAAAACGCATTAAAATGATAATACAAGGAAAAAAAACCCAATCAGTATAATGGTTTATCAGTTCAAGGAAAAAAGAAGTAGATCACATATAACAGATGAAAGAAATGAAAGAAGGCAATGCCTGCTATAGTGCTGCAAAGAGACAGGTTTATCATTCGACATAAAATAAAGGCAAAAGTTGTGAGAAAGTTGTATAATCTAACAAGCTATAGTGGATCAACTCCATATCATGAACTTTAAATACTGACATTGCTGGACAAAGGCAGACAACTCTTAATGAGCTCATCAGTTAAAAAAGAATATATATCTAAAATCCCATATTATTATAGGAAAAAAATAATTGAATGCTCCCAAGGGTCATGGGATGACGCATATGCTTGATATATGAGTACTTACATAAGGACTTGTTTGCCACGCAGCTGCTCAGAATGTTCATCAATCCAGGCGGGTAAATCACTGTATTGTCTTATTTCTGGATCTAAAGTCTCCATATTAGGAATTTTGAACTTGCCAATCCTTGTCTCATATAGATTCCTTGCGTCCAATAAAATTAGTTTCTGATGCACAGACTCCTTAGAATCCACAGCATTTTCTGGCAAGGGTATACCTTCATCAGCAAGCCAGCTTCATCCACAAAATCATCATTGAGAATGAAAGGATAACTTAACATCTCTCCCATGCAGAAAATCCACAACAATGAAAAATAAATAAAATTTGGTGCTGATATTTTGAATGTTCATATTGAACTTTCGATTGGCAGAAACCCCACATACCAGCAGCATCTTGGAGAAAAGAATGGAAATCCATTGCTGAGAGATGCCTTCCAACATTGGAAATTTCTGGTAACTTCAGTGAAGGATTTGAACTTAAAGTAACTAATTCCTGAAAATATCACAAGAACCATCTTGAATTATGAAGTGGAACAAAAAATATTGAATAGGTTGTGAGAATCCATATCTGACAATCACAAACCTTACAAGTGAACAAAGGATAGAAAATTGCAAGGGAGATAATCCTAAAACTAATTTTCATTCTCTTGACCAACTAAATGCAAAGAAGACCAACAACAGGCCTTTCAGGTGTGAGAGAAAACCTTGACAATACGAACGGAGAGGTCTGTGAATCCGCACTCCTTCGCAATCTTCTCATTAGAAGGTTGATCACAGGATGCAAGTTTGAAGTCAGTTCCATCAAATAAGGTGTCAGACCTCATTTCCGCAATGTGCTTCCTAAGTGATGACATCTTCCCACCAATCTGGTCATGTGAAAGAGAACAAATAAATGCAAACATTCAAGAAAACACATATTTACCAGGCCACCTTAATCAGCCAATCATGAAAATCTACTCTAGACCAGATAGAGGGAAAGTAAAACCAAAGGGAAATCGATGGGAAAAAAGGATCAAAATGCCCTACATGTTTTCCTTTTATTTATTTACCCATCTGGTTTTGCTCATTAGAAGAAGGCAGTAACAAAGTTCCACTAATCTACACAATTTTCCCAAGACCTTCATCCAAACCAATCGGTTTCAGAAACACTTTTTTTTAACGACTGTGACTTCTTAAACATGATAGCAAAAAATTGAGTATCATTCTCTTTGGCATTCATGGATCAATCAGATTTGATGAAAAGACAAAAAAAAAAATCCTGAATGCCGGATTCTTCAAATTCTTTGGAGAAATAGGAACTAATACTGCGATTCTGAATCAAATTCCACACACCCAGAGAAAAAACCAACGACAGTGAGAGATCCGAGTACAAAGCGAGTAAAGGGCAGGGGCTCACAGTGACATTGACGCCATGGGGAGCGACGCGGACGCGACCGAGGAGACCGAGGGCACGGCAACGGGACTCATAGAAGCTCGCCAGTGCAGCCACATCAGGTACGTCGGCATATTTATAGTAGAGGAGGACCCCTTCTCCTTCTTCTCCTTCCCCATCACGGAGGCTCTCCGCCATTACCCGCAGCTCAAGGCGTCAGCAGAACCCCAACCCTAAATTTGCCACCACGAGGACTTGCAAAGGAGTTTGGCGCTCACGAGGTGGGTAAAAGCAAAGTGGGGGTTTTAATGTTCGGATCTTTTTTAAAGAGGGGGTTTTATTTATTTATTTATTTATTATCTATTTATTTATTAATTAATAACCTGCTCTTTAGTGCTATGATGTAAAGTCGTTACTTTCCCTGCAAAGTAAGAGGGGTGAATCTATTTCAACCGTTTGGTTCTTAAAAAATGGGTGGTCTCCTTGTAAACACTTTTCATTTGACCAGGAAAAGTGATTCACAAGGGGGTGGTGTGAAAGTGATTACACCCTTGGGTGGGAAAGTTTGGTAATTGTCAAATTACCAAACTACCCTTTATGATATAAAACTTTTCGTTGTTTGTTTTGTCTTTGGAAAAACCCTAACGCAAGCATATTCCCCAATTCGGCAAAGAGTTGTCGAATTGTCTGGTAATTTTTTTCTCATGTTTGTTAGATTATTTTTATGTTAATAGGATAAATACAAATAAATTTCATATTTGTTTGGATAATATTTTTATGTGAGAATCTCTGTTTTGATTTAATCAAATCTATGTTGATATAATAATCCAACATGATAAGATGAGAACATGAGACATATATTTTATTTGCGTCTAATTGGATAAAAACCCCATTTGAATTTTTTTAAAAAATTTATGAAGAATAGGTTGATAATTATTTGGACTAAGTTAGTAATATTATTAGAGTTGAATAAAAACCCAAATTTAATAACTACAACAACTAAGGGTAAAAATGAGAATAAACTTAACTTTACATTGGAAAACAAGTTCATACCAAACGAGGGAATTAAGTTTGCATGCAAAGTAATTACAATTTGATTGAGATAACCAAACGTTGTAATGTTATTTTACAGGGAAAGTAATTGCATGCAAAGTCTTTGCAGGGAAAGACTTTGCATGCAATTACTTTCCTTGCAAAGTTCCAAATGGGCCCTTAATTTTTCTTTTAATTTTTTTTATATATTTTCACAAATATTAGGAGTTTAATATAACAATTGAACATGAGTTAAATATAGGGAAAACTAAAGCACCAATAAATCATGAAATCAGAAAATATCATAAAAGTTTTTGTTGCAATTCATAATAATTTATGATAAAGAGTTGCAATGTAAGGGAGATAAACAACTCAAAACTAAGAAATACATGAAACCCATCATCATCGAGATAGATATGGCAAAACATTAACAAGGATGACATGATCCTTAGGAACACATGTTTGATAAAAAAAATGGTTCATGGCGTCATTAGTATCTGCTAAGGATGAATGATCTTGCAAAGGAAGTATTGCGAAATGGCTGCGCTTCTGTTGAAAATTTATGATGACAAGAGTTGCAGAAGCAAATGCTAAAGGGCTTTGCTTTTGGATTTGCCGTCGGACTTCTCCTTCTCGCGCTTATTGTACAGCCTCTCCAGAACCCGTCTCGCTTCGCAGGGTGGGAAATTACTGAGGTCATAATAATGCGGAGCTATGTCGATGAGCCTGCAAGACAAACAAATATAATCATATCAAATTGCATGAGAAAGTACCAATGCGGTTCTCCGGCTCTAACAATTTGCCAGAGGAAGGCACGCGTAAATAAATATCAACAATATAACAAATCATTAACATTAACATTAACATCTGCCATTTAATAATAAAGTGTAATTTTAATCTTAAGCAGCTTGTTCTAATTAATATCAGAGTTAGTTAAAATTTGGCTGAAATACTTTTCTGATGCGATTTTATGAATTCACTTCAACATGCTACAGGTTTCAATTTGTGAACAAAATAACAAGAATTGCAAGAACACAAAGTGGACAACAAACAGAGTGTCATATGAAGCACTTTTTAATAATGCTAGTCTCCAGAATGATTGGAACTTACCACTCCCCACGAATATCTGTTACTGTACGGATAAAATTCCTACTGGTCAAGACAAATTCATTGTAAATGACCCATTCCGGTTTATGATCCAGGCAATTTGAAGGATGGAGATGAACCACCTAACAGAGAACAAGAAGAGGGAACTCAGATCTTGATTGAAATTCTTTCATAAGAAACATAGAATTTGTCAAGTAAAATATCTACCTGGTTATCCTTTACTGTTAAGTAGTGACCTGTCCGCTCTAGATGAGCAACCTGCATAAAGTATCCTGAAAGCATAGCTTTTCTGATGTTGACATAGTAGTCGCGGCTGTTGAAATCTGTGCTGCATAACTTGAGATTGAACCTGGCCATGATCCGCATAAGTTGTTGCCTCACATTATCGGCCGCCTTCAATGTCCTCTGGTTGATGAAGTTCTCATAGCACCACGAAGGATCTTCATCTGCGTCCAGAATCACATATCTTTTATAAGACAACTAACAAGAGCTCACAATCGGAAAAGTGAGGGCCATTATTTAATACTTACTGTTTTGCTTGTATGCATGATACACATTCAACAGCGTAAGGTGATCCCCATCAATGTGGCCAAACCGAGCTTTCGCTTCATCTGCAGCTTTCTGAGCATCCCTAGGCCGGAGGAAGCAATTGGGTACTAAAGAAAGAAATTGTTATCACAGACGAGGCCCACGGTAGGTCAGCAGATGCATAGAGGCGAGATGACACCATTTGCTCATGAGAGAATAACTGAGAAACTGCAACTACCTGCATCAGCGCTAAACTTGCAGAAAAATCTATGGTCATTGCTGACCAGAGGCTTATGAAGCCTAGACAATGCAATCGCTGATGACAAGCCCCATTAGGCAGACAGACAGGAGCAAAATACACCAAGTGCAGTGGCTTGCCTTCACGCAAGCAATGCACCACAACATGAATTTTGCTCAATTAACACAGAGGGAAGCAAGCATCCACACACACACATCAGCCCGAAAAGCCGACCATGAAAATTTAAGTGCAGATGCTTGCAATCCCCGAGACAGAAGATGACTCAACAAGAGATAGACAGCTTGTTGGGTCACCGTGACAATAACAAAAAGAGACTGACAAGAAAACAGGCAATAATAAAAAAGACAATGAGTACCTGAAAGCATTGCTGAAATTGAGAGGATTTCATTTGAGCAGTTGAAGTCAGGGCTAACAACAAGCATCTTTGCCATCTGTGGATCTAGGGGAAACTCACTCATTATTTCCCCCAACTTCGTCATGTTCCCTTCATCATCTAGGGCGCCAAGGTAATTCAAGACCTCCAACGCCCTCATCAGCGTCTCAGGTGCAGGTGGATCCATAAAATCAAAATGGACCAGATCATCAATACCAAGCTTTTTCAAGGTGAGAACTGTATTTGCCAAATTAGACCGAAGAATTTCAGGATATGTTTGTGGTTGTAGATCATTATTGAAACTTTTTTCAGTGTATAATCTAAAGCATTTTCCAGGTTGTGTTCGACCAGCACGCCCTGACCTCTGATGGGCACTTGCCTTTGATATTGGTGAAACAAGCAAAGACTCCACACGGATCCTTGGGTTATAAACTTTCTGTTTAGAGAACCCTGGATCAATAACATACACTATGCCATCAATAGTGAGGGATGTTTCAGCAATGTTTGTTGACACCACAATTTTCCTTCCAGGAGGGCCTCCAGGTGTCAATGGTGCTGGGGCGGCCTCAAATATCTTTTGCTGCATTGCTGGGGGCAAGGTAGAGTAAAGCGGGACTGCTTTCACTGGACCAACCTGGTCCCCTAAATTATTGATTTCCTTTGTAATTTTCCTACAGGCATCTTCAATCTCCTCTTCTCCTGTAAGAAAAACGAGAATGTCTCCTGGAGGTTCACACATGTGTATCTGCACAACTGTTCGAATTGCAGCTTCCAAATAATCCCGTTCAGGTTCCTGCGTATAAAAGATTTCCACAGGATGTAACCTTCCAGGCACTTTCATTAAAGGGGCTCCATTAAAATACCCCTGAAATTTCTCTGCCTCAAGTGTTGCACTCATGACTACTAATTTCAGATCGTCCCTATTTTTCAGAACTTCCTTAAGGAGCCCAAACAGAACATCTGTTGCCAATGTTCGCTCGTGAGCCTCATCAAGGATGATCACCTTATATCTCTCAAGAAGTGGATCAGCCATTGCTTCTCTAAGAAGCATACCATCAGTTAAATACCTGAGAACAAGTCAGAAAAGCCAAGTCTTAAGTACATGGTAAATTAAGAAAAATTAATGCCATTAGAGAATGTGCCAAAACACCAACCCACGAATGAAAGCTTACTTTAGAATGGTCTTTGGACCACTGCAATCTTCAAACCTAATACTGTAACCAACTTCCTCCCCAATTGTTACATCCATCTCCTCAGCAACTCTCCGAGAAACAGACATAGCAGCAACCCTGCGAGGCTGGGTGCAAGCGACAATAGGCCGCTTGCTTAAGTCATCACACTCCAACACGAATTGTGGAATCTGCATAGTAACATTAAATACTTCCATTAGACAACAAAGTAGGTTGATAAGATATAGTCAACCACCAATCCCTAAATGGCTAAATCCATGAAGCACCTCCCTTCAACAATCTAATATGAGAGTTGTTTTTTCTGGTACTTTCAAAGGGGGACAAAAAGATAAAACACAGCCATAACTGATGAAAATAACAAGGAAGCTGCTAATAGAACACAAGATATTTGATGCTGTAGCAATGGCACCAGGATCCAAGATTAATAACGAACAAGAATTCGACTTGCATTAAACACCAAAAACCATTTATTCATACATTATAAGGCATGAAACTGTTCAACCCTAAAATTGAAATGCATATCTTTTCCGATTTATAGTAGTTACTAAAACAGATTAAAGCCCTAAAAATCAACAGAAGTCACGAAAACAACCAAAGCAAACCCTTAGTTCCAAATCATCACATTTCCAGACCAAAATCAGGCATTTATATTACAAAGTTCGCATAAAAAATAGTGATTAAAGATTGAAATTTTATTCAGGGACAGAAACCACCCAAACAATTTCAATACCAAGAACAAAAAGCTATGCAAACAGAACAAACCTGAGTAGTTTTTCCACTTCCAGTCTCACCAACAAGAACAAGAACTTGATTATCCTTGAGCGCGTGAAGGAACTCCTCCTTCTGTTGCCACACCGGAAGCGTCCGCCGCTTTTCGAGGATCTCGAAGTACCGTTGAGAATAAGGCCGGCCACTCCATCGGTTGACCGTCGAAGACACCGCCGCCGCAGCAGGAGATCGTCCGTTGGTCCTGCTGATCTTGGCGGAGACCGAGGTGTCATCCACCACGTCGAACAGGCTCACCTTCCGCTTTCTCTCCGTCCCCATCCCCGATTAAGAGCTCAAACACCAACCGAGAACTCACGAAGTGAAATTATGCCTCTGGCTCCGAGGGTTTGATCGAATTCGAAACCCTAGAAATTTGGGGGCGAATTTTCGCAAAGGCTACCTTCGTGAATATATAGATCCATACAAGTCAAAAACCCTTGCTCCAATTGAAATGACCAAAAAGCCCTCTACTCCACCGCCTTATCGGGTCGGGTCAAAAACTCTTGATCCATTTGAAATGACCGAAAAGACCTCTACTTCTCAACCGCTTATCGGGTCGGATCCTCGAACATTCTCTATGCGCTGTCTGATTGTAGAATTGGCCGCCGGGTAAGAAGATTTATAAATAAATATAACAAATACTTATTTTGTTATTATACATATATAATTTATATGGGTTCATTTAATGGTTTTCACTAGTTATTATTTTTTAATAAATAAATAAATAAGGTGGATAAATTAGATTTAAAAAGTCAAAATTATTCGAGTTCAAAACATATTTAATGTAGTGGTGTTAAAGAAGCTCTGACCATTGATGTGGATTTGTAATCCAATCTTCATGTCAACCATGTGAGAAAGCACGTGTAAACTGTTGTTGTTACTGTGAATATGCCTTATATTATTGTGTATTCACTCATCGCATTTGTTAAAAAATATAAAAATAAGAAATTAAAAAAAAAAAATTGTAAGAGCAAAACTAAGAAATTAGTTGGGAGCTTAATATTTGATTCATGGAGTTATATTTACACTGAAAACAAGCATCATCACATCTGTAAGAATCTTGGAGTAATGAATTACATGAATTAATTATAGTTTTGAGATTGAGATGCTCCCAACTTAGTTACATCCAATAGCTGATATATGATAATAGTGAGGAGCAATAGCAACAAGCCTGCAAGAGAACATGACAATTGTTTAAGTATGTTATTTTTAATCTCAAGAAAACAGAAAGATGTTAATCACCATGTCAATCAGTGTATAATCAGTGTTTTTCTTCTCAGCAACGTAATACTTTTACTGAAGCATATGGACAATAAAAGCTTGTATGAACTTACCACTCTCCTTGCACATCACTGACAATACGAATAAAAGGCCTGCCGGCAACAACAAAATCGTCGTAAATGACCCATGCCGGCTTTGGCACAACAGAGCTTGAAGGATGCAGCTCGACAACCTGCGCATAATGCCAATTGAATGTGAAACTAAAGGAGACATAACAATGACTGCAAGATGATGTAATTGAACTACTGACATGTTGATGCTTGACAGTCACATAGTGACCAGAAGTATCGAGCTTCGCAGCTTGCATGAAATATCCTGAGAGTAGTGCTTTTCTTATATTGTTGTCGTAGTCACAGTTGCTGGGATCAGTTGAACATAGCTTGATGTTGAACTTGCGCATGATGGACTCGAGCTGGAACCTTGCATTATCAGCAGACTTCAGAGCTGCTTCATTGACATAATTCTCTTCACACCAAGCAGAACTGCCATCTGGAGGAATTGGTCTATTAAGGAAAATGAGTCAATGGGAATAGATTGGGAAAGAAAGGGAACTGGTTCTCACTATGTTTCTTGTAGGCCTGATAGAGAGTCAGAAGAGTAAGGTGATCCCCTTAGCATGACTAAATTTGGCCTTTGCTTCATCAGCATCATGCTGCTTTTCCCTAGGTTGGAAGAAGCAATGTGGTACTAAAGAAGAGAATTTTGGTAATAACAGAAGAGGCTGAGAAATCAGTGGGATGCATGAGAAACAACACAAAATTCTTCATAAGATAATGAATGCTAAATTGAACTATTCAATGGCAAAAGTGCTGAAAATTAATAGCATAGATATGTCAAGATGAAATAACAAATGCTTGTGCAGATTATGAAAGGGATACCTGACAACATGGAAGTGATTGAGAGGATCTCAGCGGAGCATTTGAACTCTGGACTGCAAAGGATCATTTTTGACAAATGAGGATCAAGAGGAAATTCACTCATGAGTTCCCCTATTGAAGTCAAATTCCCATCTCCATCCAAAGCACCTAAGTAGTTTAATGTCTCAATAGCACTAGTCATCATGTCAACAGCAGGAGGGTTAATAAAATCAAAATGTAACATATCACTAATGCCAAGCTTCTTCAAAAGGAGGGCTGTGCCTGCAAGATTCGCACGGAGAATCTCTGGGGATGCATGTGGGTGACAAGCTTCGAGAAACTCCTTTGTGTAGAGCCTGTAGCATTTCCCAGATACTGACCTTCGGCAACATCCTGATCTCCTATGCGCACTTGCTCTTGATATTGGCAAAACCAGCAAAGACTCAGCATGTAGACCTGCATTATAAACCTTTTGCTTTGAAAGTCCAGAATCAATCACATAAGCAATGCCATCGATAGCCAATGATGATTCGGCAATGTCAGTTGACATGATAACTTTCCTTCCAACAGGGCCACCCTTCCTTGTTGAGGGTGGAGCAGCCTTGAAAATCTTCTTCTGCTGTTCAATTGACAGTGTTGAATGGAGCGGAAGAACTCTCACAGGTCCAAATTCATTGGTCCTGTCTTTAAGCAGACCAGTGAGCCTTGAAGAGCCAATTTCTATGTCATCCCCTCCTGGGAGGAACACAAGAATATCACCAGTTGGTTCAGATGTGAGTATCTCTAAGACTTTCTCAATTGCCGCTTCCAAGTAATCTCCAATTGGATTTGAAGTGTGAATAATTTCAACAGGATTAAGTGATCCTTGTACTTGAACGATCTTGGCACATTTGAAGTAATCCTTAAACCATTTTGCCTCTTGTTGCGTGCTCATTATAACTAGTTTCAAATCAGGATGAGAGTTCCTTTCTATCAATCTTTTTAGATAGCCAAGAAGAATATCTGTAGCCAATGTCCTTAAATGAGCCTCATCCAGAACTATCACACCATAACTCTGTAAAAGCTGATCAGCCAGAAGTTCTCTAAGGAGTATTCCATCTGTTAAATACCTAAGATAACCCAGAAAGCAAATGTTGGAGCAGCCGACAATATCTCCAAAGAATACAACAGAAAAAGAGATGACAACTTCTGATTTTTAGGCAGAACTACAAAATAGACTTCAAGATCTGCCCTCATAAACTTACTTCAGAGTAGTTTTTGGGCCACTACACTCTTCAAACAGCACAGAGTAGCCAACTTCTGCCCCAATAGTGACATCCATCTCTTGAGCTACTCGACGAGAAATGGCTCTAGCAACCAATCTGCGAGGTTCAGTGCACACAACCTTCTTACCTTGACCTGCATAACCTGCCTCGATGATAAACTGAGGGATCTGTCACATGGGGACAATACACGATAAAATTCAGAGGATCTCAAGGGAAAACTCTATCAAATGCATACAGACCATGAAAAGAAAACAACATAGAGAGCGCTCGACATGTTACCAGCAATTATGTGTAGCCTGCTATTATAGAGATGCTAGTACAGTGAACACTTAGAGAAAGCCATGTGGTAATTTAGTACTCCAGGGGGGTTCCATAGAAAATGTTAGCTTATCCAACTGAAGTCTAAGTCAACTCAGTGCCAGTTTAGATCCACAATTGATCAACAAAGTAGGGTTTTCTCACTAGCTACACACTTGTTTGCTGACAACTACTATAAGCCTAGGCAGAACAAATGATCAAATAATCAAAACAAATCAATACAAGATGGATTTCATTAATTGAAGGGACTACAAATAAACACAAGAGTGAGTTATGTTCAAGTTATTGTCCACATCATATTCGGATGTTGCCAAGCACCAAACTTAAAGTATTTTTTTATCCTCTATTAGCCATCTGTAAAGAAGACCACCAAAACCAGAGTTTGTCCAACCTGGGTTTCTCTGGCATATACTGCAGCCATTGGATGAAAGAATCTCCACTATTTATTAATTCTATAATTATTTTTGCACCCAAGTCAACTTCTGAAAGTCAGCAATGATCCAGCATTTCCACTCCATCTCAATATCAACTAATCCGAATCACAGCCTGAACAACTCTATTGTCATAAGAATTCAGTCCTATAATCAGTTCAATTGATCAAAAACCATTTCTTTCTTTGATGTAGAATATCATCAACATCAAACTCTGAAAGCGAAGAGCAGAAGAAACCAGCATTTTCATCCTAGAATTGATTTTTAAAAAACCTAGAAATCTCATGTTCTATATCTCCATAAAGAACGTAAAACTGCATAACCTTGTCTAAGAATCATATTCACAACAATCTCAAGACAAGGTTTTTCAACCAAAACCCACAGAATTGAGCTCATATGTAGATCTTCAATCCATACCTGAAGGGAAAGCAAAAGTTTTCTCTGGACAAAACAGCATTCATTCTAAAAGTACAAACTCACATCATAAACAAAAGGATTTCCAACTTCAACCAGGCAAACATTACAGAAATCCTTGATTTTGAACAAATGAGGAAGATAAAGGAGGATGATTCCGCACCTGCGTAGACTTCCCTGAGCCACTCCCGGCGGCAACGATGACGATCTGGTGCTTGGCGAGAGCATCAAGGAACTTCTCCTTATAGGCCCAAATGGGCAGCTTCTTCCGCTTCTCCAGGAGCTTGTGGTACCTGCGAGAGTATGGCCTCCCAGTGATAGGATTCAACTCCATCTGCGCATCGGTGGCCATGGAGAGATCCGCAGGACGATGGAGACGCAATCGGCGAAGAGGAGAGACGAAGGTGGAGCAAATAAAATAGAAAAAAAAGTCGCGCCTTTTCACTGTTATAGCCTTGTAGGTGTGGGTACCGTGTGCCGCGGGGTTGAGTTTGCTTAGCCGGTTCCATCTTATCCTTTGCTTGGATGGTAAATTAAGGTAAAAAAGAGCTTTAAACTATTGGAGTAAAGATAGAGTTAAAAAAAAAAAAAACGTTATTAAAACATGTAGTATTTGGTTTGAAGATAATGGTGTAAGATTATATATTAAGATTATAAAATTGTTTTTTTGAATTTTTTTTAAATAAATGCTCTCTTAGATTCTTAAACAAATGTTTTAAAATATGGAAGCATTTACTATTTAGACATGGAGATATGGAGGTTGTGACCGTGGATTTTGACACGAGAAAAAGTTTTTTTTTTTTAATTTTTTTTACTTTTAAAGTATTATTTTAAAATTTTAAAAATAAAAAAAAGATAAATATCAATTATGAAAACGGGTGATATATTTTGACAAAAACAAAATCATTTGGAGACATAAAAATAAGCATCCCAATCTAAATTCAACAATACAAAATACAAGTTGACATTTTTCCAATTTTTTGTAACAACATAATATTAAAAAATATGAGAACATTTTTGTCCAATAAAACTTTAAAACCATACTTTATAAAACCTCCAAAATCCACCATCCAACCAAAACATTAGTGTCCCAATTAAAAGCTTTCATGTGATCAAATTGAAGGGGAATTAGCTTATATTTATATTATAAACCATTAACAATAAGACCTTGGATTTGCTTACAAAAAAAAGTGCTTTTTTTTTTCAGTTTAGTAGAAATGCTTCTGGAAAAAAAATGCTTCTCCAGAATAAGTTAAGCACTTTTTGTAATCTGTGTTTGTATTAGGTTTTCTGTAAAAGCAGAAGCTGTAATATAAACTAAAAAACAGCTTTTTTCATAAACTGGTCATAATTAGCTTCTTAAAAAAAAAGCTGTTTTTCAGCTTTTTTTTTTTACAGTTTCTGTTTTTGCAGAAAAGCCAATACAAACAACTTTTTTGAACCCAGAAGTGCTTAACTTATAAAAAAGCACTTCTGGGTTTTCCAAAAGCCAATCCAAACAAGCCCTTAAATGTACTATTATGACCAGCTAGATCTGCACAAATTATTGATAGAGTATTATAAATTTCGGATTATCAATATCAGACATTCAGACCTGAAGCATTTCATCCACAAGAAAAACAATACTCATGGAAGGTTAAGGAAAACATCAAAACTAAATACCAAAAACCAGGAAAGCCTGGCACACAACAGAGGAATGGAAAACACAATCAATAATTCCGGGAGGAAATTAACTACCAAATTAAACTTCTGAAGAACATCAAACTAAGGACTTTGCAATCCATAGTCTAATAAAATTCTTTCAACAATCTGGTGGGATTTCATTAGATGTCAGTTTTTTTTTCAGGCCATGGGGTTCACATTAATAAGCCCAGTTGATCCCAAATGGCCTACCGTTTCGAGGGCCTCTCATCATCATCATCCTCACCGTTCCTAACTGCGCCATCGGTGCTCGGCCTTCTGCGTTTGGAAGAGGCTTCAACTCTGCCAGCATCATCATCATTAGCTTCTTCTTCTTCTTCATCAATGTCTTCATCCACTTCACTCTCATTGTTTGGCTCAAAGTCACTTGCATCTTCTTCATCTTCAGCACGGCCAACTGGTTGAATTAGATATTCAGTTCCGAGATCCTCCTGACAACATACAGCAAAATACCATACACAAAATGATTCAATGGTATTGAAAAGGAAAGCGCCAACACTTGCCATCACATTAGAATTTCAATCCAAATGCAAGCACAGTGGCCATGTACCAGTAAACTTTATTTTGATTTAGGTTTTTTTTGCATTGCAAGATATTAATCAAGGTTACAGACTTTAGGACAGGTTTATAGTAGATAAAATACAATCCCAACAATAGTATGATTCGTGTAACACGACTGGGTTGCCTTGAGTTGAATATAAGGTTTGTCGGATGGAGACAATTCCATTCTACATGACTCGGCAAAATGAACCCTGAGGGAGCTTGCATCACCAAAAACAAACAGGAATAACAGATATAAGAAAGATTTTACCTTTATCTGCTAATAACAATAGCAGTAAAATGAAGCAAGCAATATAAATATAAGAGTTGGGGACTGAAGAAAAAGAAAATTTGTCCAATGTGTTAAGTGAAAAGGCAGAAGCTTGAGAACCTCTAATTGAACAACAAACCACAAGATAACAAAATAAATCTAAAATTTTTATAAGAGCAAATGTAGAGGTTATTTGATAGATGCAAGAATAGTAATATTAACAAAGTACATAATTTAAACAAATTAATCAAACCCTTGTTACAAACTTCAAGCTACCGTATGATGTAATTTGAAAAAAAAAAAAAAAGGTTATTTCTTTTGATCATCAAGAGAACAACACCAAAACAAAGGAAGTAAATAAAAATCAGCAAATAAGTAGCAACTTTTTGAAATAAATTACAATATAAAAAAAATGTACAAACCTATATAATCTACCAGGGGAAATGAACAAGCTCAAATGAAACCATTCAAAATGATAAAAAAAAAATCACAAAAATCAATAAATACAAGCCCTCAAGTAGAAAAAGATAGAATGCAAAAGTAAAATGCCTACCTCCTCAGAAGCCGCCTCCTCCTCATCATCTTCGTCACTATCTTCATCCTCATCGTCGTCACTTCCATCTTCCTCTTCCTCACCCTCGTCATCTCCACTCCCATCTTGCTCCTCCTCATCCTCATCCTCATCACCCTCGTCACCATCATCAACCTTGACATCAACAATCTCCCGCGGCCCGTCATCATCACTCTCAACATCATATTCCACGCCGTTCACCGTCGCCTTCGCATCCTCCATCTTCCTCTCGTCCTCAACTCTCGCCTTCACAAAAATCTCCTCACAAAATATTTTTAAAAACTCGAATTTTTTTAAGAACAGGATCGAAAGTGCCAAGGTAAAGAGCCACGGCAGCGTGGGAATTCAGCTTGTATTGGAAATGAAGGGGCAATCTAGACCGTTCATATCTCATCAATCCCAGGATCAACGCTGACGTGGGGAAAATCCAACCGTCCAGAGCAAAGCATATGTACACATGAACTAGGGCTGACGTCATCTCAAACAGCAGTGATCTGAAGTCTCCAGTCCTCTCAACTACAGTGACAAGCACTTAGAAGAAGACTTCTTCAAGACAATGGACATCCATAGAAGGAATAAAGCAAGATGAGAAGCATTATTAAATTAAAAGTACTAAAAACACTTGATTAAATGCTGGTATTGCTTTGGTACTTGGTAGCATTGCCCGTGGGAGTGATGGCAGGGTGGAGATGGTCAGAATACGAGTGGTTCAGACTGAGCAGGAGCACATTGGAGTCTTACTTCAGGTGGCCAGACTTGAACCTGGGGATGTTGAGGATGAGTCAACTGTTTAACTTCTCAGTGGTTGACAGCGTTGTCTGGGCCTTTGTTGTGCTGTTTGAGTCGCTGGCTTTGGTGTCTATGCTCTGTTTCTTCTACATCTTCTGTGGGTGCACCTTGTGAGCTTGCTCTATTAAAAAAACCAGCAGTTAGAGTATTACACCGGTAATACTTTGAAACAGTAAGTGGTATGGCGTGTGTTTACCGGAGAAGGTTTTGCTAATGCCATCTCCCGCAATAGATAATAGGAGGAAAGAAAAAAAAAAGCAGAGAATGCAATGCCGGGCATCTCCAGCATTTATTTCTTCACTGTTTAATCTGCAAAGAAGAATTCCGGTTGAATTTAGAGATCATCAGTTATCTTCGTCCTTTCTAGAAATAAAGGCGGCAAGTGTTGAATTGTAGTTTATATGGAGTTATTCTCTGTAATATTTACCTTCTTATTGTATTGTCTGGTTTCTGCTATTCTCTTGTCCATATGCTTAATTGCAGTTCTTTTCTAGTTTATATGGTGATATTTCTCTGTAATGTTGACCAAAGTAGTAATCTTTCTACCAGAATATATCTGTTAATTAGTACCACCAGTTCATATGATAGACTGAATAGAATGTTTGTTAACTTCCCATTGTTTTCAGCAAGTAAAACCAGGATTACCTAATTAATATTAGTAAGTAATTGGTAGTCTTTGTCCATATTTCAAGTGTTTATGATGTGATGCCCCTACCATAAGCTGCTCAAAGGCAGATCCAGAATCAACAGCCTTGTCTAACATTGTAGTAAATTAGTGTTTATGATGTGATGCCCCTACCTAATTAATATCTGTTTTCCGTTTTGTTTTGTGTTTTCTTTGTTGTTCTTGCAGTTTTGTAAATCCTGAACTTTGTATCTTTTTTTCCTATCAATAAAATTAGCTCTCTGAGCTCTTCCCTAAAAAAAAAATGATATATTCATAGATTCACAATCAAGTTTTCGTAGCCAAAATTAGAGATATACTTAAGAACCGATAATAAAATAGGAAAATGCGTTTTTTAGTGAGCATAAAGAGCATAAAGTGACAGACTAATCTTACCTGTAGAATAAACAAATGATATATAAAAAAAAAAAAAAGACAAAAGCCAAAATTTACCAAGCAACTAGAGTCATATAGACAAGAACATAGGCTGCCCAGAATGCATGCATAAGACAGAGACTACCGCAGTGTATGAGGTTAACTTCAACAGATTTTGAACACCAATTAGGTCCAGGGGATATGGCTTACCTCTCTGGTCAAAAATGCTTTTGATATTATCCTGTTCTATAAAGTGAACACAAAGTATCATCTCAGATTGTATATTGTGAGTCCATCCATCAGCAGAGCGCCTAAATATAGAAAGCAATTAGTATTCAATTATCATAACAGAGAATATAAAAAATGGGAGTAAGTGTTGATGTATTAACCTCATTATTAGGACTCCACCGAATTTACAACAATAGTTGTCTCTGATTTCGTGGGCCAATCATTGGATCACATAAGATAAACAAATGACAGACAAGTGCCATGCACTACAAAAAGAAAATTCCCTGTAAAATCAGATCCCATTCCATCAGCTTTATGAATCTGAGAAACAGATATGCCCAAGAAACAGGGATCAGTGTGAAAGTAGGTCAGAGTTGAAGGAGATCAAAAAGGGAGGCCAGATTATTCCTTCATTTGCATTACATTAATCTCCTTTACCAACTTATCATATGTCACAGGACTTGGATGGCAATTTCTTTCCTCCATGATAGACAGCAACTCTGAGCATTCATCAACATGTCTCTTTCTAAGAAGGCAATTGTAAAAAATTTTCCACACAATTTCATCATTATTAAATCCCCTCGTAAGTGAGTTACAGAAGATTGATTTTGCCTTTTCAAAATTTCCGACATCACAGAACCCAGAGATAAGAAGCTGATATGATTCTAAACGGGGTGGATAACCACCTTCAGACATGGAGTTTAAAAAGGCAAATCCAACTTCATACTGTTTTAATTTACAGCAACAATCAATAAGAGATGTGTATGTAACTTCATTAGGAGTTTTGCCACTTTCTTGCATATGCAAAAGCAATAATTTAGCTTCTTTTAACTGACCCACTCTACAGAATCCTGCCATGAGGATATTGTAAGTGTTGATGGAAGGGTTGCATTTATTCCTAATCATCTCTTCGATAAGCTCCAATACAGAGTCCATCTCCAATATATTCCACATATCTGTGGTTTTAAGGGCATGACCTACTTGCTTCTTGTCTAGAAGAAGTTTGAGCAATATGGATAAAGTTACATAATCAGGTTCACACGCAAAATCAATCATGTTTTTGAGAGTGAGAAAAGCATGGTCTTTCAATCCCATCCTAAGATACCCATCTAGTAATGTGTTATAAATAAATGAATTACCAGGAACTCCATCTTCTCTCATCTTTGCCATCATCTGTTCAGCCTCTTCCATCCTTCCTTCACTGCAGTAAGCACGGATGAAAACAGTATAGACATAAACATCAGGTTTGCACCCAGAAGAAATCATAGAGGCCAATATCCGCTTTGCACTGTGAGAGTCCCCTTCCTTCAACATGGCATCAATAAGAATTGTATAAGTGGCTACAGTACATTTAATTCCCTTCTCCAACATATCATTCAATAACAATGTGGCTTCCTGCAATTTCTTATCTTTACACAGTCCATCAATTAAAGCACTATAGGTGTGAGAGTCTGGAAGGCAAACTTGAGAAATCATCTTATCTAGAAATGAATGGGCAATATCAATCTTTCCAGCCTTGCATAATCCATCTATTAATGCTGTATAAACCACCTGATTTACACCAATGCCTTTCTGTACAAGAGAGTCAAAGAATAAACAAGCTTCTTCAATCCTGCCAACTTTACAAAGTGCCTCAATCAAAATTGAACAAGTCCATTTGTTGGGAACCATCCCCTCTCCGTACATCAAGTCAAGCAATTGAAATGCATCATCAACATGCCCTTCATCACATTGCCCCTGAATCAATGTTGTGTAAGTAACAAGGTTTGGAGCCAGCCCAGCTTCAACCATCTTGCTCAACAAGGACATCCCTTTGTGCACTTTCTTCTCCTTACAATACCCGGATATTAGCTCAGTGTAAGTCCTCACATTCGGCTTACACTCATTCTTCTCCATCAACTCCATGACACCCAAAGCAACATCAGTATTCCCTGCCTTGCAGTAGCCATCAATCAAAGCATTGTAGGTAGCTACATTGGGCACCAATCCCTTCTCAGACATCTCATTCACCATCTGTTCGGCATGTTGCATTCTACTTTCCTTGCATAAACTACCGATCATCACAGTGTAAGTATGCACATCTCGGAAACACCCATTATCCTCCATCCTAGAAAACAAGTAAGAAGCCTCCCTCACTCGGCCATTCTCGCAAAGCCCATGAATCAACACAGTGTACGTGACCTCATTCCTTGTGCAACCTCTGAAAGGCATCAACAGGAAGACACGGCAAGCCCCATCCAAATCTCCGACCCTACAATAACCCATCACAAACGAAGTATAAGTAAACGTATCCGGACTCCATTCACCATCCAACAAATCACACAAATAAGCCTTCGCGCCATCCAAATCCCCCTCTTTGCAGCAAGCGTTGATCATGGTGTTATACGTATGGTCATTCATTAAGATCTCACCTTTCCGCATCTCATTGTATAAAGACCTCATCTCTTTCATCATCGAGAACCTGGCGAGCGCCATGAGCATCAAATTGAAGCAACGGATCGAGAACTCAGATCGTGCCTTGAAGAAATCCAGAATGGAGGCGAGGTCATGTACGGAGGTGCATGATTTGATCATGGATGTGGTGATCCTTTCAAGCGGAGCTTGATACTTGGACCGGAGGAGGAGGGAGAGGAGTGCGGAGTGGGACTGGACGGAGTGGCGGAATCCAGGGCGACGGGCGAGCCAATCGAAGAAGTCAAGGGCAGTGAAGGGGTGGAGATTGGAGGCCTGGAGGAGATCGGAAAGGAGGCTGGGAGTGAAGGAGGGGGACAGGCGGCGGAGAGAAGGATTTCGATGCCAGTTGGGCAGAGAGAGGATGGAAACAAGGTCGGAAGTGATGTTAGGATCGAGGATTTGGGGATTTAGGGTTATTGTTTCGGCGAGAGGGGCGGTGGAGAGGGCAAGAGGAAGAAGGAGAGGGAAAGGTGGATGGTGGCGTTGCTTGATCCAAGCAGTTAGTTTGAGCATCGTACGGGCTCAGAGACGTTTATAGAGGAGGCATTTGGATTAGGGTTCCGGTGAGCCACCAAAACCGGCGGTGACGGCGGCGCCGCGGAAAGGAGAAGAGGGAGGGAGAAGGAGAGAGGGAGGACCGGGTTTCCATCTGAAGGATGGTTTGGAGGGGTATTTTGGGTATAAAAATTATGAAAATGTATAAATTAAAAAAAAATTAATTAGATTGGAAGACCCATTTTAATGAGATAAAAATTTAACAAATAAAAAACCAAACTACTAAATTTCAGATATTTTTTTTTGAATTATTATAAAATTATAGAGAATGAACCCTTTCAAGACTTCATACCAATTTTTTTTTTAATATATATATATAAAGTTACAAGTTACACAATTCACCAATTAACCCAAAGAGTTTCCATTCTTCTGCAAAGATGGTTGAGGCATACTATATCTAATGGCAGAAGGGAATGCTTATTTTTTTTATAGGTTAAAAACTTAAAATAACTCATTTTACAGCTACAAACTATTTACTAAATAAAAAACTTTATAATATTTAATTAAATTATAATTATTAAAGTTCCTAATAATATTCAACCTATTTTTCACTTATGACCAATTATTTATTATAAACAATTAATTATAATAATTAAAAATATATATTTTATGAATAAAAAACTTATTTAACATTAAACATAATTCATAGTTCAATATTTCAGAGACATATATAATACACCATTTTATATATAAGAAATTTTACCATACTCCCTCTTTCCTTTTTATTTTTTTGGCCAATTTTTTTATTCCAACCAAATCGCTTAAATAATAGGAACGAACTTTATATGAAAATAATTAAAAAAAAAAAAAAGAGATTTATCAAAGGTGCACCATCACCCTATGATATCTTAAAAAATAATAATAATAAGTACATTTGTTTGCTGAGTTTTACACATCTCTGACTTCATTAAACAACTGGTGCTCTAAAATCAGTAAGAAACCAGAGAACACAATACAACCTATGCTGATCTCAGAAGGAGCTGGTTTAAGGTGTATCTTGGATAAATCCTGCAAAACATAGAACAAAACCAAAACAATTAAGAAGAAAATGATGGAGAAAGATGAATAATCTGAGTTCATAAACAGACCATACTAATTTTTTTTTGTGTTGATGAATTTATGAAGAACTGAAATTCAATCCATGGGAAAAAAAAGTAGGTTTTTAGGCTGGCATACCATTTAAAAGGCAAAGTGAGCAACCTCCTCATCTTCACCTTCATCTTCGTCTTCATCCTCTTCAGAGAACTTCACAGAATCATCTTCATCTTCATCTTCTTCCTCTTCATCTTCTTCGTCCATTAGATCAGCTATAGGTTTCTTATCCTTTAAACCAGTGCTCAGCACTACGGTTTGACCTTTAGACTCTTCCATGTCTTTCCGCAGTTTTTCCATGTTTTGTTTTCGGCGTTCAGCTTCTAGCCTCTCCTTTTCGGCCCGCCTCTTATCAAGATCAACCCTGTGAAGTTTCAGAAGTCATGTAACTAGGAACAATTTCAGAACCTAAAGAAAAGTAGTTATTGTCCAAATGAGTCTTATGGTTTTGCAGTACTTGTAATTCTCCATGTACTCTTCAGCACTGGCTTCAATTGCACTGAAGAAAGCTTCCATCCCCGTGCCAGAAACGGCTGAAACTCCCACAGATTTTAGATTTTTGTAAAACTCATCAAGGACCAAAGAGAGGCTTCTTGTCAAGGTTGATGTATAGGATGAATCAGTTTCTATAGCTGCTTGGAATGCCTCAAAATCTTCCATCCACTGTTCCCAAAAGATGAAATTTTCAATGAGTTCTTGCACAAAGAAAGAAAAAATTGTTCTATAACGCAATTGACATAAGATATCCGAGGTTTTTAATTTTTTTTCTTGCACGGAAGGATGACAATAATTCATACAACTTTGTAAGTCAAGCAACCACAATTAATAGGAATCCATTGAACCAATGCAACACAAAGCCACAAAGCAATACTAAAAAATGGCATCCTATCTGAAAGACTCTCAATATAGTCATACGTAACCACAGCTTATCTTAGTTGTATTTCACCAACAGTTATAAATAATCATCGTCAGATTTTATTCTCACGTTCTAACTCTAAAATGTTTCGAACAAAATGTTTAACAGAAGATTTTAAAGACTAAACTAAAGCAGTACCTGAATTGCAAGAATTTGAGTCTTCTGGCAAGTGTTTTTGATATGCAGACACATAAGATACCCTAAAGATAGAACTACATTGAGAAAAGCCAAGACATAAAAGTAGAGAGATTAAAAACTAAAAATCAACCATCAATCAAGTCCTTGGCAATGCTCTTACAATGTGCCCTACTAAAGTGAAATAAAAGCAATAAGAATATTATTGAGCAGTACCTCCAGCCAAAACAATTTCAGAAAACAAAAAAACAAATAAAAATAATAACAGGACAGAGAACTGAATACCTCTAATGCAAATTCATGCTTGGCAACATCAACTTTGTTAAACACCAGGACCAAAGGCAGCCTTGTTTTGTAAAGTATACTACATGCATAGAGCATGTTGCTCATAAAAGTGACAGGATTTGCCGATCGTGGTGTATCAACAACATAAGCAATTACGGTTGGAAATGTCGAAGCAAAAGCTTCAGTGATTATAGCTCCTGAGGCAGACCAAGTAAAAATCTCAATCTGACCAGGGGTGTCAACCAGCACATAGTCAAGTTGATCGGCTCGCCTCTCAATGACAGATATAACCTAAAACCACAAAATATCAACTTTAACAATACGGCCATGAAAATAAAAAGTTAAATCACATTGAAAATAAAATACTACCTCATCGAACTTGGTAGCAAAAAGGTTCAATGAAGTAAGTATTCCCCCATTGGGCCCAAGGTTATACTCCTTCATCACTTCCTTATATCTAACAGTGTCTCTTATATCAATGTTAGCACCAAAAGGAAGTGTAGTGACTGCCGGGTCGAGGTTCAACACATATCCCCGGATATTCGAAGATAGTGTGTGGCAAACCAATCTATGAAGAAATGTCGTCTTTCCACTCCCTATAACACCACAATCATCACAATTTACAAAAACAGGAAGAAAAAAAACTCTCAAACCACATACACGCAAGATGAATTAAAAATCAAATTTTGATAGTGGAAATTGAACATGCCTGCCATCCCAACAACGATGATTATAACAGGTTTTCTCTTGAAACTAATATCAGATTCAGCTATCTTCAACTTCTCCATGGTTTCACTGAGCTCCTCTTTTCCTTTCCCCTTCAACTTCAAACATTTGACAAAAAAGAAAAAAATAGAAAATAGAATAGAATCATGACAACAATAATCAACCAAATTAAAGAAAGAAAACAAGGGCAATCATAGAATCAAACTCATTACCGCACTCTCCTTCGACTCCTCCAAATCCATTCGTTCGGGACCTTCATCCACATCCATCAGAACCGACCTTGATTTCATTCAAAACAAGATGAAAAAGACATAAAAAAACAAGCAAAATTGAGATTTCCACAAAAGAGGGGTGATTAAAGATGAAAAACCACACAAGAAGGTGAGAAAAGAGAGGCCCTTGGCGCCGGATTCACGAAGGCTCCCCCGCAGCGGCAAGGGTTTGCAACCTGGGGTTTCTCCTATGCAAGGTCCAACTCCAACTCGAGGGTGGGAAATATTAATAACCATCCAAAGTGGAATATATATATAAATAATTAAAAAATATATATAATACCAAGATTGGTCCTTTTAATCCTTAGTTTTGAATTTGTTTCATTTTTGTTCCTCTACTATCTGGATTGGGTCAATCAAGTCCAAACCCCACTCGTTAGTTGGGGCGTTATTTTCTGCTAATATATATTTTTAATTAAAATAGTATTAAAAAATAATAAATTAAAAACAACTCCAAATCTTAGTGATTAAGTTTTCGGATCAAGATCCAAAAACTTAATCACCATGTTTTGGAGTTATTTTTAATTTATTATTTTTCACTAATATTTTAATCTAAAAAAATTTAAGATCAAATAACGACCCAACTAGCACTTGTGGAGTTTTAGATTTGATTGACCCAATTGAAATAGTACAAGGATAAAAAGAAAACAAATTTCAATTCCAGCGGCGTTGAAATAATCTACACATAGAGACTAAGCATGACAAACAAAAGAATTGAACTTGGGACCAGTTGAAAATCAGATTATATTTTTCCTTCCAAATTAACCAAGTCATAATCGCAATCATGGCTTTCACCTAAGAATTACCAGCCCAAGAAAATGTTAAGTATTAAGTTTGACAAAGTTATATTTCTTTGTTGTTATAACTATTAGTTGTTACCCCTTGTATCTCTCATAGATTGTCTCTAGGAAAGTTAGCTTCTTGTTAAACATTGTAATCCTTACTGTTGAATACAGATGAACTTTTCATAATCTCTACAGAAAAGTGCTTGGAAGTAAGCCAATTGCCAATTTGGAGGGAGCACAAAACAACATGGCTCAATCCAAATTTGGCAAACAATAAATGCATTGATGAGAGACTTTAGAGCAATTTCAAATTAAATGACTTGCAGTCTCTTCACTTAAAGAGCAAAAAACAGAGAGGGCATGGGGGGCCAATATTTAGATTATAAAGATAAGCACCAGTGACCAGCTTTTCATGGGTTAGTTTCACTCATTTGCACCATGTGCTCTTATAACTAAGTAAAATGGCGGCGAGTTCCTCTCTGACTTTCAACTATGCACTAGGGAGGCGAGCTCCTCTCTCGCTTTCACCTAAGTAGGAGCGGTGTTGTAGGTGTATTTTTGATATTATAAGAAATGATTAAGATAATAAAAATTTTAAAAATTAAAACATAAAGAACAAAAAAGTATGAAAAAAAATATTAGAAGGACTGATTGTAAAGTCGTAAACGTCACAAGTAATGTTTTCTAGTTTTAAAATATAAACAAACTAACCCTACATAATTGCGTCTCATTTAAGAGGAAGAAAATAAGAAATTGTTATCCCATAAGATGAGTTGGTGATTCTTGATTTATATATATTTTCAGCTAAATAAAGTCCATTTATAGATAATTTCAACTTTTTCCAAGCCACACCGACATATTTATTGTTAATATATAAATCATTCAAAATTAAACTATCAATCAAAATCAGAATTACATTAAATTGTGCAAAAATTACCACCACCAAAACATATTATGCATATTTATTATTTATTCTTTTATTATATTAAATATAAAATTTTCTCGATCCAAAAATTAACCCAAACTTATCCATAAACAAAAAATTAAAATTGTTTATGTTGTATCTAAATGCAATGGGTCAGAATGATCACATCTAACCAATGTAAAAATATATGAAATATTGTGAAAAATAAGAGTTTTTTGTCCGATTTTTTGTTTAGCATGACGTACAACAACAAAAAATTACCCAAAAATGTCATGTTTAAAGTTTTCAAGTCATTAACTCTGAAAACTATAAAATGTTCACTTGAGACTATAATGGATAGTTCTTTTGAGGAATCAGAAATATCTTTAAATGCAATAGGTCAGAACAGTCATATATAACTTATGTGAAAATATATGGAATATCATGAAAAATTAAGGTTTTTATTATTATTATTTTTTTGTCTATAATGAAAACTCTGAAATTATAAAATAGTTAACTACGAAAACTATAAAATGTCCATTTGGGACTCTAATGGATATTTTTTTTAGGAATGTCCATTTGTGATTATAATGGATATTTCTTTTAGAAATATGAAATGTCTTTTTGCAAAAAAAATTCAATAGACCAGAATGGTCACATCTAACCCATATTAAATATATGCAATGTTATGAAAAGCAAGTGTTTTTTATCTTTCTTTCTTTTTTTTTGTCATGATGTACAAGAACAAAAAATTACCCAAAAATGCCAGATTTAAAGATTTCGAATAATTAACTTCAAAAGCTATAAAATGCCTATTTGGGACTCTAATGGATATTTATTTTGAGAAATGTCCATTTTGATCCATTGATATTTCTTAAAAGGAATCTGAAATGTTTTTTTTTAATGCAATAAGCCATAATGGTTACATCTAACTCAGATGAAAATATATAGAATATATTGAAAAATGAGTGTTTTTATCAAAAAAATTTTGTCTGTCATGACAATAACAAAAAATTACCCAAAAATGTCATATTTAAAGATTTCAAATAGTTAACCTTGAAAAATATAAAATGTCCATTTGGGACTATAATAGATATTTCTTTTAAGAATTTAAAATGTTTTTTTTTTTAAATAAATGCAATAAGCTAAAATGGTCACATCTAACTAATGTGAAAATATATGGAATATCATGAAAAACAAGCGTTTTTATCATATTCTTTTGTCCGTACAAGAACAAAAAAACTACAAAAAATGTTATATTTAAAGATTTCAAGTAGTTAATTCCGAAAACTATAAAATGTCCATTTGGGACAATATATATATATATATATATATATATATATATATATATATATATATATATATATATATATATATATATATTATGAATGCTCATTTGGGACTATAATGAATGTTTTTTTTTGAGAAATCTAAAATGTTTTTTTCTGTTTTTCAATGCAGTAAGCTCAGATGGTCACATCTAACTCATGTGAAAATATATGGAATATCATGAAAAATGAGTGTTGTTGTCATATCTTTTGTCTGTTCACAAGAACAAGAAAATAGCCAAAAATGTTATATTTAAAGATTTCAAGTAGTTAACTCCGAAAACTATAAAATGTCCATTTAGGACTATAATGGATATTATATATATATATATATATATATATGTCCATTTGGAACTATAATGGATGTTTTTCTTTTGACAAATCTAAAAAGTCTTTTTTAGTTTTTAATGCAATAAACTCAAATAGTCACATCTAACTCATGTGAAAATATATGGAATATCATGAAAAATGAGTGTTTTTATCATATCTTTTGTCTATGTACAAGAATAAAAAAAAAACCCAAAAATGTTATATATTTAAAGATTTCAAGTAGTTAACTCCGAAAACTATAAAATGTCCATTTGGGACTATAATGGATTTTTTTTTTAATTAATGTCCCTTTGGAACTATAATGGATGTTTCTTTTGACAAATCTGAAATGTCTTTTTTAGTTTTTAATGCAATAAGCTCAAATGATCACATCTAACTCATGTGAAATATATAAGGAATATCATGAAAATGAGTGTTTTTATCATATCTTTTGTTTATGTATAAGAATAAAAAAATATATAAAAATGTTATATTTAAAGATTTCAATTAGTTAACTCCGAAAACTATAAAATGTCCATTTGGGACTATAATGGATATATATATTTTTTTTAATTAATGTCCCTTTGGAACTATAATGGATGTTTCTTTTGAGAAATCTGAAATGTCTTTTTTAGTTTTTAATACAATAAGCTCAAATGGTCACATCTAACTCATGTGAAATATATATGGAATATCATGAAAAATAAGTGTTTTTATCATATCTTTTGTCTGTGCATAAGAATAAAAAAAATACCAAAAAATGTTATATTTAAAGATTTCAAGTAGTTAACTCCGAAAACTATAAAATGTCCATTTGGGACTATAATGGATATATATATATATATATATATATATATATATATATATATATATATATATATATATATATATATATATATATATATATATATATATATATATATATATATATATATATATGTCTCTTTGGAACTATAATGGATATTACTATAATGGATATTTCTTTTGAGAAATCTGAAATGTCTTTCGTAGTTTTTAATACAATAAACTCAAATGATCACATCTAACTCATGTGAAATATATATGGAATATTATGAAAAATGAGTGTTTTTATCATATCTTTTTGTCTGTGCATAAGAATAAAAAAAATACCCAAAAATGTTATATTTAAAGATTTTAAGTAGTTAACTCCGAAAACTATGAAATGTCCATTTGGGACTATAATGGATATATATATATATATATATATATATATATATATATATATATATGTATATATATATATATATTATAAATGTCCATTTGGAACTATAATGGATGTTTATTTTGAGAAATCTAAAATATCTTTTTTAGTTTTTAATACAATAAGCTCAAATGGTCACATCTGACTCATGTGAAATATATATGGAATATCATGAAAAATGAGTGTTTTTATCATATCTTTTGTCTGTGCATAAGAATAAAAAAAATACCCAAAAATGTTATATTTAAAGATTTTAAGTAGTTAACTTCGAAAACTATAAAATGTTCATTTGGGACTATAATGGATATATTTTTTTTTTAATTAATGTCCCTTTGGAACTATAATGGATGTTTCTTTTGACAAATCAGAAATGTCTTTTTTAGTTTTTAATGCAATAAGCTCAAATGGTCAAATCTAACTCATGTGAAATATATAAATAATATCATGAAAAATGAGTGTTTTTATCATATCTTTTGTCTATTTACAAGAATAAAAAAAAATACCCAAAAATGTTATATTTAAAGATTTCAAGTAGTTAACTCCGAAAACTATAAAATGTCCATTTGGGACTATAATGGATATATATATTTTTTTAATTAATGTCCCTTTGGAACTATAATGGATGTTTCATTTGAGAAATTTGAAATATCTTTTATAGTTTTTAATACAATAAGCTCAAATGGTCACATCTAACTCATGTGAAATATATATGGAATATCATGAAAAATAAGTGTTTTTATCATATCTTTTGTCTGTGCATAAGAATAAAAAAAATACCAAAAAATGTTATATTTAAAGATTTCAAGTAGTTAACTCCGAAAACTATAAAATGCCCATTTGGGACTATATATATATATATATATATATATATATATATATATATATAAATGTCCCTTTGGAACTATAATGGATATTTCTTTTGAGAAATCTGAAATGTCTTTCGTAGTTTTTAATGCAGTAAGCTCAAATGGTCACATCTAACCCATGTGAAAATATATGGAATGCCATGAAAAATGAATGTTGTTATCATATCTTTTGTCTCTTCACAAGAACAAGAAAATAGCAAAAAATCTAATATTTAAAGATTTCAAGTAGTTAACTCCGAAACTATAAAATGTCCATTTGGGACTATAATGGATATTTTTTTTTTCTATATATAAATGTCCATTTGGAACTATAATAGATGTTTCTTTTGAGAAATCTGAAATGTCTTTTTTAGTTTTTAATGCAATAAGCTCAAATGGTCACATCTAACTCATGTGAAAATATATGGAATATTATGAAAAATGAGTGTTTTTATCATATCTTTTGTCTATGTACAAGAATAAAAAATAAATACCCAAAAATTTTATATTTAAAGATTTCAAGTAGTTAACTCTGAAAACTATAAAATGTCCATTTGGGACTATAATGGATATATATATGTTTTTTTATAAATGTCAATTTGGGACTATAATAGATGTTTATTTTGAGAAATCTAAAATGTTTTTTTTTAGTTTTTAATACAATAAGCTCAAATGGTCACATCTAACTCATGTGAAATATATATGGAATATTATGAAAAATGAGTGTTTTTATCATATCTTTTGTTTGTGCATAAGAATAAAAAAAATACCCAAAAATGTTATATTTAAAGATTTCAAGTAGTTTACTCCCAAAACTATAAAATATCCATTTGGAGCTGTAATGGATATATATATTTATATATTATGAATGCCCATTTAGGACTATATGGATGTTTTTTTTGAGAAATCTAAAATGTCTTTTTCTGTTTTTTAATGCAGTAAGTTCAAATGGTCACATCTAACTCATGTGAAAATATATAGAATATCATGAAAAATGAGTGTTGTTGTTATATCTTTTGTCTGTTCACAAGAACAAGAAAATAGCCAAAAATGTTATATTTAAAGATTTCAAGTAATTAACTCCGAAAACTATAAAATGTCCATTTGGAACTATAATGGATATATTTTTTTATATATATATAAATGTCTTTTTGGAACTATAATGGAGGTTTCTTTTGAGAAATCTGAAATGTTTTTTTTTTTTTTGTTTTTAATGCAATAAGCTCAAATGGTCACATCTAACTCATGTGAAAATATATAGAATATAATGAAAAATGAGTGTTCTTATCATATATTTTGTTTATGTACAAGAATAAAGAAAAATACCCAAAAATGTTATATTTAAAGATTTCAAGTAGTAACTCCGAAAACTATAAAATGTCTATTTGGGACTGTAATGAATATATATTTATATATATGTATTTTTTTAAAAAAAATGCAATATGTTGAAATGATCACATCTAACTCATATGCAAATATGGAATATCATGAAAAACAAGTATTTTTATCGTATCTTTTGCCTGTCATGACATAAAAGAACACAAAATTTACTAAAAATATTATATTTAAAGATTTTAAGTAATTAACTCTGAAAACTATAAAATGTCTATTTGGGAATTTAATGGATATTTTTTTTTATAATGTCCATTTGGGATTATAATGGATATTTCTTTTGAGATATATGAAATGATTTTTTTTTTTTTAAATGCAATAGGCGAAAATAGTCTCATCTAACTCATGTGAAAATATATGAAATATCATACAAATAAATTTTTTTTTCATACTTATTTCTTTTGTTTCTTTTTGTCAATCATGACATACAAGAAAAAAAATATTATCCAAAAGTGTTATATTTAAAGATTTTACGTAGTTAGCTCTAAAAACTACAAAATATCCATTTAGAACTTTAATGGATATTTATTTTGAGGAATCTAGAATGGTATTTTTTAAATACAATAAACCAATCACATTCAACTCATGTCGAAATATATCGAACATTATGAAAAATAATTGTTTTGTTATCATTTTTTAGTTTTTTGAAATGGTGTTTTTTAAAATGTAATAAAGCGATCACATCCAACCCATGTCAAAATATACTTAAGATCATGAAACATAAGTGTCAAAATTTAATGTCAATTTTATGATGTGCCCAAAGTTGGGGGCTTAAAACATAGTCCAGCAAAGCCAGTTTTGAAACTAAATTACATTTACGACTGCCGTGGAAATTTATTTAAATATAATTTGAAAACTATTCTAATATATATATGTGTGTGTGTGTGTGTATCTCTATTGGTGTGTGATTGGATGTATAAGCAAATTTCAATTTATTCAAGTTGAAGGGAACAAAAACATGGAATCTTTAAGCAAAATGAACCTGAAAATTAGGATGCATATGGAAATGTATTCTAATTGAGGCAAAACATAATGAAAAAATGTTTACAATTAACAAAAACACTACAGAATGAATAGGTGAAAAATATAATCCAAACATATCAGCTATACGCAGCAAGCTAAAACTTATAATCAAAATGATTTAGAAGAACACATTTATGATTTATCTGCCAAATAAAATTTTCAGACCGAGGGCATTTATGATTTGAACACAATAAATAAATAAATAAATACGAGGAACGAACCATTTCCAACCTTCCATCTGAGATTCTGAAACCATCTTTTCCTACAAGAATCAATTTCCATCAGAAATCCAATTTGAACTTTGCATACGTTTTTTCTTCTTTAGGTCCACCCAAAAACCACAAAAATGAAACACAGACACACAGATGCTCGCAAATTAAAGAAAAATATAAAACAATAAACGTATTTACCAGAGAAATACTTCAATGGTATAAGTGAGCAGTCACAAGATAAGAGCATTTCAGATTTGGCAATAGATATTTGAAAATAATAGCATCAACCATTGCAGACAATCCCGAGAAATTTCATGGCGATTTAAATTTTCCAATGAACCAAGCTCAATGTCATCAGGTAATATTCGCCCTGAATAGTCAAAAGAGAGAAACACTTTGTCTACACCACCCTTACCACTGAGTACATGACCGCAGCCTGCACAAAAACCTTGCACCTAAACGGGCTGAAACTTTTACCAGCATCTTCTTCAAACTTTGATAACCAAAATTTCCAAAGTGGAGAGTGAGAGGCAATAAATACTAGGCAAACACCCAGCCCCCGGCTAACTCTTGAAACCCACACCCTACTTTGGATCCTGAAAATGTGACGGTAGTTACTTCGTTAGAAGGCAAGGGCAATTATACGTTAGCCAGTTTGCAATCCCAGAGAAGATCACTCAACATATTTCAGCTGGATACTAACTTACCCATGGCTTCTGATCATGAACTTTTGCCATTTTCATGTCAAGCTCCAGCTTGTAAAATGTAAAGGGAATAATAGATCAAAGCATTTGATATTCTACTGGAAGCAACTTTTCATAGAACAGGTCAACTCACCTCAATGTCTATCTTCAGTCAGTATCGCCCATAATCCTTCGCATAGTCACCATGTCTCTGATGATGAAAATCATGGTATGCATCATGGGACCTGGAAGCTGAATAATTGTCACCAGGATATGGGTATCTCTTCCTTGAGTCCACAGGCAAATTAGCACCCATATACGGAACATTCCTAACAGACTGATCGTGCTCAGAATAACTGGGTTGATTGTAAGCATTGTGCCGTCCTTGTTGCCTCCTCTGTGAATCTCTTTGAAGAAATTCTTCCCATTGCTTTGCATGCATGCCTCTCATAATACCCAATTTCTTCATGTAACTCTCTTTTAGTTCTCTCATGCACTGCACAATAAAAATTGAAATATAAGAACTTGAGATGGTGTAAAAATATTGCTCCGTAAATCAAGAGAAATATAAGACACCGAAGTATCATGGCTGTATTGCTTTTGGAATGAAATAAAAAAGGTTTCACAAATTAAAACTATTTTGTGAAGTAATTGTACTAAACCTTAGAGCTAAAGAATTGAAATAGCAAGAGAGAAATTTTAAACCATAGGCTTAACACAATGGATACTAGAATGAAATGATATGTATATGAAAACTATTTTCATAGCACAAGTCATAGAATATATAAACGAGGATGCTTACAGAAGCAATGAAACATGACCAAAACAGAGAAGTAATTGTACTGGACAAATATAACAAAATTAAATGGTCCCTAAAACTGTCAAATGTAACTCACATTTTAAACATTAGTAGGATTGGAGGTTTGTGATGAACACATACAACAGAGAACATGGGTACAAAGTTTTTCTAGATTTAAACAAGAAGCTATTAGGTACAATTTAAAATCATACCTCGCGATGCTTGTTGTTCTCTTCATCCTCTTCTTTATCACGAACTCTGCCAAATTCCATAGCTTCCCTCTTAAATTCCATTTCAAGCTCTTCCAATGTTTGCGGGTAAACAGGATAGTCAAACTTGCGCTCAGAATGGAACTCTGCTCCCTGACGCTCAATGCCCCAGTTATCAGCAGCATGCATCCCACTGTTACGATTGTGGTCGTCATATGAACCGAATGAACCACCACCAAAACCAGGGCGTGGTGGAGATTTTGAACGAGCTGGTTGTCCTTTTCCTCCTTCATTAGTGTAAGCTTCGCAAATGAATAATATGTAAGAGAAATTGGGCTTTAGATTCAGATGTCTAAAAGTCTAAACTACAATATTTCGAATGACCAATGATGCCATCTAGATTCTTAGAATACAGAAATCCAAGCTCATCCATGCCACAGTAGTCTGGATATGTGACTAGTAAATAACTTCAGATCGGAGTCAATGTCTGACCAGAACCGGGCAGAAAATTACTTCATATTTGAACACAAAAAGCTTGAACTTACCTCTTGCTGCAAAAGGAAGAATAAATGAAAAGGTCACTTCATAACTCATCAGAACGGAGAAAAAGAAAAAATATTACTTTAACATGACCCAAATTACTACATAGAAGTTGGAATAACAGAAGAAAAGGTTCCTACCATGTGGTGACCCCTTGAACTTTTGTTGATCTTGGCGTATAGGGTCTTCAACAATCCTATCATGATTAAAATTTCTACTCTGGAAACCTGACGTATCTCTTGGACTATTATAAGACCTCAAGGATTCAGCATGTCTTAAATAAGGACCCCCAGAATTTCCATCTGGAGACTTAGATCTAGACCTGTGAGAACTAGCAGAGCCTTTCCTTTTATCCTTATCCCCCTCCTGAATCACTTTGTGCACAGCATCCACACCTTTCGCAAGTATTAGCCTATCCCTCCCACTGACAAAGAGGAATTTCTCATCCATTCTTATTTTGCATCCGACATCCTTCTCAATCTGACTGATAACCTTCTCGGAGAAAAGCGCTCTTACATTCTTGTCTCTTGCTGGCACTCTCTCAAAAAAATCTGCAGACTTGCGGTTTGCTCCAAGTGTACTTGGGCATCCCTACAAAGTGAAAACATCACCAAAAAATATGAACTCACAACCATATTTCAGAATTGTCATGCATGGCAGCACAGTAAATGAAGCTACAATTTTAACAAGGCTATGAAAAAAAAATAAGAATACCCTAAGTGAGACAATGCAACGATTCAGTCAGCCAACCATAGAAGAAAACATGTACCAATCTGTATTGTAATGTATCAAGCTACGCAAGTTTACAGCAGAGCTGTAGCTGATGTATCTAATATTGCTTAAAAATTAAAAATATCAGAGAAACTAATATTATTACAAGCACTAAACCACCGGGTTTGCTTTCATATCTTAGTTCTGCAATTCCACATGTTCGACAGCATTCCTAATATGATCTCCGATCAAAAGCGGGCTCTCAAACCATACAATAAAGTAGTCATCAATACCATCTCCTACACATTCGACTGAATATTGCTGCCAAGTTACTGAGAGAATGTCAAAACAGTTTTCTCTTCTTTCCAGCAAATACTGAGTATAGCATGGTTCTGTAAGAGAGGTTCAAAATATTGAAGCAATCCTTGAACTAATGACTGAAAATTTAATATGCCAGATGAGGAAACAAGGACCCTAATAAGTTATGGCACTAATGTATAATATAAATTTACAAAAACAATATTCAATGAGAAAGCAGTGATGTTGGCATGCATTACAATTAAAGCAAGAAATAATATGTTCATCTCGGGACAGATAGATGTCCAGTGAGATGGTCAGAATCAAGATTATAAATGCGTACACTTTCAAAAATTAGTATGACGGGCCAAACACACAATTTGGCAGCAGTAAAGTTTCATACTTAGAAGGTGCAGAGTGATGTTTAAAGAGGAAAACATCTTCTAAGAGGCAAAAACACACCAAAATTCCATTGAAAAACTTCCATAGCGAGATATGCATCACACCTGCGTAAAGTGACCCGATTCTCCACATATTTTGCAAATCATTTCTTCCTCTTTTCTTTTCTTCCAGTTCCGTTCAGTAGCCTTTGCTTTGGCCTCCCATACCTTAGCCTCTCGGCTAGTAAAATCCGTTGGAACAGCATTTGGATCTCTAGGCCCATCATCCTCATCCGATTGCAGTTCAACTGATGATCTTTTATTCTGAGCTTTTACTGCTATACTGCCAAAAGTGGGCCGAGGTGGACCAGTGTATTCCTTTCCATAAACTTCATTAAAAAGTTCATCATCTATATCCGGGCTTGTTTCCCTAGCCATTCAACAAAGCAACCAACAAGACCAACACTGGAATAGCAACACTGAAATCACAATCAATACTCTCATCAACCGAAGATACAAAAGGACATAAAAAACCAAAATTTATTCACATGATTAACAAAACTCAAGGTATTCTTTAGACTACCAAAACAAAAAAAAGGTCATTGAAGCTGAAAAAAAATTCCAATGAAACACCAAGGATAAGAAACTTCATCAGAAACCCAAATGAAACAAACCAAACAAAACATTCTGACTAAGAAATGCTACAAGGAATCAGAGAACACCACCATGCCAAGAAAGCACCACATCCTCATCCACTCCACCACCAAAGTTAACCATCCAAAACCCTAATAAGCCCTAAAGTTCTCATAAAAGATCATCAAAAAGTATAATCAAACAGTAAAAAAAAGAATCTTTCGAATCAAAAACACAAATGCACCAAGAAATGTCTCCTCAGAGACATTCGGCGCTAATCAATCCCAAAAAAAAAAAAAAAACAGAGAAAAAACATTAAATACAATCGATTAAACACCAAAAAAAAAAAAAGAAGAAGAATCGATAAAAGAACCGCAGAGTGAAAAGAGCGCACAAACCTCAAGCTTAAACCCTAATCGCGAAGGACGGCAGCGATTCCGTCTCTCTCTTCCTCCCTCGCTCGCACGAGGGATGGAACTTGGGATATTAAAAACCCAAGCCCTAACTGGTCATGGTGTGATGGCGGTCTCCTGCTCCTCCGGAACACGTAATCTAAGCTGGTCTACATTGTATTTAATCAATGATGTGGACACGAATCCCGAGGCAAAAAAATGGTCGGCCATGATCGTTTCTCTACATACCTCTACATATGTATAATAGTATAAGTTTTAATTTTTTTTATATAATTAAATATTTAAAGCAGCAGAAGAAGCATTACCTTATTAATAATTACCAAAATAGTTATAATTATACTAAAAATCATTGGTGTCATTTTAACATTGATTTTAATTTAGCTGCCCCATAATTAATTTTTTTAAAAAAATTATCTTCACTTTATGTGTTATTTTGATTTATATTTTTTTTTGTTTTTTTTAGTATTGTTTGACAAATTTTAATATAATTTTTTTTACACTAAGCAACAAGCACCGTCATCAAGATTAATAGTGAGTGACATGCATTAGTGTGAAACATATCTGCAAACTCAAGAACAAGAACATTATGTCCTCACTTTACTTAGATTTTGATCTTGATATTTTAATATAAAATTTAATATGATGAATGAGAATAAATATCAAAGTAAATTTAAAAAAAAATTCATAAACCAAATACAAAAGTTCAAAAGAGAATATATTATATAAATGAGATCTAATAAAAAAATTATAAGATTTTTGTTTATGAGATTGCTTAAAAAAAAATAATAATAAATAAATGAAGGCAATATCTCATTATATAAATGAGATTGCTTAAACATAACATTACTGGATTGTTCAAAATCTAATTAAAAAAATATATATCATTCACTCACTCTTTCTTTAAATGAATCGATCGAATTAAATTGTATTACCATGCACAACACACTCAATAATCAATGAAAATTAGATTTCATAGCGAGACCATTCTTTCTATAAGTTTTATGCAAACTAAAAACCATAAGACTAATCTAAATCTTACAAACAAGAAAAAAAAAAATAGTCTCAAATTAATTAATACAAAAAAAAAATCCTTCAAAACAAATTAACAAAAATGATGATCTACAATACAATTGATAGGTTTTACGCCATAAAATTAGCATCACTTTATAGTCACAATGGTAAGAATGATCCCAATCATTAAGATCAAATAATATAAAAAAACAAATAAAGGGAAATCTTTAAAAAATATTATGAAAAACCAAGATCAAATGAAAGGATTATAACATCTTTCCTTAAAGAAGGAAATATGGATGAAATCTTATCATATTTAATTATTGAGAAAGGGCAACCCCACCAAAAAAAACATAGAGAAAAATCAGTGATCACATAAGAAGAAATGCCAAATCTATGTATGACCAAATATGTAAATCTATGACTAAAAAGAGAGGCTCATGATAGATCACATGAAAAGAAATCATCCCTCTATTATAGATCAAGTGAGGGGCAAATAAAAGACTTTCTTAGACAAAGACCCAAGAAAGATGGAGCACTTCTTAAATGATAATTTTTTTTTTTTTTTTTTTTTTTTTTATCAATATGAGCTAAGAAAGGTAAAGCCGTGTACAAACTTCAACAGAACAAGTAAAAACAGAGCCGACACACACATGAGTGCTGGAATTACCTACACACAATCACTACTCACACTCTCAAAAACGTGTCATCACCCATAATTTGAATTCTCATCACTTGTGAAGAGCTATAATGAATACCTGACTACCAATAGTCCACTTGATTGTTGATAACGATAAAAACCATTTGAAAAGGTAGTCACAGTAACTAACAATGAAAACTAAGCAAGAGCAGCAGTAAAATGAGAGGGTAAGAAAGTAGAAAAATATCAAGTGATAATACTGCAATTTTTGAGAGAAATGTGGCTTCCATATTTCAATTAATTTCTCACTAAAATTTCACCTCCAGGTGTTTTAGATGGAAGTCAAAAGCTGAGAAATTCTTCTGAAAGTCCAGCGTTGTGACCACAAGGAAATGGATGAAAATAATCCACTTCCATAAAGCAAACACCCTTAAGCAACATTTTGCATAAAATAAACTAACGCACACATAAATAAAATGGAAAATTAAAAATACTCTAATAATGTAAAACATCCTCAAAATTTAGTGGAGATAAGCTTGCAAAATGATAACCAAATGGTTATACTTTGAGCATTAAACTAAAAGAGCATGGAGTTGCACTTACAATGATAGAACAACAAACTGGTAAAGCTTGAAATGTGCGACAGTCATTGTTCATACCAATCAACATAATCGAAATTGGAAAGACCAAATGGAATGCATGTTATTGGAAAATCAAGTTTCTTTTGCTGTTTGTGCTTGTCGAATTCTTCGCTGATGAACATCCCAGTTATATACGCGCGCTATGGTAACCTGAAGAAATGTATTTAAGTCAGGATACAAGAAATGTTTTCAGGGTAAAAGAGAGGGAAAAAAAAACTTATATCCATGGAAGTACCTGGGTTATGGTCACTTGGTCCCTCAAGAACTGCAAATCAGCAATGAGGACTTCTAAACTGGCTTTAGCATTTTCCAGGTTCTTTTTCAGAAGAGCATTAGCCTGCAGATATAGGGTATAATAATTTAACATAGTTATGTCTGGTTTTCCAAACTCAACCAGGAATTTATTTTAAAATATTACATGTATGATTGTACAATCAACAGAGGTTACCTCTCCGTAAGAGTACTCAAGCATGACATTGGCTCCCAACCAAAGGCACACAGAGTCAGTATTCTCAATTCGTGCTCGGGAATATATGCCCTCAGAAACCTCGAAATCAGCAACCAATGCCTGGACATGAACATTTGGTAAATGCTTCATTTAACACTAAGGACTTGAATTACGGTTTGTAATTTCTACAGAGTATTTATAGCAATGGTAAAGGACATATCATGGGAAAATAACTCGAAATAGGGTCTAAGAAAACCATTAAAAACATGAGTCTAAAGCAGAATCACCAATATCAACAATCAAATAACCAATATAAGTCACCATTAGGCTTGTGAAACTTGAGTGAAAATCTGAAACTGCAATAAGTTAAAACAAATCTAAGCAGTAAAAGCACATCAAATTATTACCTCATCAGTACCTTTCTTGGCTTGTAATGTATCCACAATAGCTAAACACTTCTCAATGTCAGGAATTTTAGCCTGTGAGAACCAAAGTAAAGCAACTCAGTCATGGAAGAAAAAGACTGACAAACAAAATTAACAAATTAAGGTTATAGGATTTATAATGATGTCCACTTCCAACACATTTTCAGGGTACCATTTGACTTGCATGTTTATGCTAATGAAACCAAGAAACTAAATTTTTTTTGCCTATCATAGCACATTATCTTATAGCTTTCATACTCATCTTTCATAAATCTGGGTAGTGCCATAGAGGTCAAGAAAAAATGCACACACAAAAAAGGGAGATCAAAGTAACTTCTGCATTCTCAATGTCATGCTCAGTCTCTGGTAAGAAACTAAATTTTTTTTGCCTATCATAGCACATTATCTTATAGCTTTCATACTCATCTTTCATAAATCTGGGTAGTGCCATAGAGGTCAAGAAAAAATGAACACACAAAAAAGGGAGATCAAAGTAACTTCTGCATTCTCAATGTCATGCTCAGTCTCTGGTCAGACTTTAACAGAGTCCATCAGAAATGACAGAAAAAGTTATGATAACTATTAACTGATTCACTGGACCTGGAGATCCCTTTGTTGTGCTAAAAGTTTCATCTCTACTATCTTGTACTGATGAAGCCTGTAAAAAAGAAAATGAAAATAGCAAAATAATTATTCAAAGTGAAGATCATAAGCAATAATGAAAATAGAAAAGCTGAAAATGTCATGTCAATCACCAGAAAACACACATAATAAACGGACATTATTAGTCATAGCTGCAAGCCTTAATATGGTTTGTAGTACACATTCACAGTTTAGAAATCCTTTCTCAAGCAAGAGTACCAAATGTTGGCAAGGTTGTCATACAAGAATCTCTATATCCAGGAGAAATGGACCCTCACGTGGTGCTGAGATGAGAGAAATACATCAAGGGAAGGTACAAGATACAATACTAGTGGATGAGGATATCTTAGAAATTAAGCCAGTAGCTTCTTCATTCCAAAAGTTATCCAAGTCATAACCACATGACTCGATATCAAAGCCACAAATGAAAAAAAATTTCTCAATAAGCAAGAAAGTCCGCTTTTGAAGAATTACATAGCCAAGATAATCAACCACATGCACAGACTTACAGAAAGAAATCACTGCAACTGACCATATCTGGTGCTTAGGTTTTCAATGAAATTCATCCAGGGAAAAATGAAATTCGCAAAAGCATATAAACCCAAATTTTTGGCACATCCTATACCAGTAATGCCAGTAGTCTGGCCAATAATATGCCCAGAACACTCGAAGCCAAAAATCTGCCTAACTCAATTTAGATATCAATAAATGTTATTTCGCACCAAATCAACACAGACTTCCTGAAATGATTTCCAACCGGGAAACCAAACTCAAAGCAACAGAGAATAAGCGGAAGATTAGCAGTTAGCCATTGATGATAAAAACTAAAGTAGAACGGCATAGGAACACAAATATTTAGAAATACATTAAAACGCCACATTTGGCCTATGAAACTATCATTCCAAAAAATTTTGGTCTCCCATCTCAAGTAATCAAATCGTTGTCGCTATTGGAACATTGGCATATATGGCAATGAAATGGTAGTTTTTTTAAAAGAAGCATCATGCAAGTTTCCAAAATCTAGCACACAGTTTCAAATTTCAATACTGTAAGCCTTTAAATAAAATCTCTTCCTTTGGTATCTCATCTCAAGTAACCGACCCTTTGTCGGTATTGGAACCTTGAATATATAACGCTGAAAACAAGATTTTGAATATAATCATTATGCAAGTTATTAAATCAACCCATCTGGCCTATTGAAACTATCATTCCAAAAAATTTTGGCCTCTCATCTCTAGTAACCAAATCCTTGTCGCTATTGGAACCTTGACAGATATGGCAATGAAACGGTAGTTTTTTTAAAATAAAAACACCATGCAAGTTTCCAAAATCTAGCAAACAGTTCCACAGTTCAATACTGTAAACCTTGAAATGAAATCTCTTCCTTTGGTCTCTCATCTCAAGTTACCGACCTTTTGTAGGTATCGGAACCTCACATACATGACACTGAAAAGAAGATTTTGGATATAATCATAATGCAAGTTCCCAAAATCTAACAAAACAGTTAAAACAGGTCCACACCACAAGCCGCCAGATAAAATTTCTTCCCTTAATATATCAGCATAATATAGGTGACACTCTATCAGGGTAAGCAAAAAGGAGAAATATAAATTCAATCATATCTATTTCACATTTGTAATTTTAAGCTTTAAATAAATAAAGCACAGCATTAAAGGCCAACGAACTCACATTCTTGTTTGCTTACCCGAATAATTGGATTTTATCATGTAACCATTTATCAGATATACTGCTGAACATCATTATAGACTATATAATACTAGTTTCTTTACTAATGATTCCAGTTTACACAGCCTTTCATTCTTTTTTCATATACATTCAATCCCAATAGAAACAGATACTATTTTCAAGCATTCAAGTTAGCCTATCAGTGTTTACATTAAGACATAAAACTGAATGCAAAACTATCACCGATCAAGAAGCCCCTGATTCTCGGACTTCTAAGTTCTAACAACCGTAAACCCTAGAAACTTCTCCATCTATCCTCTTTTGCAGTAAAATCATGAATCAAAATCAAATTTTTGAACGTTTCACAAAACCAAATATAATCAATAAAAATAGAATCAGAGTAACCCTAAAATGCTCAAGTTCTCATTTAGAAAAGCAAAAGATCCATATCGAGACATACACCGAGCCTTCAAAAGGAACAAACTAAAATCAATACAAACAAGCACAGATAAAGTGGAAAGGAGAAACCTTTCTTGGAGGAAGGACAGTGAGGAGTTGACATCGAGGCCGGACTGGGTGAGATAGGTCTGGACATCCTCCACAAAGGAAGCCGCCGGGATTCCCCTCCTCTCCGTCAACACCGATGACGACGACGCCGAAGCAGAAGCCATCGGATCCAGATCAAGAGATCAGAGAGAGAAACCAAACAACTCCGGCGACGACGGCGATCCTCGAAGCACCGCCAGAGCTCAGAGGCCTTCTCAAAGACCAAAAGCCTTGACTCACTAGTGTTATCATTCAAGGGCCTTTTTGTAAAATTCCAATTTCCATTGGGAATTTATCAAATAAACCCTCATAATTTTACTAATTTACAAAAACTAATTTTATACGCCAAATTTTTCTTTTTTAAATTATAATTAACTTCATATAACATCCATACATAGAGAGAACTTCTTATTTTAATACATATAAAGAGCTATAATAAATACATTTATCAATATGAAATCAATTATCAGAATTCTGTGATAGAACTTGAACCATGAACCTCATAAGCTTGATTTGAGCTTGAAGACAAGCAATGTACTCAGACGTCTGTCGAAAAAGATCGAAAACTGATCCGGCATCGGAAGCCGGCAAAAGTTTCTTTAGAGCTCTAAGTCTCTTCTCAATAAGACTTAAAGGCTCTCTACTTGTTGAACTTCTTCTTCTCATTTTCATATTAATCCTCACCATCTTCTTCTTCTTCATCTTCATCTTCATCTTCATCTTCTTTAATGCATTATGTCTCACAACTTCACTTGAGTCAAGAACCAATAGAACTGAGTGAAGTGATGCAACCATTGGTGCAATATTGATGGTGTTGAGAACTTGAGAAGACTTATGGTGTGAGTGTTTATATTTATAGAGAGAAGAAGTTAATGGGCATGTTCTCTTAATGTAATAATGCACATGCAATCACATGAAATTAAATATATACAAAACCTTAGAACAACCAACCTTTAAAAATCACTTAATATATAAAACTCTTTATAAACACTATATATCTTCTCTTGTTCATCATCTAAACACCCTGGATTATTCCCTCTCCTTTTCAAATCCATTGTACTAAGCCAGCTCAAACACCATTCACATGTGGGTCCTTCAATTCATATTTAACATGGTATATATATATATATATTAAAGCCACAGTAATTGATTTAACATGGTATCAGACTAGCTAGAGCCAATTAATAATTTATAATTTATAATTTATAATGGTCATGGTCATGAATGATGTTTTGTTTAGATATGAGAGATGAAAGGCCATGCAGTACTGTCTTGTCCCTTATATTTGCATTAGATTTCAGTGTAAGGATAAGGATAGAGGAGATAGAGCTGTCCCCTTATTTTTTTTTTTTTTTGAAAAAAGCTGTCCCCTTATTTAATCCACACATGAACCATTAGATGTCCATTTTTATTTATTTTTCTTTGTTTGATATTTATGGATTTTGATTGGTTTACGTGTATGGTGGCAAAATCACCGGTTTGTCGCCGACATATATATTCTATATGTGCTTTAGAATCATGGAGGTGGTTGTATGATTGGTTATCATTTCTTTGAAATTTCTGCTTAATTTATTTTGTGCTTATAATGAGATTAACTGATCATTGATAATTATGTCTTAGAGTTTGCATGTGGATTCTAATGACATGAAGAGATTTATGTCTTTAGTTTTGAGTTCTCAACTTGCAAAGTACATCATAATGAATTTATAAATATTTAAAAGAGTTTCCACTGTTGGGTTTGTCCCAAGCAAAAGGAATATCATTAGAGACTTAATTTGGAGATGATGTACAATTGGAGAGGAGATATATATGATTTAGGAAAATTAATGATGATTAGAGGCAATTAGAGAGCATGATATATAAATAATACTTGAACTTTTGATCAGACACAATATTAATAAATTATTCTGAAAGAAGTCTGCAGAATTTAAAACTTATATTTGTTTTTTTGGAAGAAAGCAATGGCTGGACAGTATCAGAAAAAAAATAGCAGAAATAATAGAGATCAAGGAAATAAAAGAGTGGTGTGCAAATGATGCAATGCAAGAGCATTCAGACAAGAAGAAACATACAACTTTCAAAGAACTGGTCCCACTCTGTGATCTTTTAAAGCATGATAACTTTTGATATTCTGCTCATTTGCCAACTTGCAAACAGAACCAACATAACACTCCTGTAAAATTTTGATAGAATAAAACAAAAAGAAAATAGAAAAAAGAGAGTATAATTCCTCTATGAAATTGATGATATCAATAGATAAGTTTTTTTAATAAGAAAGAAAATGTCAAGATGTGTCACATCATTGAATTGGCAATGAAAAGGAGTGAGTCAGAGTATCTCCAGTGTGAGAAGACCTTGATGATATGTTTTGGAACTCTAGTGAGTAGGAAGGTTGCCATGAATGAGTGAACAAAGATTGAAAGATGGCCAAGTGTTTTCAGATCACAGAAAGGCCATAATCATGGAGCTATGTTGTCTTGTTCTGGGGGAGGGAAGAAAGATGCCTGTCAAAAGTGGGATATGGACAGCTAAGAAATTAAAAAAAAAGGTGTCAAAACTTTGGAGCCTTCCTCATTTGTCAAGTCATTTTTTACTTGCATTGTGAACGGACGGCCAATATCATTATCATATAATCTGATAATCATATATCCTTTCTTTTTCATTCTGTCATTAAACTCTGTTTTTGATAGACTTTGATTCAAAGAATTTATAGACAATGATTTAGAATTCCATTCAAAGTATTCACCGCCAAAATAGCAATCAACAATATTCATGATTAAGAGTGACTGATAACAATTTCATCAAAAATACAAATACATGGTTTGTTTTTAAAGGTTTCTCTTCCTATCAACACAAAAGGGGTATTTCCCCCCACCCTCAATACAACATACATTCTCACAAGCTACAAGAATCTACAATGGAATGTAAATCTGAACGGGAATGCACAAGTTTCTTCACTCAGCTCTTAATAAACAGTATTCGGTTAATGACTTGTGCACCGCAAGCCCTTGTTGCTGAAAATACTCTGTATAACAACATATTTTAGTACTAGTATTCGATCTCTGCTTAGTGTGGTTTCAGAGGACCATCTTCCTTCCCAGTGTCCATCTCTGATGACTCTGAAGATCGAACACTTTACGAGAATGGACCTTCTTTTTGTTGAAAGGAAAACAGGTTTCACATGCTGTTAATGCTCCAATAAGCTTCTTACTGACACGGTTGGTCCATGGGAGTAACCTCTAGCAGCAAGGTCATGGTTCAGATATACAACAACAACTGTTATATCATCATGAAAGTGGCGGCGAACTTTCTTGTCGATCCTCTTCAGATCTGAATATCGCATTTCTCGTTTCCTAGCTGCTTCCCTAAGAGCCGCTTTTATGAGCCTTCTAGCAATTCCCTGCTCCAAATAAAATTTTAAGATGGCATCTTAAAAAGTTACTTGAAGCTAAAGCATTTGCACATAATTTGAACCATCAACAGGTATAGCTTGCATAAGCAAAGACCAAGGATATTGATTATGGAAACCAATTAAGTACATCTATATTCTCACCATGCTGTTCTACTTCATTTTAAATTTAAACAAATCGTGGATATTGATGACGAAAGTCTATTAAACCTTACAAAAAATTTCACATATGCATCTACCCTCAAAATTTATTTAATATTAATCAGCAATGACAAACACTGCCAAGTCTGCAAGCATGACTGCTGGCATTAATCTCAAACATATATAGGAATAAAGAAAAGAATTCTGTTCAATTATAATTTCAACAAGAGCTCACCACTAACCTATTTGGAGAATTACGAATTATATTGCCCATAGTAACTATTGACACATATTATTGATATTTGCCAATAAGGCAGTTGGGTTAAAGAATAGGTCACAAGTATCCTGAAAACCAAGAAAAAAATATATAAAGAGAATAAGTAATAATGATCAAGCTCAGGATATTGTCTGCAGATTGTGCGCCATAATTGCTCCAGTTTCCATTTTAGGCTTTCAGCTAGGCCTTAGCAGGTCATAATATAACTGCCAGTAAAATGAAACAAAATGTGATTCTGATGTGGCCACGAGGGAGAACAAAAACTTTGACAAAACCCAATCAGGCTTGCATTTCCTACATTAGCTTTGCAACAATCACAAGCAACTGTGAGTGAATAGATTGTATCTACTTGTTAACCATGCCAAGCCTACATCCCCACAGGGTGTGCTTGGGGTGAGGGAATATAGAGCAATAGAAAAGGAATAATGGCAACTACTTTCTCCATGGTCAGTTACATGAAGTAAATCAGACAGGTGAGCATGTGAAAGAAATGCATTAATGTTTTCTTTTTTGTCCCCATCTCTTTTCGTCCATTTTCCCTTACTCCAAGTATATTCCTATGTTTGGGCATCTACCCATCTTTACATAAGACAAAGTAATTGTATACACCTGTGCATCCATCTAGGTATATAATTCCAAACAGAGGTAGAAAAAATCACAGTATCACAATAAAAGAGAAAATTCAAAAATTATAAAAATTCTAGAAAGACATAATAAAAGGTTTTTCAGTCTTACAGCACGGGGATGATTGTGAACAATCTCAACCGCTTGCTCATTACTCAGGTGTTCCCACAGACCATCTGAAGCAAATATGACGAAAGAGTCACTTGGTTGAAGAGGACAAGATACAATGGATGGGTCAGCAGTCAGGATAGGCTTATTTATGGGTTCAGGAATTCTGAACTTTGGATTGATTGGTTCTCTGTTAAACTGCGCATGTTTCATATATGCATCACCTATGGATCTAGATACCTGCAATGTAAAATATGTAAAATGTGTGTATAGTTGCTCAGGAATGCACAACCTTTAGGTAAAATACAATAAAGAACTGCCAGCTTAATAAGGTAAAGAAATTACACATGATAAATTAAGTGAAAAATCAAAACTAAAGCAGGCCAGGAGAGGAATGTTTACAAAGTAAACAAATAAAACCTTCGTACTCTTATTACTGAAAAAATCAGAGCCTGTCATCGCGTCATGCATTCATCTGTGTGCTATACTGTAGAACCAACAAGACTACCAAAGTTGATAGGTTAAACCATCCCTAGTGACATCCTCAAACTCTTACATAGAACTTCACAGATGGAACCAAATGATTAGGCTACCGAAATTTCAAATAACAATTGTTTTTTACAAAAAAAAATTACCAATTATAATTTATTAAACGCGAATTAGGTTTGATCATAGAAACCATTTTAGCCTGATCATAATCATCCTCAAATAATCTTCAAATGAGTTCAACCTTATCATTATGTTTTATTATTACAAATTATGATCAATTAAGAAGATGGCATCAGAAACATGTAGATATATATTGAGCTAGGGCCTAATCCACCATTTACTGGGCACAATACTACCTAATCCTTCAGCTCTCCCAGAAACAATTTCTTTTCAACTAACCTAGGAGAGGCAATATATATATATATGAATTCTTAAACATAAAACAAGAACATATAACAGGTTGCCTCCAACTATCAGAATAAGATATCATGATCAACCAAAACAGTCAAAAGCAGTAAAACAAACCTTAGTTAATTAAAAACTACGATGAGCTGACCTAAATATTGCAGAAGTATTAGGGAATTAAACATGAAATATAATTACCTGTATTATGCCTTTGATTCTCCAAACTCCATGTTTCAGAACAACAATCTGGGAATCGTTTGGGTGTTGTGCCTTGAGTTCCTGCCTCACATCCTCTGAATTGGCATTGTGCTCAACGGACAACTGGATTGCAGCAATCCCACCTGTATTTCCAACCTTTTTTCCAAGTACAATACGGGAATCACCAGCATTCGCCACGTGGAGAGTTCCCTGGTTGATGACACCAACAAGGCAGCATGTACCTGTAGTTGCCAAATCAGGTCGAGTGTCCCAGAGATTGGAAACAAGAGATATAAAACCTTCCTCGGTAGCTAAAAAGGATCTTTGAAGAGCATCAGGTGTCACCCCCTGTGGCCCAGAAGAAATTTCTGCACAGAGACAACGCCAATGTTTTTAATGAATAACACAGAAGTGGCATTAAAGATCAAATTGGCATGTGATATACAATAACCACATTGATTAACAAGGTAACAAATCACATATGGTTCCAAAAGATGAGATTTTTAGTTTCATTACATGAAAGGAACACCAAAAATATAACAGACAAAAGAAATGACACACAAAATGAATCTAGGCCTTGAGAACATTTAAAATGAGATATTTGCACTACATGCTACAATTTAACTAGAAATGAAATGCAAATTAGACTGTGAAAATGGGGAAAAAATTACAACAATAACTACACAGCTAGAGTAGGACTTCAAAAGAGATTCTTACATAAATGCATAACAAATTTAGCAATGATCGTCTTTAAGGATTAAATCCAGTTCCAAAACACACGAGCTAATTGAAAAATCTAACTAGTAACACATGTGCACAAGATAGTGCCAAACATATAAAATAGGGTAAGTACAGAATCTAGATCTAGAAAGCCAACAAGGTCAGCAGAGACATCCATTTTAGCTGGAGAAGGTTTAAATAGAAGAGATGGAAAACCAAAGCATAAAAAAGCCTAACCACATTCATCTCCGGTTGCTCCACAGATTTTCATTCATAAATCCATCAAATTCAATTCGGGTTCTAACAGAAACCTCATTGAATAATGCACATCTAGAACAAAACTAAACTTTTCCCAAATTTCAAGCGTATCGGTTTCATGAAAATCAGGAAGGAATAAAAAAATTGCAACCTAAGGTTTCGACAAAAGAATGAAGTCAACATCAGGGCAATAAATGCATAAATTCCATCAAAAAAGAAACCATGTAGAACTAAATTTAGAAGCTAAAATGAGAAGAGAAAGAAAAATCACAGATAAGGAACAACTGCAGCAAAAAGCAATATCCAACAAGATCTCAACTTTAACTCGATCAAAACCAATTCCATAAACTCCCAACTAAATAAATCAAAAAGAAAGGAAGGGAAAGGCCCATCGACGACCTCGGAAGTGGCGGTAGAGATGGTCGCAGACGTATCGAGAGGCGTGCGGTCCGCCATGGCCATCGTAGACGCCGACGAAAGTTCCCAAGGGCCCAGACTCAAGCTGGCTCTGATCCTCGAGGACCTGATTGGCCTGCACGACGGCCATCGAGAACTCCCCAGCGGAGCATCGACCAAGGTTGCGGTACCACAACAAACCATCACGTCCCTCATCGCCTCCACCACCACCGGCAGTCGGGCGCCAGCAGCGGGACAGCAGGTTCATCAGTAGTCCCCCCGGCATCCCACATCTCTCAGCTAAACCCTCAAGCAAAGGGAAGGAGAGATCGCTCCCCCTCCCGAGAGGGAGAGAAGAGGGCGCGGAGAAACCCTAGCTATTTGGGGTGGCGCACGTTAGCGTGTCCGGTGGGGGAGGCGCACGGCGGCTCAGTAGCGAGAATTCTTGGTTCGTTCGCTGTAGCTTTCAATGCCGTACCCCAAACGTCTTACCCCCAACTCCACTATTCGCACCCTAAATTCTGACCTCTTTTCTTGACCCCCCTCCCTTTCCCCTAAATAATAATAACACTCTTTTCTTGACCCCCCTCCCTTTCCCCTAAATAATAATAACACTCTTTTCTTGACCCCCCTCCCTTCCCCCTCAATAATAATAACACTATGTGTAAATGTATATATACATATATATTTGTATATGAGAGTTCATCTTCTATGAATATTCGTATATTTTTGACCATTGGATTTCAAACCACCAATCATCATCATATTTATATAATAGCAAAAATCCTCATTATTTATATTATTATGTTTATGATCAATTGCAGCATAAAAAAATAGAATGTATTTACCATTTAAATTAAAATCAACAATTTAACAACCAATGTATAGTACAATGCATTAGCTACTGTTTATCACGATATTGATCTCTCTCGCCACATATTTCTCTCTATTTCTCTCACATTTTTTTTTCTTTTTTTTTATAAATATGGAGACGTCTATAAAATGCCCAATTGACTTATACAAAGCAATGTCATATAAAGATGTACCAAAGTAACCATTAAATTCCACAGCCGATGTTTATTCATACACAATTTATATCTATATATCTAACCCTTTTTAATAGGGCTGAAATATAATAATTAACAGTAACTCAATACATCACCATTATAAATAACAATTATTAGATTATAATTGGATTGTTTCCATCCATTGCCTTACATTTTAAAAAACTAAAAACCTCAGCGGATACGATGTGCTAGCTTATATATAAATATATTTTATATTTTGTGATGATGATGAGGAAAGTAGATTGAATGCATTTGTCTTAAGTTGTTACCATTTTTTCAGGTAAATCCAACAGACAACTTTTCAAACTTTGATTTCACATTAATTCTTGCCAAGAATATGTTAGGGACGCAATGGCTCAGGTCCATAGTCTCACATCGCCTGTGGGAATCAATTTTTCTAGTCTTATATATCCATACCAAACATTCTCTGTAACTCGAGTTTTTGAGAAGTTAGAGTGGTAGGTCCCTGTATTAATAGAATGACCATATCATTATAAACAAGGAATAAACATAAAAAAAAATTATATGAAAAAAAAAACAGTAATTAAAAGCATCAATAAGATACACAAATTTGAGAAACTCCAGACATGACTTTCACCCAAGAAACAGAAACCATGAGCTTTTTCCCATCAGTAAACCACTCAAATCCTTCATCAAATCCATTCACTAAAACACTCTTTGGCTTCTCACTAGAATAAGCCAAGAACTTCCCTTCTCCCTTGACCTTTATCCTGGCAACCTCATGCTCTGTTTCAAACTCAACCACTGTTCCACCACTGTTAAACATGTTAACAAGTCCAATTGGTGCAAACCTGATGTCCTTACTGACAATCTTAACTGGAACAATGGTGAAGATTTCAAAGGAGGATGGTTGAATGGTTATTTCAATGCCATCTGAATCAAATGTCATTAAGAGCAGCTGTTCACTTTGGTTCAGATACACTGCATATGTTTCACCTTCTTCTTCTTTCCCCTGTTCCCATTCAATGTCTCTCACCTGAACTTTGCCAGATATTGGTTTGTAGCAATGTGAGTAACCTTTGATTCTTTTCTCCTTTGAGTCCCATCCTCCTCCTTGGCAATTAAATGCTCCAATAACTCCACCAAACTGCAATTCATACACTTGCTTAATTAGTATGCCTAGTTAAAAACTTAGCATACTTAATAAACTAATTTACCTTGTTGATGTTCCAAATCTTAAGGATGGTTTGGCCATCAAAGAGAGGGTTCTTGAATAGGCAATCTCTAGTAGGAAGTGCGAAAAGCTCGCATTTGGGGATTGTTCCATCAGGGAAGACGAGCATTTTTATAAGTTCGAAGTCATGATCACCAACAGAGTCACTGACATACACCGGACCGCCGGAGATTGCTCTTGAGCCGCCGTGGAATTTAGCACATTCATGATCGGACTTGAACATGTCCCAGTCCGGCCATATCATTTCACCCATCCATAAGCTATTGTATGCGCAATGCATCATATGCACTCCTTGTAACCAATACACTCCCATTGGGTCTCCATTCGGATCCTGAAACCAAAAATCATCCCCTGGTCCAACAGAGTAATATATTTAGTAGTATTCGAGTAGAATATATTCAGTATTTACATATATAAATTTCATGTTTTTTTGGTGTAAATCTATAACAAGTATATGAGTTTGTGAACTTAGTTTTTACCTGCTCTTCCGAATGATATTTGCCAAGTGCCTAAAAAGAAAAAATCATTGCATTGTTGCATACTGGAAATGAGTCCATTTCCATTGAAGTTTTTGTTGAGGGAATTTGTAATTCCATTGTAATATTTCTTTGCAAGCTCCACTCTACCACCGTAATCTTCGCAAACATACTCTAGTGTCTGTAAATCTTAACATTATCAATGTACTAAATTTAAAACAAATAAAGAGAAAATATGATATTGAACTTACATGTATGACATCTACTTTCACTCCAGTGATCCCAGCATTTGAGAGATAGCTATGCATCGCATCGAAGTAGTCATTTGCTTGATCAGGATAAACGAGAGCAATACCGCCTTCAATGATCTTCACCACGGCGAGATCATTCATTGTTCCAGCGAGCCCCGGAGATAGCTCCACCGGAATCAGCTTCGAATTCAGATGAGTGGCTCCAGGCCTTACTCCTCCCCAAGCACCACAAAGAGCATGCCAAACATAAACATCATCCAATCCACTGAACTTGCTCCTCATATCTCTAATGAATGCTTTCATGCCTTCATCTTCATACCCAAACTTAGATGAGCTTTCACTTGAATCATCAGCATCTTCTCCACTACCAAACATTTCATTGAGTTCTCTTCTCAGAATTTCCAGTTTGGATTGAACACTCTTCAAGTCAGTGACCCCAGATTGAATGGCCTTATCAAGAGCCTTCTCAGCTTGTTCAATCTCAACAGCCTTAGAAATCAACATCTTTGGCTTCTTAGTATCAAAAGAAGGAGCTCTAGAACTCAGCAAACTCCCTCCTTTGTACTTCTTAAACTTATCACACTCTTCAAACCTGTAAAGCCTTGCAGTCATCTGTGTCCCTCCCAAAACAAGGTTCTTGGCATCCTCCAATGGATTCTGTCCATCCAAGCTAATGCTTTGCCATCCATCATCAATGATAAGAAACCTTGGTGGAATCCCACCTTCAGAAAAATCCTTCAAGCCATGAAAAACACCAACAGGATCAACAGTAAGATAGAATGCATCCCAAGTACACCAACCAAACTTGTTAATAAGAGAAGGGACAGTCTTCTCTTCTAAGAGCCTGAAAGTGTTGAGATGAACTCTGGCAACAGTGTATGCTTGTTTCATCACTGCAAAAGGGTTGTCACTTACATGAACATAGGCTATTGCAGTGAAGGATGAAGACAAGACAGTGGTAGACCCACTCTCAGCACAGATAAGAACATGGCCATCATTTCCAGGATGAAGTGCTGACCTGAATGAGCCTTCAATCAAGGGAAGTACAAGGACATAAGAGCTCAACTCTGGGACATCTAAAAGAACCCATTGAGTCTCCATTTGAAGATCAGAACCAGAGGTACCAACCCACATGGTAGACCACCATGTTTTGAACCTGAAGATGCTGAGAAAATCTCTGCTTTGGAACTTGCCTAGTGAGTTTGTTAGCCTGCTTGATGGTTCTGGCTGGGAAAAACCAAGGAAGCCACCTTTGTGGGAATGAGACAGAACTTGATGGAGAAGATGAGAGGGGTGCATTGGTGGATTGAAATATGGAAGAGAAGCTACTGAAGGAAACATTAGTAGGAACCTCAGAGAGTAAGGGGATTCCATTAATTGCAAGCTTTCCATCAGATAATGAGAAAACATTATCAGTGTTCATGGTTTCAGATTGAAAGAAACACAAATTCAAAGACAATATAGAAAGGTGGGAAAGAAGCAAAGTACATGCATGCAGTGGCTTCTTCTTGGTTGGACAAGTGTACTTGTTAGACTACTTATAGATTTCAGATAAGGATATTCCAGAGAAAGTGAATGTTATAGGATATAATATTATATTCTTTGACACAAAAGAAAGGGTAAGTGAGTGTCGGTAAAGAATATAATAATAATGTTATAGAGGTTTGTAGAGTGTTCTTGACTTCATGGCCATGCAAAAACATGAAAGCTCTTACCTAATTCTGGTTGAGATCCATTGGTAGGAACAGCTGGTTGGATTGGTAGGGAAAGAGAACTCTGTTAAGAAAAATAATAATAAAAAGACTTTTTGTTCTATTGACCGTATAAAATTTTATTATTATCTAAATAACCTTAATGCCATTGTGATGCACTCAACATCAATGTCTATAAGTCTCTGACAAGACACAAATATAATCAACAGTTATGTACCGAGTAGGAGGTTGTTGATTGGGCTGCTGATTATATATTTTAAAAGCAAAATCATTGTATTTTTCATTTTAGTTTTTTTTATATAATTATTTAGATAGTTTATTTGTGGTTTTTTAATCTAATTTTAAAAAAATGTTATTAAAACAGAAAACATTTATTAAAATTAAAATTATTATTATTAACATGAGATTATTAATTAAAGTGTAAATTATTTTAAATTATTTTATTAATATTTTGATTATTATTAGGGTATAAATTATTAAAGTAGGAATTATTTAACATTATTATTATTAAAATATTATTATAGGGGGAATTATTTTAAATTATAATATTGATGATATAATTATTATTAAAGTGGAATTATAAAAGTGAGAATTATTTTAACTTTAATAATAATTTTAACTTTAATAATAATCATATCATCAATATTATAATTTAAAATAATTTGTAAATTAATAAAAAAATTATAATTTTAAAGAATATTTTCTATTTTAATATTATTTAAAAAAAATTAAAAAACCTTAAATAAGTGATTTAAATAATTATAAAAACAGGGTTAAAACAAAAAAAATTAATGATTTTGTAAGAAGACCAGTCAGCAGTCCAATCAGTAAACATGCACTGATTTAGTATTGATGTGATAGCTTTGAAGCCATTTTACAATAATAAAATCTCACAAGTCTAGACAAAACGAAGTAATAAAAATAAAGAATGAATGTATGAGAAGAGGGGGGTACGGGCCGGTTAACCGGGCCCGCGGGCCCGACCCGGCGGTTCCGGGTCGGGTTTTGCCGGGTCCGGGTTGAGAGTATGAGACCGGCCCGGCGGGCCGGGCCAAGCCCGCCGGGCCCACTGGTTTTAATTAATTTATTATCAATTTGAATAAATTTTAAAATAAAAATTAAATGTTTTTGGTGGGATTATTAGTGTTAAAACATTAATAAAAAAAAGAAGACTTCAAAATAAATTTAAAAAATTAAAGAAAAATTAAAATAAGAAATAATTTAAAGCAATTTTAATAAATTGGAAGAATTTGAAATGCCTCAAAATAAATTAAAAAATAGTAATAAAAAATTACACTAAGTTTGTTTATTTATTGAATTAAATAGTTTATATATTCTTTTAAATTATAAAATTATATTATATGAAAAATCATAGTCATAAAAATGTATTGCTTTATATTAAAATTTTACTATCTATTTGTTTGAGAGATCAACATAAAATTTATTGATGATTGATATAAAATATTAGGGAAATTATATTATAACTAATATTATTAATTGGTAATTGAAATTATATTATATGAAAACTTATTAATATAAAATTTAAAACTCATTAACTTAATGCAAAAAAAATAACTAATCTTATTAATTGGTGATTGAAATAATCAAATAAAACAATATAAGTAAATATAAGGGAAATCAATACTAAATTATTATATTATAACTAAAAATTAAAAACACTGGTTATAATAAATATATAGAATTTGATAAAAAAATAGATGTAAAAAATAAAAAATTTAAGTAATAAAATAAATTAAAATAATTGGATAAAAAACTTATTAACATAAAATTTAAAACTCATTAACTTTGAATTTGAATTCAAATTTATATCTTCATTATAAATTTGTTTTAAAAAAATTAAATCATCACCGAAGTAGCAACTAGCAAGTTTTAATTTTTTAACAAATAAATTAAAATTAAAAAAAAAAATCCAACTACTGGGCCCGCTGGACCAACCCGGCGGGCCACGGGTCAATAGAAGCCAACCTGTAACCGGGCCGCTACAGTGCGGGTCGGTTACGGGTTACCGGACCGGCGGGTTCTGCCGGGCCGGTTCCGGGCCGGGCTGGGCGCCCGTGCCCCCCTTTATGTATGACATAATATAAAAGAACAATTTCCGATAAAGAATTGATCAATATTCCCCATTTTATCTGAAAACACAATATTAACAAACTTACTGATTGGCTAGGAGAAGTCTGGATTATCCAAACTAAAACGCTGCCAGTTAGATAGACTGGTCTGGAATTGCTCCTCTGTAAAGCACTTAAAGCCTGGAAGGTCCTAGCGTTGGTGTTTCTGGATTTCCAAACAAGCACAATATTGCCACTAAACTAGAAGCTAATTGCATTGTTCTTGAAGATAATGGTGTGTTCTTGACCCTTGAGATATAGCCATGCTTGAAAATGCATTCTGAAGGTTTTCCCATGTCATATATAATAACATTTACATATGGAGTTTACAGTGAAGTGTGTAAGATGTTAGAAACTATTCTTGAATCTTGAGATCACCAATAGTCTTTACATGAACATGAACCATCTCTAAAATAATGGAAAACATGCCTGTCTCTAAGGATGATCTCTCTTTTATACAATTTAGAGATGAGTTTTGCAACAGTGTGACAATCTAGACAAACTCGGAGGTTCTTGACAACTCTAATGGCTGCTTTAGGATTCAAGCTTATCATCCCAAATGCAATGGCCAACTTCTCACTATGATGAGCAACAACATTTTCTTTATCTTCCTCTGCAATGTCAAACAACACTAAATTTGTGTTTGGTACATATCCTGCAAGTCTTAGCCTGCAATGAATGTCGGCTAACATTTGATAAATCTCCACTGTCCTTGGGTGGGACTTATCTCCTACATAGAATTCATGCACAAGTCCATTGATCTCAATTGAACTCCGACCACGGACCTTCTCGAGCCCTTTTGATTTCATCTGCCAACGCAGTCTTCTAGCATCGTCCCATTGTCCTCTGGTGGCGTATATATTCGATAAGAGCACATAAACGCCTCCGTCATCAGGCTTGAGTTTAACAAGCTGCTCTAGAACATATTCCCCTGTATTTACATCTCCATGAATCCAACATGCACCAAGAAGTGTAACCCACAACTCAGGATCCACTTTCCCGGGCGAAGATTGCGCAAGAGATATGGCTTCTTGTATGAGTCCGGCACGTCCCAAAGCATCTACCATACAACCATAATGCTCAACCTGGGGCTCAATTCCATATTTTGTACTCATTAAATGAAAATATCGCTTAGCTAATAGCACTCGCCCTGCATGGCTGCAGGCACATAGGACACCAACAAAAGTAACCCCGTTTGGCCTCACTCCTTGTTCCTCCATCTTACCAAAAAACTCTAATGCTTTAGCACCATGTCCATTCACAGCGAGTCCACCTATCATAGCTGTCCATGAGAAGACATCTTTCGAAGAAAGTTTATCGAAAATTTTAAGGGCTCTATCTATGCACCCACATTTAGCAAACATGTCAATGAGAGCAGTTCCAATTACTGAATCAACTTCCATCTTGTTCCTCTCTACAAAAGCATGAACATGCATGCCTCGCTCTAGTGCTCCAAGCTGCGAGCAAGCTGATAAAACACTCACAATCGTTGCCCAATTGGGTGACACCATTGCTCTCCTCATCTCTTCGTATAAGTCCAATGCCTCCTTGGGAAATCCTCCTTGCACCAAAGCTGTTATCATGGCGCTCCACGATACAACATTCTTCTCCGGCATCTCATCAAAGAGCTTCCGAGACATATCCACAAAGCCGCACTTTGCATAGCCAGCAATCAAAGTATTCCAAGAATCTGCATTCCGACCAGGCATTCTATCAAACAGCTCTCTTGCAGCACCAATGTCACCAACCTTGACATAACCATTGATCATCGCATTCCAAGAAATAATCCCCCTCTCCGGCATTTCATCAAACAGACTCCGAGCATGATCCAAAAGCCCACATTCAGCATACCCAGAAATCATCGAATTCCAGCAAACCTCATCTTTCTCAACACTCAAATCAAACAATCTGCGCCCAAACTCGATCCTTCCACAGCTAGCGTACATACTGACAAGCCCATTCGTTGAGAAAAGATCAGAACCGAACCCAGACTTGATCATGAACCCATGAAGCTGCTCCCCTTCACCAATGGCCGACAATCTAGCACAAGCCTTCAAGAGAAAAGTACAAGTATAAGAATTCGGCACCGCATTACCAAAGAGCATCTGAGAGAAGAGCCGAAGGGACATGGCCGGGAACGGGGAGTTGGCGTAAGCGCGGATGAGGGTATTGTAGGCAAAGGTGTTTGGTTGGGGAATTTGGTCGAACAGCTTGCGAGCATGGTGAAGGCTGCCATGAGGGGAAGCAGCGCAGAACTCGAGGGCCTTGTTGGCAGCGAAGGGATCGTCCATGAGGTAGATGCGGAGCATTAGAGCATGGATTTGGAGGAATTCGGACATGGACGTGCATGAATGGAGGATCGAGAGGCATATCGGATGGGTTGGTGCTCTTCTTCCCAGCAACGAAGTGCCGCTTCTGCTCATCAATGGCTAATCTCCCAAAAAAAACATTATTTATATGTTTATCTAATATAAAAAAACAAAAATTAAAAAATTTAAATTAACAAAATAAATAATTGTCATATGAGCAATATATATGTCTTCAAAAAAAAAAAAAAAAAAACTTTTTCTTTTTCTTTTGTCTGCTTTTTCCTTTCAAATTACATTTAAGTATTAAAATGGAGAATCAATCTATATTAATTAAGAGTCCATCAGCACTAATACAATTTATTTAATTTTATTAAAATATATATGATAAATATGTGAAGGTTATAAAATTTATATATTCTATTATTATTACTGGACAAACTTCTCTATTTTTCAGAGTTTTTATAATAGAATATAGCAGGAAAATAATTTATTTAAATAACTTTTAAAATAAAAAATTTATTGATATACCTGGGTTTTAAAATTTTTTATAATATTTATTGCATAAATAAAAATTTAAATATAATAAAAAAAATTAAAATGGTCCACACTGGGAGCATATTAAAAATATAGATTATTATTTATTAACCCATAGATAACTATATCACGTGTTTTACACGTGATTAGACCTTGACGGATTCGGATCTTGGTCATGTTCGTCAAATCCGACCCGCTTGAAGCCCTAGGTTTCATTTTCTCTTTCTCGTGTTCTTTTTAGTGCTGATTCCTTTGCTTCGCTTGTTGTTCAGTCACAGAGAGAGGGAGAGAGAGGGAGAGAGAGAGATGGAGGGAGGAGAGGAGGTGGGAGTTGATCGGATGGTAGATTCGAAGGATATGCAGCAGCAGAGCAAGGCACTGGACAAGCTCACGGATCGTGTGGAGGACCGGCAGCTCAACTCCACCCGTGTCCAAGAGGTACTCTTCTTCCTCCTTTAAATGACGCTAGGAGAACGTATGGATTCAATTCAATCAAATTCGTTGCTTTTAAGATGTTTTCTTTTTTTGTTTTTCAAAATGAGAAATTAGCGATGGATCAATTGTCTGGTTAGCCTTTTTTTTCCCTTAAAGAAACCATCTTTTTACTGAATTTTCCTCGACATAGAATTGTCGATGATGGAACGAGTAAGATGTCTAAATTTTCAATTTGGATCCATTAGATCAGGGTTTTTTGTGTAGATGAATTTATAGATTTGCCAGTTTTCTTAAAAAAAAAAATTTAAGTGACAATATGAATATCAAGTTTGTCATGTGGCAAAGATTGTTCTTTTTAGAATCTTATGTATTTGGAGCATAGGAACTTATTAAGAAAGCTATTTTGCTTTTTGTTTGTTGTTTAAATGTTGTTGAGTTTGTAGTTTGAGGCTGTTGTGTTTAATGTTGGGTTATGGTTGTGGGCAGGCTATGGCAGCACTTGCTTCATCAAAAGAAGCTGACTGGAATGCAATGAGAATGAGGTAGGTCCTATCTGGTGTGAATTTTATCGGTTTAATGCCCACAAATTATCTGTGAAAGAAAATGATAGCTTCACAGATTTTATGCAAAGGTTAAGCACAATCTATTATGATTGTCCTTCTGCCATGCATGGCAGGGGGTAATGTTTTCTTTCCATTCACTAAGCTGTTCAACCATGCAACATGTTGAATGAGGAAAAGATGAATATTAAATTTTGGTCATCGTCTCATTTTTGGTGAGTAACAAGTGAATTTACTTCTTGTAGAATACTCTTGATGATCAATATTTCTACTCTTTTTATTTTTTATTTTATTATTATTATTGTTATTTTTTGCATACAATATGAAATTTTAGATAATATGAACTCACATGCTATTCTCCAACCCGAAATCTGATACTTAACACTTGGCCTGTGTCCTTTGAAAGAGCATACCAATTAGACTATTCTGTTAGATTATAACGATTAAGCAAACCATCTCACTCGATATTAACAGTTTTTTCTATATCAATTAACTTCGATATTTGTCAATACATGTACAAGAACTTGGAATATCATGAATCTGTGAATCTCTTCTGGGGGTTACCCTTTGGATTTGTTAGTTTATGGATTGTTACACCACCCTTTATTGGGTTTGTAAATAAATGTACTTGTTGGAATTACTTTCTTTTATTGAAAAATTCTGAGCTAATCACATTAACTGCACCACCTTAATTTGCCATCAGAGAGAAAGAGTTGGCTGCAGTTAAGATCAATCCTGCCGATGTAGACATCATTGCAAATGAGCTTGAGGTCAATATCTCTTCCTCTGCATGTTAACTAATTGCAGGATGCGCATCATTTTCTTGATTGTTGCAATACTTTGTTTTGAATGCAGTTAGACAAGAAGGTGGCCGAGCAAACACTTAGGGAGCACAAAGGTGATGCTGTTGCCGCAATTCGCTATTTACTTCGCTAGAAACATGAGCAGTATACTCCTTGACATCTAGTTCAGCATCAAGCCTAGAAAGTTACTTGTAGTTGACCAGTAGATACTGCAACTGCAACTCTTTCCGTGCTACCTGTAAGAGCTGGTTTTTGTGTTACACTTCACCATTCATGTTTTGACTTGTATTTCCCCCCCTTTCTCAACTTATGGACTATGCAAATGACACAAATACCTGCTTCCTTGTTATCATGTTTGAGTACTATGATGTTTATTCTCTGTGCCAAAGGATAGTTCACTTCTGCAAGGCCATCTAAGCACTGGTTTTTAATGGATAGTGTTCACAAAGTTGTAAATCTTAAGAGACCCCTTTTTGTCTTCATTTATAGCATCAGCATACCATGTCAATCAGTATGACTGTAATTCTACTTGCATTTTTGTCCTGTGTATTACCTCTTTTGTATATGAAGAGCTTCCTGTAAGTGGTGGTGAAAAGAAGGGAAAATATTACAAGAGTATAGACTGTATATTACAAGAGTTGGGTCTTGTTGATGCTCTTCACAACCAGAGAAAGTCAACTTCACTTCTCTGTCCATGTTTTCCGGGATGGAAACCGACAAGCAAAACCTAGCACAGCCTGAGACACAAACACATTACGATAAGACAATGGTATTTCCCATGATTTATCCTGACCTAAAACTTCATCCTGTGACTGAAATTGTGCAAAAATCTTCACGCAAACATCACACAAACATTGTGCAATGAGGACGGCTTAGTGTGCCGAAGATACAATCAACCCTGAGGATTCAACTTTGGTGCAGTTTGTGCCGTTTCTGCAGTAGTGTTCCGTTGCATCTGGGACTGGACAACGGTTTGCCGCTGCAACTCTTTAAACCTTTCCAGTAGCTCTTGGAAACTCGGCCGGCGGCTTGGTTCACTGCCAATGAAAAATGCAGTTCAGCAATGATGATTGCTGCAGAAAAATCAGCAATCTGATAAGGTTACCTATGCCAGCAGCTTTCAATGATTGACACCCATTGAGGATCCAAATCTTTGGGCAGTTCCAGCCTCTGGTTCATGAATCCTACAGCCCCAATCACCTGCATATACATATATATATTTATATTAAAAAGAGATCCATTTGAGATGAAAACCCAATGTGATGATTTAAGATAATACCTGCATTGAATTGAGATTATCCCAAGGTATTTTCTCGGTTACAAGCTCCCATAGTATTACACCATAGCTGTACACATCCGATCTGTGTTTCGACAACAAGTAAAATATTTCTTTGTTAGATCTCTTAATACAATGCTGAAAGAAATATTACTTAGGTTCCAGACGTACTTCTCATCGGATGGTTCATTGCGAAGAACTTCTGGAGCCATCCACTGTGGCTGAAGAGAAGCAAAGAAAACAGAGTGTCATAATCAAATGTTGCAGATAGGCAAATTTTGCAGATTTATTACCGTTCCTTTCCCGGTTTTCGTTGTCAAATATGTCTCATGCTTCAGCCGTGAAAGGCCAAAATCTCCGACCTATTGATCATTATAAATACAATGAAAATCTAATGCAAATAAGCGAAACAGGCAGTTAATGTTAACTGAAAACGAAGAACATACCTTCACAGTCCAATTCTTATCGACTAACAAGTTCGATGACTTCAAATCACGGTGAATGATCGGGGGATTGCAGTGATGGAGATAGTTCATGCCTCTCGCCTGTTGAGACGAGAATATTAAGCACTCGCCATAAGAGAAAACTTACTTGAAATAAACATTGAAAGTATATATGTATGTACTCACAATATCTAAAGCCATGTGAATACGTCGTCTCCAATCAAACCTGGTTGTGTTTCTTTGAAGTAGCCGAAATAAACTTCCTCTACACGATGAAATTTGTCGAGAATAAACGTAAAAAATTAATACATGAAGTCGGCTATGCAATGGCTAGGAAAAAATACCAGCTTCCACAGATTAATTAAAGAGTGAAAGAACAAACCGTGGAAGGAACTCTGTCACAATGCACAGGCGTTGTGGAGAAGTAACAGCTCCCATAAAAAGTAGTATATTTGGATGTCGTAACCTTTTCATGAGTGATACCTTTTATCGATAGTGAATTAGAGTAAGTTGACTGTTAAATTCATGAAAAGCAATCGAAGAATAGAGTAACAAAAATGCAAATACCTCTTGTCTAAAAGAAAGTATAACATCCTCTGAGTATTCTTGCTTTGAAAATACTTTAACTGCCACATCCTGCAAAGAAACACAGTTTTCTGAATTAATGATGCAATGAAACTCAAAATTCTTCACAATGAAACAGACTTTGCTGTCCTTGACTTTTGTTTTGCCATTCTATACATGTGGATCAATTAAAATTTTATAGCAGTATAGCGAAGAACCGGATGAATTTCAACTGGAACATACCGAGCCATACCAGAGAGCATGATACACAGTTCCACAAGAACCTGCAGGACCAGAAAAGGAAACATTTGAACATAGAACCAACCATGAAGAGCATAAAGTTGGAACATGTTCTCCGAGGACGAGGTGATTACCTTGACCTATCTGCTCACCAATTGTTAAGTCCTCCCATAAGATTTCATAATCCAAGCAGTCATTCTCGGCATCGACTTTCTGGACCGTGCTGCTACTGGTGCTCCCACTGCTGCTAACACTGCTTGTACTGTTAGCATTAAAGGAAGACCAAGACCCTGAGGCTTCATTGTTTCCTGCTCGATTGTTCTCATTCGCCTGGTTTTCTGGCTTTAAATTAGATTCAGAAGTTTTTGGATGGCTCACATCATTCTCTTGATCGCTCGGGTTCTTTGTATCAGAACTATCAGTACTGTCATGTTCATTCCCTTTCCAGGGCCACAATATCCCCTTCTTAGCAATCCATGCTTCAGCCTTTGAGCTAATGATCTTGTGAATTCCGCTCTTCCCATCAGCCTTCTCATTGTTACTTTTGCTTGATTTCCCCGGAGATTTCTCATCAAAGGCCACTGAAGAAGATACACCAAATGGCGAAGGATGTGCATCTCCTCTAGGAGTGCTAGCTCCACTTGATGTCGCGTCCTCCTTATGATCAGCATCGGAACAGCCATGATCTGAACCTAAACTGTCTCCACTTGCACTTTCGCGCTCCAAACCATTCTCCGATGTCCTAATTCTTGAACGAACTTTGTTTGTCACCTTGGAAGCCTGTTTCCGTGATTCTAAATCAAGATACATACACTTGACAGAGAAGCAAATAATTTCAGTCATAAACTCACCAAGTTTGAAATTTTGGTGGCAAGAGCAACTTGGAGAGGCTGTTGAGAATCAGAAGCACCTTTGTTCACACAACCAATTCTAGCATCAGGCTTTGAGGAACTAAGGGGAGGAGACATTGCATCCTGAAAGCACTTTGAATCATTCGAAACACAAATAATGCCAACTAAACTTCCATCATCCTCGTAGAAGGGAGTGTTGGTGACCATAGCTAAGAAACGCTCGCCCTGTTTGTTCTTAACCGGAAACTTCCCAGTCCAACTCTCCCCCAAGGTTATCCGATGGATTATATTATTAGCAACATTGAAGTCACGGCCATCAACAAGCAACTCAATGGCATCCTGGCCAAGGGCTTCAGCTGCAGAATAACCATACAACCGTTCCGCGGTCCGGTTCCTACATCAATCAAGCACCGAAAGTTACATGTATCTCCTCTGAATCACTGCATCATTACAGGCCTAAAAAATTTGCATTGATGTATCAATCCAAACTACAGTACACACAAAATCATGTGGCGTTATTCCTGGCTCATTCAAAATTAATAAAATCATGTACTATCAACCACTGTACAGTTACAAAGAAGATTTGAATGCAGGTTGCTTAAGTGGAGAAGAAGAAGAACCTCTAACTAGATTGCTTAGATTGCTGAAATGGAAGATGAAAAAAGTATCACAATCAAAGATGGCAAGCTGCTGAAACAAGCAAAGATATTTATCTCTAAAACAAGCAACAAATATCAAGATCAATCTCTCTAAAATCTTCTCCTTAACCAAAATCTCATCGATGTTCTGTTTGGATTAAATGAAAAAGGATAAAAAATAGTACTAACAGTGAACTCAGAGAAAATAAATCAATAAAATCTAAGAGAAAAAACACAATCCACCAATGAAAATAAAAGAAGAAGAAGAGAAGAATTCAAGCTTCAGCTGACCAGTAGATAATCCGGCCACTGAGATCAAAGATGTGCACAGATTGTCCCATGGACTGCAAGATATTCAAATACTGCCGGTCGGAGAGTCCGATGCTCGCCGGAGCTTCACCGGCTCTGGAGCTCGAATCCTTGCTCTCTCTCTGCAACCGAGACGAGTGCCCAAACGACACTGAGCCCTTACGCCAAACCGAGGACCCAGTCGCTTCACACCCTCCATTATTCCTCCTCCGCGTCTGCGCCGGTGACCGCTGCGGCGAAACCGATTGCGACCGAGGCCGTTCAGCCCGCCGCTCGTCCCCACCACTCGGCATCAACCTCGACATCTCCTGCTTAAGCATAGCATGCCCAGCCTCCAGCTCCTGGATCTTCTTCAATAGCTCCTCAGCCGGTGGTGTCTCCATAGCTAAACCTAGAACCAAAAACCACAAAATCCCAACAAGCTTCTTCTCAAAATTGAATTTTTACTAGCATTTGAACACGTCCAGCTGCAAAGGTGGCTCCTTTATCTCAAACTTCTCTCCAAAATCAAGTTTTTTCAATGGGTTTCAACAAGAACAGCATCAAAAACAAGATTGAAAGAGAGAGATAGAGATAGAAAGAAAGAGAAAGAAAAGGCTTTGGTCTCTACCTTCTTCTTCTTCTTCCTCTTCTTGTTTGAAGTGGGGCTCTCACCCTCTCATTTTAATTGTTAATTTTGTAAAAAAATTTAAATTTATTTAATTAATAAAATCCCAATCTCAATCTTGAATGAATCTTCTTCAACTCCACATCCACTTGCAACTTGTTATTTATGGCTTCTAAATGTCTTCCTTTTTCACCAAATGCTCTTCCATTACTGCATTCCTTTTTTCTTTTTTTTTGGTTATATATTATCACCACCTTCATTTTTAGTGGTTAATAGTTATTATGATTTTTTCCTTTTTCTAACATTTACAAAATAATAAATAATATATAATAATAATAATAAAATTAATATATATATATATATATATATGTAGGTTTTTCTTGGGTTGTGCATGCCTGTGGGAAGAAGGCAAGTGGGGTTTGGATGATGGTTGGTTTCATGTGGTATTCTGATTAGGATGACTTGGACTATTCCTGGCTTTGAGTTTGCCTTCTTGGAAATGACACTATTCCTCTTATTACATTCATTTGTCCTCTTTCATTTTTGCATGCCCCCCTACCCCTTTCCTTAACCATAAAGTTTTTTCTTTTCTTTCTTTAATTAAAAATAAAATATTTAGGTTTTTTTTCTTTTCATAATTTATCTTAATTATATGCTCAAAATTTAAAAAATAAAATCAATGATGCTTACAAAAATTTAGAATAATTTAATTTTCATATTAAAATTATCGATTTAACAAGTATTTGATTAAAAAATTCTAACAAAAGTTTAATTGTTGGTTGTCAATTGTAGAATTATATCATTTAAATTAACTTTAAGAATGTAAAAATTTATTTTTTGTTATTTTTCATGGTTTATTTGATTAATAATAATAAGGTATGGAAGGAAATTGGATTATTATTATTATTATTATTAAGAGTTATAATTCCTTGTTTCTTTTTCCCATCACTTTGTGTTCTTTGTTTGCTTCCAAGCAAGTGGACTTGGAGTGTGGTCCACCATTTTGTAGAAAGAGCACCACTCTTATTATTTTTTATTCTCATTAAACTTTGAGGTCCCTTTTTTGCCTCCTTTTTGATCCATGCCTTATTCTTTGGTGGAGATGGAAATGATCATATAAGGGAAAAATATATATATAAATATATAAAATAAGAATCTATCTTTCCAAAGCTCTTCACATGCTTGGCCTTTTGCAAAGAGATTCAACTGTTTTTGGATGCTCTCTTTCTAATCTTTATTTAAATCTTAATTAAAGAAAATTTTATTTACATACTAATTAAGTTTTAATATGATAATATTTTATATGGTGTGTATTAATTTGTGAACTTAAAAAAAAAAAAAAAAGGAAGCTTGTGTCAGAGGATGTAATGTTTGTGATAACTATGTTTAGTTATTATAAAGCTTGTGATGGATGAGGATTATTATTTTAATTAAAGAAAATAGAAATGACCACAAGTATGGATTAATTAAGTTTTAATGACAACTGTTAAAGCTTAATGACAAGAAGGGTTTGTGTTGTTTATTTAGTTGCCTTCGCCTCTAAGTCATTATAAGCATATAATTTCTTTTTTATTTTTTTATTTTATATGTATATTTTTTTATACATGTGGCTGAGCTGGAATTTTTAATTAAATTTTTATTTATATATCTTTGTTAGGCCTCATGAAGGTAATATCAATAGTAAATGAAATTTATCATTATATATATATATATTTGAGAAAAAAATAATTTCCTTGAAAATATTGGAAAACTAAAAAATTATCAAAGATATTATCATTGATTAATTAAATAAATATTGATATTTAATATGTAGATATGGATATGTGTGAAATATTTTCAACACATCCTATCTAAAAGACCGGTATACATGAAAGTACTTATCATAAACAGTAGTACATAAGTTTCATTTCATATCAACTTAATTAATTTTTATGGTTGAAATTCTAATTTTCTCAAGCAATCAATGTAAACAATTGGTAATGTACTCAACTTAATTATTTCAGTTCAATGATTTATTTCTTTGAACTGAACCCACCTAATCAAAAAATAATTTTAAAAATTAAAAATCAAACACTTCAACAGACTTGAAAAGGGAAGAGACAAAGAAAATCTAGACCAATAAGAAAATCTTGTATTAAAAAATTAAACAAACAAACAGTGCAAATTAGTCAAAATATTCTTGGATTAGTATCTTGTTTAAATCACCCAAAATTTTGTTTAAAAAACAACTATAAATTTAAGGAGTGGGATGAAGGCGAGAGAAATAACATGTAAAACAAAAGAATATAAACTTACTCGATAACAAAAAAGGGGAAAATGCATGAAAGAATATCACAACATTCTAAAAAAAAATAACTACTAAAAAGCATTGTTTGGTCATTCCCGAATTTGAAGGTCTTCAATCAGAATTTTTATTATAGGAGAATTCTCACTAAGGACCTGTTTGGTTGTAAAATAAAAAAATATAGCATAATTTTATTATGTAAGAAATGTAAATAATTATTACAAAAATTGTGCTATCTTTTATTCTTGCGGAATGAATGTTTGGTTAACAAAATAAAAAAAAATATTATAGAGACCTGTCGGTCAACGACCAGACCGTCCATGGACCGGAGGCCGACATGGCCACCGGTTGCTGATGGCTGGACCGCCGATGGACTAGTAGCTGGTGGCTGGATTAAAAAAAAGTGAGAGACTTTTTACAGTGAAAAGATATTCTACTCTTAATGGAATATTTTTTTATGCCATAATACTTATATTATGCTGTAATTTTATACTCTAAAATAAATACTCAAACAGTCAATATGGCATCCAAATAGGTCTTAATATTTAGAAAGTTTAAAAAACATTAAAACCGTGTCTGATAATCATTATCGAATCTAGTAATTATTTAACTACCCTCAAATCTTAAATTATAAATGACTAAAGGGAGATGTATAGTCAATTTTAATTAAACTCAAAATAAGTAAGGTGAGAAAATAGTTAAATATATAATTATTTTTCTCTAATGAAATATTTTAGAAAAAAAAATATTACAAACAATAACAACAACAGGCACAAAAATAATTCTATTTTATTAGCTTTGAAGTCTAAACTGGATTAAAGCATGACATAAAATAACAAGTGTGGCCACATACAAGAGAACAACCACACAATTAGGTTTAATTAGACTTATAGTTCAACTACATTCAATATATTACTGCTTCACAAAGATAAGGATGATATAATAAGCAGCTATTATTTATTAATATTATGAATGGACATTTTTGACCTGAAAATTTAAATAAATATGATATTATGACATAATTTTTTCACCCTATCTTTTTATTTATTTATTTATTTAAGGGTAGCATGGCAGCAGCTTTGTCTGAATTTTTTTTGGGGTGGTTTGTTGGATGTTGTTGTATTGAGAGGGCACTTTAGTCCATTGTCGGTGAGACATGGCAGACGTACTAATGAACAGTGTTACTATTTTATCTTTTGAAGGTTGTGTGTGTGTACCTTTTGAAAATGAGTTTTCAGATTTAATTCATGATTGATTAATGCCTCTAACTGTTAATCCTTCCGTGACATGACAAACGATTAAGATTTGGTTAATTTTGAATTTTTTTTTTTTAAATTGTATAAATTTATTTGTTTTTTGTTATTGTTTTTACTGTGATGATAATCAATGTTCTAAAATGTATATATTTATATATATATATATATAATATGTCCATTGGCAGAGAAATTATTTTTGTATTTTTAGTAAATTATAAAAAAATTATATAACTATAAATTTATAATTATATATAGCTCAAAATTAAATTTGGTGGATCAATCTAAATTACAATGTGAAAAATAGACCAATTAATTATAAACTTTATAAAAAAAAAATTTCAGATTGAATTTTTCAAAAAATAAATTTGGTTATTAATTAAGTCATTTCATAAATAAAAATTCAAAACACATCACAATTCTCCGGTTTGACTTGAATTTGCCATGTCATTAATTAGAACCACAAATAACTCTGGTCGATAATAATAATAATAATAATAATAATAATAAAGTTTAAAAAGTAAAAGCACAGGAAAGGTTGACAGGGACCAAAACTTGGTTTAACAATAACAATAGTCCCATGAGATAGAATCTAAAAAGTCAGTGAGGATAAACTTTTATCAAGTTTGAATTAAAAAATAAATAAATAAATAAATATGCATGTTTATCAACATCTAGTAATAAAGTATTCATGTTGCTACGAAAATGCAGATATGTCGGCAAAACTATCAACAAACTATGCTAAGGACTAATTGAACAATTAATTAAACAATACATGGGTTTGTCATCATATTTGAAAGGATAATGGGGTGATAATAAAATAAAAACACATAAATTTATTTATACAAAAACTTAAAATTATGAAAAAAAAAATCATACACATAAATAGAGAAGATGTTGAAAATTAATTATAAGCTAACAATACCTTAACCTATTGGCACCATAGTCTTTGTATATGGGTGAGAGTGGAGTTGAATTTCCACTGCCTAACATCAAACCAAGTAAAATATTAAATAAAAAAGAAAAAAATCCGTAGACATCCCTTACATATTACTACTGCTTAGAATGCAGGTACATGAAATATTTAAAAAATTCGTAGACATCTCTAACACATGGTTTGCCCATTTTGTCAAATAATAACAATAATTACAATAAATACGGCAAAATTTCGATTTAAATAGGTCTTTGGACAATTAAAAACTATATTGATTTGGATTTAGACTGAGCTGTAATCTGATTCACCTGGATCCTTCTCCTAACTACTATCATAAGAAAAATTTTTGGTTATAATTAGAAAATCAAGAAACCAACATAATTTAGTAATTGGTTGATTAAATATAAAAATTTTATCGAAGGTTCAACAAATTCAAAATATGGAATGATTGCAATTAACTAGATATTCCACGATTTATATATAACATTTTATGCATTCAAACTAAAAAAGCAATGCCTTTATTAATTTTAATATTTTATGCATCCGAGCTAAAAACTTGGTTAGTTTTTTTTTTATCACTGATTAAATCGATAAATTTGCCATTTTATGTATGTGTATGTGTGTGAGCCATTCTCAACTCTCTCTTATCTAAAAGGCTTGCACATATGAAGACGCTTTTATACAAAATGATAGTACATAAATCTCTAGTTGTATCAATTTAATTTTTATGGTTAGAGTTTAACTTTACCAAGCAATCAACTAAAGCACCATCATATATAATAATACAATTAATAAATAAAAAAAACAAACGTTTAACATGTGAGTTTATATGTACAACATGTATGCAAATATGGAGAATTATTAAGAGAGAAACAACAACATTGCATGAGACAATCTTAAGTCAATAAAGATGGCCAATGACTCTAAGTCTATTGATATTGAGTTTTTTTTTTTTTTTTTTTGTAGGGTATTTGTGTTCTATTGGAAATATAAGTTTAAATCGCAACTCACATACGGTGAAGACTAAATGTGTTGAAATATTAATCTCACAATTGTGCATGTTTCTGACATGTGGTTTATTTACATTTCATTTTTTTAAACAAAAAGGATAATGGGAGTGGACTTTGAGCATTTGAATGAATGAAGTTGAGTACTTCCATAAAGAGTTCAATAACAAAGTAAATACTACTTCCGAGCTAAAAACTTGGTTAGTTTTTTTTTTTATCACTGATTAAATCGATAAATTTGCCATTTTATGTATGTGTATGTGTGTGAGCCATTCTCAACTCTCTCTTATCTAAAAGGCTTGCACATATGAAGGCGCTTTTATACAAAATGATAGTACATAAATCTCTAGTTGTATCAATTTAATTTTTATGGTTAGAGTTTAACTTTACCAAGCAATCAACTAAAGCACCATCATATATAATAATACAATTAATAAATAAAAAAAACAAACGTTTAACATGTGAGTTTATATGTACAACATGTATGCAAATATGGAGAATTATTAAGAGAGAAACAACAACATTGCATGAGACAATCTTAAGTCAATAAAGATGGCCAATGACTCTAAGTCTATTGATATTGAGTTTTTTTTTTTTTTTTTTTGTAGGGTATTTGTGTTCTATTGGAAATATAAGTTTAAATCGCAACTCACATACGGTGAAGACTAAATGTGTTGAAATATTAATCTCACAATTGTGCATGTTTCTGACATGTGATTTATTTACATTTCAATTTTTTAAACAAAAGGATAATGGGAGTGGACTTTGAGCATTTGAATGAATGAAGTTGAGTACTTCCATAAAGAGTTCAATAACAAAGTAAATACTACTTCATCGTCGTATAATTAATATATAAAGTTTTGATATAACTAAATTATTAAATATGTGGTGAAAATTTAAAAAATAAAAGAAAACAACATAATTTGGTTATTGGTTAATGATACGATCAAAAATGGGAAATTCGGTAGCCGTGAAATTTACCTAAAGTATGGAATGTATTATAATGTATCGGATTTTATTAATTTGGTCAAGAAGGAAAGAATGAGATGTTAACTATAAATATCATTTTTTTTATCTTTTTAGAATTATTTAAATATAATTGAAATCAAATTGATATTAAAATAAAAAACAATAAAATTAGCAACACTAGAATCTACAGTTATCGCAAGCATATTTTGTGTCTTAAGTAAAACTCTTGCTGTTATTAAAAACTAATTCGCTAATGATCAAGATTTGAGTGTGGAAATATCAAAAATTAAGTGAACAATATGCATGAAGATTACCAAAATATCTCTCTCTCTCTCTCTCTCTCTCTCTCTCTCTCTCTCTCTATATATATATATATATATATATATATATATATATATAGTGTTTAAGTCATCTATACAGGTATGCATATTATTGTTCATTGTGGATGTTTGTTTACGGCTGTTAAATAATAATCAAATGACTATTATTTATATGAAAAACATAAGACATACTATTAATGATCATCATGCATTATTGCATAATATTGTTCGATATTGTTTAATATTGTTTATGAATGGATTATAATCGTTGGATGATGATCCGATGACAACTGTAGGTATCCCTTGATAATGGACACACACACACATATATATAACCAAAGGGTTATTAGTCTAACAGTATTACCCCATCATATAAGATTTGTCATGCATGACTTTTATTGTTCTAATTTAAAAACACATTGAATACAGTAATGCCAAGGGTCTTTCTGGTGTAGGAGTGGATTTGTAACCCAATCCTCAAAGTTAGTTAAATCCAATATCAACTAAATAAGAATACACTAGTAGATTGCCATTGTGAGCAATACCTAAAGTAATCATTAGATTTGCATCTAAAATCTAATTTATATACAGTATTAAACAGTATCTCAACAGTAATAATAAATAACGGTAATTTTATCCAATTCTCCATGTCATCTAACACCTACCATCAAGCATCCTTAAATAGCATTAACAATGGTGATTTTCCTTTTATATATAATATTTAGCAGTAGATTTTTTATAATTAGTCGTTGAAGTGGAACATAAAAATTAGTAGACACTGTCCACAGTGTCTCATCAACACAATGCGAAACACGTGGAATAAGAGTCCGGCCCCACATCACAGATGGAGACTGCTGATTGGGGGATCAGGTTAGTGTTGTGTGTTCTCAAGGAACATCTAACAACAATCAACTCGAATCCAAGGCACTCGCCATCTACTGGCTCTAAATTAGACACCAAATCAAGTCTTCTCACCAGATCTCAATTTCTCATCCAGACCGTCAGATTCCAATCCAACGGTTCAACATCCCTCGGAACTCACATTAGTGACCTCCCTATAAATAGTTTCACCCCTTTCCTCTCTTCGTCTTCTTCGTTGGCGCTCGGGATAACGAGAGAGCGAACAGTGAGAGAGCTTGAAACCCTTGCCCTAGATTTTGGAAGCCCTAGGTTTCTTGCTCTTTGGAGCTTCGATCTCGTTTGAGGCTGCATGAGTGGGAGCAGAGAAGGCGGAGAGGTTGGTCCGAGGTTCTTGAAGCATCCATGGGGTTGGTTATCATCTCTTCTCGGCCTCCGATTTCTTCTTTTCTTCAATCCAGGTCTTCTCGACTCTCAAGAACTCCTCCGGTTTCATCTCGATCTCGGCGTTGGATTCTTGCCCCCGGTTCACCGTTGTCGCCCGTGCGGCATCCCATTTTCAGGTTAGATAAACTATTACCTTTTACGATGTTTTTATTCTTTATTGCGGTTGTTATTTAGTTTTGTTGCATTGGATTCGTAGCTTGATTAAAATATTTGTGGGGTTTTATCTTGAAGTAGGACAAATGATTCTGTTTTTTTTTCCTTATCCCTTTGGCATTCGATGCAGAATTGAATGATTAATGCGGCCTTGAGGCTTATATTTGTGTATGTTCTTTATGTTGAACTCGTATGCAATTTTTTTTCCTTTTGCACCATTGAAATCAAAATTAGCTCATAGGCCAAGTAGCTGAAATGTCTTTCATGAAATCAAGTGTCTGCCGTGGAAAGGAAGTCACTGTTAGAAGGATGTATCTGGTTCTAACTTTCATAAGATGACAGTGTAACACTTCTAGAATTGGAAAGGAAAGTATCTGTTTTAGAATAGAATGGAAATTAGAGAATATATCTACAAACGAGTAAAGAGGGATTGGTCGGCTCATGCATTGGTTGCTAGACAGGGAAGGCTGAATGGTGAAAAACCTGACTTGCTGCTGGTAAAGAAAGTGAGGGCATAACCTGATGGTTTATTTTTCATAATCCTGCCTTTCCTCGACTTATTTGATGATTGTGAGCTTTTACTTTTTATCAGTTCGGTGCATAGCAAGGAACATGTCTTATAAGTTGCTTATTTATTTCATGTTTTGGACTTAATTTTAACTTCAGATTGAAGAATTTCATTTCTAATTGTTCCATCACAAATGCCGATATTGATACTGAGAGCATCAAAACTGAAGACCAAGGACAAGGCGATCTTGCATCTCTTTCATCTTGTTGCTCTATTCCAGTTGTACATATCACACAAGATATTCTAGATGCACAACCTCTGAATTTAGTAACAGAGGAGAATTATAAAACTTCGCTTTTTACAACTTTGCCGGTATGTTATCTTTCTTCTGATTTGAGAAAGTAGGGTTTTTTTTTTTTGGTCTTGTTTTGTTTTTAATGAAGCATTCTAATCCTGGCTTTAGTATACTGAGTTAACTAACTGCACTTTGTATCCTTGACTTAAATTTACAGGTTCTGTCTGAAGAAGAACAAGTTGCTCTCTCAGCCACTCCAGCTCATCCTGCTGGCCTATATGGTATATCATATTTCTAGAAGATAGCTGTTGCATTTGGTTGGATTCAATTTCATTATTAAATTACAGACTACTCCCAATCATGCTTTAGCACGAATTCACTGACAAAATTTCTGTTTATGTGAGAACTGTAGCTTCTCTTACTGAATGGTTTTTGAAAAGCCAATGCTCCCGAAATCAGTGGACTTTTCCATTTATCTAGGTTTACCTTTACTCTGACAAAATTTTCTTTCCTATGGTGGATATTTTAGGGCTTCTAATCATCTCAGCCAATCCAACTATGAAAAACAACTGAGAGTTTGCAAGAGTTCACATAAGGGGGAATAGAATTTCTGGTCACCTTTTGGGATTTTCCAATGGCTTTTCTCAGTGGCTCAATTCACCACTATATGTGTTTGTACCGCTTGTATGCTTTATTAGTTTAGCTATAATCCACAAACGGAAAGATCCCTGGTCCAACATGAATTACATTTTTCCAATGTGGGCACAGTGCATTTTATGCTTAAGTTTGAATTCACTCTCTGGGCCACCCTCCTTTAACATTATTACTTTGAGTCACTTAACAAACTTTACATATCATAGAAAACACCCTGACTTCGTAAAAGCTCTCTATCAGCTCTATATGCTATTTGCTCAACTGGAAATTTAGTGGAACAACTATGGAACTTTGCTTGGCCTGCTGCCGTTGCCATATTGCATCCAAGTCTTTTGCCTGTAGCAGTTTTGGGCTTCTTTACAAAGGTATATAAAGAAACTCATCAGTCTCAATTTGCAAACTTTGAGAAGAGAAGTTCTAACTGATCCCATGATATTCAGCTGGCAATTTGTGTTGGGAGCCCTTTGGTTGGTGATCTTATGGACTCCTTTCCTCGCATCCCTGCATACTACAGTTTGAATATTGTACAGGTGTGTGCTTATAATTCTTATTTATTGGAATTGTTGCTGCTCTTACCCCCTTTGGGTTCCCCTTATTTCTCACATTGCATTATGTGCTGATTAATACCCTTGTTGCGTCAGACAATAGCACAGCTGCTATCAGTGACGATGATCATACATGCTCTCAAGACAGTTCCCCATAGTCCTGCATCAGCTGTGATCCTGCAACCTTGGTTTATTGTGCTAATGTTAGCTGGGGCTATTGAAAGGGTTGCAGGGTTGGCATTGGGGGTCACTGTTGAGCGTGACTGGGTTGTGCTGGTAAAATTGATATTTCTCCTTGATGATTCCTCATTTATTTGCTTGAATATTATATTTTTCCTAATTCACATTGGTTTCTTTGTGAAGTTAGCAGGCGCAAATCGGCCGATTGCACTGGCCCAAGCAAATGCTATGCTTAACCGAATTGATCTTCTTTGCGAGGTTCAAATCCCATGTCTTTATATCACTTATGATTCAAATAAACTTGCTCTGGTTGTTCTTGTTCAAATTTTGGGCTATTTTTGGATGCTATAATGTTTTTAAATGATCTGTCCAAGTATAGTTTGCTTCAATTCCTTCTAAAATATTGCTAAAGGTTGTTATTTGAGTATGTCCCATTATGAGTTATTCAATACCGCTCGTATAAACAAAATATGCTGAATAGTATGATTGCATTCATGAGTCACATTATTTTCCACCTATATTATTTTGATTGTGCATTCTACACTATCACCAGTTCTATCATCCAATTTGCCATTCAAGGTTGTCATTCTTGTAGCTTAACTTTTGATGAATGATTATGATGTTGACCTTTAGGGGCTAGCCACTGATGTCTACAAAATACCCTATATGTTTTAGTGGCTATATGCTTGAAACCTGTGCATGCTCTAACCTTCACAATTATATTAGATGCGAGGCTTATAACATGCATCCTTTTGCATTCTTACAGATAGCTGGGGCTTCACTTTTTGGTATTTTGTTGTCCAAGTATGATCCAGTCAGCTGCTTAAAGCTTGCTTCAGGACTGATGATATTCGCCCTACCTGTCTTGGTACATCTTTTCTTTTCTTCTCTCTCTGTTTTATTTGTTGTTTGTTTGGGCCTTTTCTTTTTCAATGTATCACAAAGATTGAGAAACAACATTTTGGTTTCATCTCTTCCAAATTGCAGATTTTACTGGGTCAGTTGATCAACAAGCTTTCAAGTGGTGTGCTTGATAGCTTCAGGTTACCTCAGGCTGGTGTGAACTCCTTCAAAGCTGATGCCTTGCTCAATCCAGGAAGAATAGGTTACTTCTGTTTAATTTGAACTATGCATTTTGTGGAGAAAGTGCCAATTTCTTATGCTTCCCTAGCATTTCAGTGCAGAAGGGCTTGGATGTCATCAAACGGGGCTGGTTAGAATACAAACAGCAGCCTGTTCTGCCTGCTAGTGTGGCTTACGTGTTTTTATATTTCAATGTTGCTCTTGCTCCCGGTGCCATAATGACTGCTTTCTTAACACATCATGGTGCAGTTTCTTCAACTTTCTTTGAATTACTTATACTATGATCAAAGGTCCTATTTTATTGAGATTGTCTTGTCAGCCATGCTGCTTTCTCTTACCACAGGGAGCTTAATTTTTTTTTCCCATGAACTTTCCTTCTAGATAAGTATGGTTATTTTTGCAAATTGGAGTATGCTTATTTTATCTTCTCTGAATCAATATTGATGGCGCCAAAAAATGCCTAAAAAATTCCCTCCCTCCCGCCCCACCCCTCCAAAACAAAAGTTAATACATTATTTTTCCTAAAATTAGTAAAGGCGTACTAGGTACATTTTATTGCATTTGCCTGACTGTTCTGAGGCATATCATGAATTTACATTTAAAAAATTGAGCACGTTAGAATTAAGGAATCCTCTACAGTTTAGTGAGTAGTGCTGGCCGGCAATCATTGATTGATTACATGTAACTGAGACGGCAGATATTGTTTATTAGCTTTGTTTAGTGTCTGCCATTTTCTAATTCAGAAATCTGCAAATGGTTCCTGCAACACTCATTTGCCATGCAATATGTCTTGAAATTATGCTTTTTAACATCATAATTATCTCATAAATGTTTGGCAGGTATAAGCCCATCGATTATTGGTGGCTTTAGTGGGCTGTGTGCATTCATGGGTGTTTCAGCAACATTTATGTCTGCTGCTCTAGTAAAAGAGTTTGGCGTATTAAAGGTTATTATTTCTGTTTTGCGTATTTCTTTGTATTTTATTCTTTGGATCATCAATTATGACCTAAATTTATAAGCATAACTTGACTATACCAGGCGGGGGCCGCTGGCTTAATATTTCAGTCTTCTCTTCTAATGATTGCTGTTGCTGTTCTTCTGAGCGGTTCAGTTTCCCGGCAAAATTCTCTATATGTTTTCCTATATTTAGTCGTAAGTGTTGCTAACCCAATTACTGATTAGATACACTCTATATGCTGCCATATCATTTTAAAGGTTGAAACTATCTGTTGATGAATTTCTCTGCTTCTGCTGCATGCTGAGTCTTGAATACCATTGAGCTTGAGGTAGTACTCAGTTATAGATTCTCTTTCAAGACATATGATGTCTGCACATTTCGTCTGTTTCAGGTGCTCTCAAGGTTGGGTCATATGTCATATGATATTGTAGGGACACAGATTCTTCAGACTGGGATCCCCACTAACAAAGCAAATTTAATAGGGACCACTGAGATTTCAATTGCAAGCCTTGCAGAGCTTGTAATGTTGGGTGTGGCAATACTTGCAAATGATGTCTCACATTTTGGTTTCTTGGCTACACTTTCAGTGTCCTCTGTGATTTGCGCTACATGGATCTTCTGCCGGTGGCTAGCAAATCCAACTGATGAACACAGAAAGCTCTTCAACTTTGATCCTCAGTTTGGACCCAATGTGAGGTGATATTCCATGTAAGTTAATACTTTTTTAGCATTAATATATTATCTTCGATTTGAGGGAAAAAAGGTTTCAATCAAATTATCTGTCTTACAAGACCAATCTCAAGCATGTGAGGTGATATTCCAAACCCCCCTGATTGTTTAGTCATCATATACTCTTCTATGGATGGTTATGTATACCTGGTCAATAAGTTCCAGTTTTCTTTTGCACGGACCATTTTGGTTAAGAGTTTACTTGTGTCATGCTTTATCATCAAACCAAACCAAACAAATAGACAAGACAATGAAAGACTAAGGCATTACTATTCGTGTCACTATGTAATAGTTACATGATGAACCTCACCCGTATCACTATGTAGAAGGAATTCTTTGACTGTTTGCCAATGTGCAGTCATGTTTTATGAATTTGTAGGGCACTCATCTTATTCCTTAGGAAGAATAATTATAATGTTGCTGTTGTCTTAAATATTAGTCTGAGAAGAAACTCATTCTAAAGTCTTGCTAATTTCCCTTATCTTGAACAGGGTAGGTAACAGCTTGGCTTGATTCACCCATGTATCTCAGACATGTATGGGATTGAGCCTGCTTGATGGTGCAACAAATAAGGTTATAACAGGCGTGGTTGAGTTTTAGTGTGGAGGTGGATGGCACTTAACAGAATATATTATCACTGAAATATAGAGTTGATGGATACTACTATCACTAACAATGCAATTTAGATTATCATGCAAACGGATTCCTCGGTGGTTCTGGTTCTTCACAACCTCTGATAGTATCATTGTATGGCAGGAGACATTCTTCGGCCGCACCAACCTCTGTAAAGATTCATGCACAGGTTCATTCTTGAACACTACTAGTAAACTCTGTTTAAAGGGCGCAACTGGCTAAGCCAGATGTTCTTGTAACGACAATGAAAGAGAAACAGGCATATTTTGGTGGTCGTGGTCCACCTGAAAGTCAATTAAATCCCTTTAACAGTAATAATATTATTTTCCTCTCATCCAGGCAAATGTAACCTATGAGCAATCATAGATATATAACTTGTATAAATGTGTGTATGCACATTGTTTTTATTGTGAGTTTCTTGAATATGAATATAGCTTAAATCTAGCGAAGAGAAAAAAATGCAAAATGCGCCAGCTGACAAAATTGGATATATGGAGCTAATGTACAATAAATGCCAATAACCAGGCAGGTAAAAACCATGACAAAGTATTCAAGTGTGCATTAGGATAAAACAGTTATTGTATGAATTTACTTCCCACTTTCATGCACTGAAGCTCAAGTCTGGATAGACATTAGAAACCTTAGTGGCCCAAAAACATTGTCATCATCATACCGTACGCATGGACCATAAAAAGAATAAGTGATATATAGGTCCTTCATGCAAAAGAAAATGATTGTTCGATCGTGGCACCCGGCCCTGTTACTGCAGCAGTTCCATTTATGATTCATTGAAATCTTCAGTCCTGAAGCCGCCCTTCCAATCGCACACTGCCGCAAATGGTCATTTTAATCAAGTATATAATAATCTATTCATAAATTTGTAAGATGATTTATGAAGGTGTCAGGGTTCTAACCCTGGTGATCATCTTCTCCTTGCAGCAGCATTAGGCCCTCGCTGTGCTACGGTCTGCTGAGCTTGGGTACCAGATTGCCCACCCGCCTGTTCTTCCGGCATGTTCATGGCTTGTGTTACGGTATTCATAACAATGAGTCCCAGAGGAATAAGATACATCCACTGCACGTAAAAATAAGTTAATTAATAAATAAAAGCAGGACCTTTTTAGTTAATGACTTAAGGCTGGATGCCAACAATTAGAAATACTTCTATGAATGACACAGGTGGGAACCCAACTGATTAACTTTAACTAAAGGTAACACTACATTTAGTCGTTTCGGAGATAAGTTTTATATCGGTAGTTTGGCTTCAATTTAGTAATCACAAGTTTAGATCTACTGAGACGTCATTAAAGTAAATGATCCTCCCGCGCATTATGCAGTACAGAGACATGCGTAAAACAGGTGAATAATACATGTCATTACTTACATATTTAGCCCAGAATGACTTTTCAGGTGGCTTAACACCTTCATCTTCTCCATTTTCCCCAGCGAGCAATTCTTCAGCAAATGCTGGGGTCCTGAAAGGGTTTATTAGTCAATTCCCAAATTACAGCCACAGCTCTACTACCAAAAATCCATTGGTGTACTTTGTAGATGTAGATTATAAAGAATAAAAGAGAGACGAATTCAACAAAGTATGCAACTCAACTTTAGTTACTTTACTAAAAACACCAAGTAATAAGAGCTCTTAGGTCTGACTTCAACATACCTTGGTGCCTCCTCACTAGTCTTCAGCAATGTGTAAGAATTGAAAGACCACTTTGCCGGCTGAAATAAAATAAATAAAAGAAGCAACAGTTATAGTGATTTGAGTTGCTATTAAACCCAATAACCATGAACTGCGGTTAAAATAAGAAATCGAAGATGTTGAAATCAAATTTAGAGTGAGCCTCTAATACCAAGTAAGCTAACATGCATTCTTCATAAACATTTCCACAATCAGGTTACTACCAGGTTAAATTAATTATAAAAAGAGATTGTTGGCCACAACTTACAAATTTTAATGGCCGTGGATATTGGCAAGGCCCAGCAGAACCATAGTTTACAGCCAAAATATTCACTCCAACCTGCCAAAAAAGGTCCACATAAGAACAATTCAGTGTAACTACACAGCTAACTTCTTTAGACCTCTGCAATATCAAGCCAGCAGAATGGTCAGGTGTGGGAAGTTTATTGTAGGAGGACAAGAGGGAGAGAACAAGGTCAGTCGATGGCTGATAATTCCCAAATAAAATCAAAATAAGCATTAGAATTTTGTCTTTTTTTTTTTTTTTTTTGCAAAAAAAAAACAGCTCAAATGGAATGATCACCAGGCAAAAACGACTAGAAAATTCTAGGTTGAAAAGTTCCCAGAACTAAAAAAGAAAGTCAATATGATTGACAATAAAGAATTGTTACCGCATGAATAACAAATTGCTCATCCAAAGTCTCACGGGGGAGGCACCTCTGAAATTTGACAAACAAGAAAATGATGTTATACATAAATGACAGATAACAGATTAAGACATTAGAGTAGAATATAGGAACCTATATTAAAGAATACAGAATGGACATGGAGGTTTGCTAATGCATTTATATTTATAATTGTGATGGAGGAAACTTTTAGCTTTACATTTAACTTAAAGGCAAAGTTATGTTAAATTCAATTTCAGCAATAAATCATACATACATTATGAAGTTTACTGCAATTCAAATAAGATTTATGAAAACAATAACACCAAACCAAATCACACCAATGTTGTCAAGGGCGCAAGGCGCACCCCTAGGCACTACGACCTTTATATTGCGCAAGGCGCAAAGCGCAAAAAAAAAAAAAAAGACGCTCACCCAAGCGAAATAAAGCACATACACATACAAATATATATATACATACATATATATATCTATATAAAATAAGATTTATTTTAATACAAGATAATCATGATATTAATCACATTAAAAAATTATTTTAAGACTAATGACTTTGAAGTTTGACCCATTCTTTCTAAAATCTGTTCCAAATATAACTAATTAAAAATCATCATCATATTCAAATGTTTCCATCTTCACTTCCATTTTCTCCATAATTATAGCTATCTAGATCCTGCTCTTCTTCATTGACAACTTCCACTTCAATAATAAAAACTCTTGATTTAGATTTTAAATAAGGTTTTGACTTTTAAAGCATAATAAATTAATTAAAAAAAAAATGGAAAACCCAACAGACTTTTCCATGAAGAGCATCTTTTTTGCTCCTTGAGCTAAGTGTGCCTTTTGTGCTCCTTGAGCTAAGCACACCTTTTTTTGTTTCTTGAGCCTTAAAGAAAGGCACAGAAAAGCGCCAAAAGCGTGAACCTCATCAAAGGCACATCGCCGGAAAGGTAAGGAGGTGCTATACCCATTTTGCACTGTGCCTTAGCGACCAGGCGTGCCTCTTAACAACACTGAATCACACTTGAACAGATGATAAAGAACTGTACAAGAAGACAGGCTGTGGTAAGGAAAAAATCAAGACAATCTGTAAAGTGAGTGGCATGGATTTGGGTAATGATCCAAAATGCTTATATTTGCATTTCAACAGGCAGTAGAAAAAGGACTGCTAGTCAAAACAGGATAACCATTTCACATTCAACTTGGCTAGAGACTGAAAGAAGCACAATGTTCATATCAAGAATCTACAGATAAAGAACGTCAAACATAAATAAGTTAATCTTACAGCTTTTATTGATGAAACAATGTAATCTGGTCCAGGACTCAACACATTGGATGGCACTCTGATGGTGTAAAAATCATCCTCTTTCAGCAGCTTCTGCAAGAGACAATTTAACACCAAATTTAGCAATGCAATACAATCAGAAATCCCTGCCCACAAGTATCAAAAGGAGTAGAAAAGCTTACTTCAAACGCTTCCTTTTCTGCATGTGTTAGTGTATTCCTTGAAACGCGGAGCTTTGTGAGAGTCTGGCAGTAAACAATAATTATCCGTACATATCCTCTATTCAGTCTTTCTCAAAGAATGTAAGAACAACAAAATGAAGAATTCGAACTAAAAGTCTAAAAGCTTAATGATATGATTCACAAGAAACGAAAAATAAGAACTAAAAGTCTAAAAGCCTAATGATATGATTCACAAGAAACGAAAAACAACAACAACAAATTTCAGGAATAAAAAAACTAATATAACTCAAGTCAGTGCTCAATAAACCTGATGCAACAGTGCTAGAAGATGCATAAAAATAACCAGAAAACTGCAAAACTTCAAGCTTCTGAACAGCATAACAAAGTTCACAGCTTGCAAGTGATAAAACAAAGGGCAAAAATCAAAACTCACGACTTGATTCTACTCTAGCAGAAAATATCATCAACAGAAGAATACACACACGCAAAAAGAAGCAGCCATTCCAAATAGCCCTAATCGAGGAAAAATAAACACAAAGATTGCACAAGATCGAGGGGGAAAAACAAAGAAGAAGACCTACGGGTCCACCATGATTCCGGGACTTAAGCCGGGCCGTGAAAGTGCCAGCGGGTGAGAAACCCGAGTCCCCAAAAGCATGCTCGAGAGTGAATTGGATCGCCTTCGAATCAGAAGAAGAGGAGTCCGGATCCGATCTCCGGCGGATCGGTGTGCGAATTGGATTGAGGTGCTCGAGATCGGGGGAACGGGCCCCCTCAAGGCCAAACTCCTCATCGTCCTGGAGGAGCTCGTCGGATTGGAAGTCAGCCGAGGCGTTCCAGCAGAAGAGCGATAAGGAGATGGAGAGGAGAAGAAGGAAAGCAAGGAGACTTCTCCGGCGACTCATGACCGCTGGAGCGTTTTCTCGGAGATCGCCGGCGCGAGATCAAGAGAAAAGAAGAACATCGAGGAAGAGAAGCGCGACCACTATGTACTAACTCTGGGGATATCGGATTCGGGTATTTTCAGATCTTGAATCCGAATCCGAATCCGATATTAAATAAATAAATTATATATATATATATTAATATATATTTGAAAATTTGGGGGAAAAAGTTGAGGCGTCTTAAAAAACAATTTTATTATATTTGTATTTCTTAATAAATTGTGTATATATAAGTATGTTTATCGTTCAAATATTAAAATAAACATAAGTATTTCATCATAAGGCCAAAATAAATATGTTTTTTGAAAAATACATATCTAAGAAAATTAAAATAAAAAAAATGATAATTAAACCACAGGCGGGAATTATTTGGAAAAAAGAGTGAATATTAAAAAAAATAATTAAATTCACTAAAAGACAAATAGTGGTTTCAATGTTCATCGTCTTCAGAACAGAAGCACCGCCGGTGGAGAGATGAGCACTGTTCCTTCAAGCGTTCCTCGGTTCATCTTCGCCTCCATTCTCCATTCCTAATTCCCAAGCTATGCAAACCCTAATCGCAGCTTTTCCTCCGTCCCTGGTTCGTTCCTTTGATCCACAGTTCTGGATGTTCTGAGTTTTTGCAGGGTTTTTGATCAAATATGGCAAGTGATTTCAATGCGGACGCCATGGATGAATGTCCCGAACTTTATGGTGACCTTGATGATTGTCTGAAGGATCAATCTGTCGGTGTGGAGCCGGATTGATTCAGCACCAACTTTTTGAAGGATATCCCTATCGTTTTCGTTTCGAATGGATGGAAACGCTCGAAGTCTTTATATTCGGAAACGGATGAGCGGTGGAACGAGGAGGACGTGGGTTACGATTACATGCCGTCATTGATCTTTCGCGAGGTATGAAGATGATCTTTTGCATTGCATTAAAGCCATTTGCTGATAATTGCTTTCTTTCGTTGTTTTCGTTCTAAAGTTGTTGGCTTTATCACTTTTTTTTTTTTTTTTCTGAATGAATATTGAGAAATGGTGCCTGAGTACATGATGATTCTGTTACCGTTTCTGAAATGCAATTGAGTTTGTGTGGTCTTGATATCTTGATATGCTTGCTTATTCTTAGCAGCACTGTAGTTTGCCTTGCTTTTAGAAGGTTGTCTTTATGTTTATTTGCACTCGTTATAGGGAAGCCACATTTATTCACAACCAGAACTCTCTTCACAAATGAAAAGAAGAATAAAAAAAATAAAAAACTCCTTAAATGGTTGAACAATGGGGATCAATTTACTTGAGATAGATATGCTTACTTCCATATATGATCCTGATGTGTAGCATTGATATGATCCTGTTGTGTTCTTACTGCTAATGCCATGTAGAGCTCATTATCTGTGGAACATGAAGGACAAATATCTGGGGAATTTACTAAGTTTGTGGAATACAGCCATCAGAAGGTGAAAAATAATGTTTCTATAATTATTGAACTTGATGCTGGTGAAGGCAGTGACAAAAATCCGAGGAGACAAGAGGAAGGCATGGCTGAAGCTGAATCCAGTTTTGGAAATGAAATTTTCAACTGTCCCATCTGTTCTGGTCTTGAGAATTACTCTGAAACATCTGAAGATAGTTTTCCTTATTTGGAAGTACCTTATACTCGTAAAAGGACATCTTTGAACTCAGATTCTTGGCCTCAAGTTAAACATGTCAGAATGTAATCTTTCTAATGAGTATGCAAGAAAAACTCGTACAAATATGGTGAAAGATTTTGCTCATGATTGTATCATCCAGCTGAGAGGTGGCAAATATGGTAGTGAGGAAAAAACTCAATGTGATGCTGGATTATATGTCTTGGGGAATTGTGATCAGAATCAAAATTTGGCTGGCAAGATGCATCAGAATCCAGATGCTATGTCCTTTATAGAGAAAGATGATTACTTATGGATGAAAAAGAATACGGAGGATGAACACCACTTTGTCGTGAAAGGGGTAGGTGTAACACTGGCACAGGCGAAAGAGAGCGTTCACCAGATTCATGGAGATCGGGTGAAAAGTAAATGGGCCACAATAGACTTCGAAAGTATTGTTGTGATTCCCTCAAAGAATAGCTTGGATGGCTCTACCATTTACTGTGGCGTTGATTTCCATCAGTCAGCCTATAGAAAGGGCCCCCGTTCATCTAATGCAAAATACTGGGACTATGACAATAATAACCTTTAGTGTTGGAGAAAGCTCTATTTACACTGAAAAGATTGTTCACGGTGAAATGAGACCATGGAACCATCCTAAGGTACTATGACATTGTGCTGAAAATGGTGAAAAACGATTATGTCGTGATCAATTGCCTCCTAGACAGAACTCAAAACATGGAATTGATCAAGTTGACAAGAATTCTCCATCTTGTCAGAAGTTTTTTTATGACCACCTGTTGAGTGATGCTAGGAAAAAGTTGCTAGCTGAAGGATTTGAAGAGATTGATTCCAGTGGATACCTTACAGTAGTCCAGCGCAATTTTGGGAGGAAGAAGCCTGAAATAATGGCTTTGGGGCACAAAAAGGGGGTTTGCATATCTTGGAATAGTTGGGAAGGAGAGGTAAATTTGCGGAAACCAAGTTCAATGCCCTGCATCAATATACTTTTGTGTCTTGTTTATAGATTTGCCCATTTGATATTGGTGATAGCCTTTATTTTTGACAAGCATGGAGATAATTATGCCATTCATAATCAACCCTCAAAAAGGTATTCGCGAAAGCATTTGTGAGGGATGGGATATCTTACAACTGCTTCATATCCATCAGTTCTAATTTTGTAGTGCGTGTAATATGCCTAATGTTCATAAGGATGCAAAGTTATGGGATAAACAAAGCAAATGTTACAACAATGTTTTTTTTTTTCTGTCATAAGTGCTTCTTGTTGTTATTGGACCTTACAATTTTAGTCTTTTAGTAGACATATCATAATTGTTTTTAATTATATTATAAAATTTCCCCCACTTAATTCATTGTCAAATGGCCTAATGGATTGATTCTATATAAATTGTCTTTGGAGTTAAAATAGGTTTCTTTATAACTAACAATGCCAAGTTGTTAAGCTAGTGTACTGAATCCTATTTCAAGTTGAGACTTTGGTTCTGTCAAGTGATATTCATTAAAGTAGTTGCTTTCTTAATTGGAAAGAGCAACACGCTCAGTTGGCTATGCCTGTCAAAAGAATTTGGATCTCTTGATTTTTATGAGATGGAATTTTTAATTGACGTAACTCAGCTTAGTATGGTGGTTTCAGATGATCAGAAGAATATTCAGGTAAGTTTTCACTGGTGTAGTTTTGTTGATACATACTGGAAATATGCTGCTTGAGCTACTCAGCTAACTCTGGTTTTTTGGAAGAAGACCTTGATTTGCTTGAAAGGAGAAAGCTTGATCCATTGAATGATCTACTTAATGGAATCTACTTTCAAATTTCTTCTTTCATATTATGTAATTATACATGAGGTGTTCAGGAAAAAACTTGGTTGTGTATCAGGTACATATTGTTTCTTGATTGCGCACAGGCAGTATATTGGTTTGAAAATCATAAAAATGGTAGTCAGTTTTCATTAATTTCAAGGATTAGAATATTATGTCCTGGATCATAATCATTAAATCCTGCAGAGTTTTCTTTCTTGTGCAAAATACGCATATGACTTTGGAAGTCTTTGTGGAAGCGTGTGGTGGCATTTCACTGTTAAATTCCCTCTATTTTCAGCAGCTTTGAGGATTTTGTTATTTTTTTCATTTGTAGAATTATGCACCATGGCACAAGATACCAGCAAAACAAGATTCACTAAGTGATCTTCTGTTCATGGCTCACTTGAAACAAAAATGATTTGCTAATATATTCATGATCAATAGCCTTGCCCCCTTGAAGCTCCAGCCTATATGTCCAACCTAGTCGCTTGGTTTATGTCTGATAGATTGATAAATTCTTGCAAATCTTATTGATTGAAGTTTCTCACGAAGCAAGTGGTACATAGAGCATTTTCTAATTCAGTTTTACGTGTGTCTCATTTTTACTACAGAAAGGTGAAATCATTTTCTTATGCAGAAGATCCTTGCTAGTCTTTGCCACTAGGCCAACTACCGTGAGGCTGTATGTATTTTATGTTCATAATCACATCAATGGAAGCAATTGTAGTTTATCTGCTGATCTCCTACTCATCTGTTGATATATGATAATTAGGTTCTGTGAAAGCTCTCAATAATGGATAACATTTGATCAGTCATCTGGTTGTGTTAGGTTTTGTAGTAATTATAGTGCCAAAAAGTATTAATGGTCAGTACAAATTTTCTACTATGCACCGAAATCACCAGAAAGCTGGAAAGGACAGAAGCTTCTATCTAGAGCTGAGTTTCATGCTGGAGCTCATGTGACAAAGTTTTGGAGCTTTCAGATGCCTCCAAATGCTTCTGATCAAACCCCGGCATCAGTCGCATCTGAAAATCCGACGCCTTTGCTCTATTGTTTTGTACACTTGATGGTCTTACCTTCTGCAGGCTTCAAACCATACAAGGGAAATTGGTTGATGCCGTTACCAGTGTATGTGGTTTGCATCGAAGATCATTGTGACACTTGCATTCAAATGAAAAGATGCATCGTCCCGACCCAGGTCATATAATGGATTTTGAGTTTCTCTCATAGTAAGTGAATCTTCAAATTTTCATTTCTTTAACATAGTTTCGAGTCTTCTGCTGATGTAGCTATAGATAGTAATGTTGACATTCATGTTGCTTCAGATGCTTTCAATTTTTCATGACTGCAAACCATGGTACTTGAACATATCTTTTGCCACCATTGCCGAACTGCCATTATAGGTACTATTGTCACTATTAATTCGCAATGGAAAACAGTTGGTTATTAGAGATTTAACTAGTTGTGTTTTTTTTTTTAAACTGTTGTGAATTGGTATACCTTTCTGTTATTTTTGGCGATGGTAGTGTAGCTTGGAGATACATTATCAGAAAGTTTAGCAGTTTGCTGCCAGGACATATGAACAATTACATGTTTCTTATTTTCTTCCAATTCAATATAAACCAAGCAATGAAAGATTGAATTGTTCTGAATTTGGTAGATCAAGGTACATTTCATTTCTCTCAGATTTATTAGTACAATATCCTGAATTTTATGATTTCACTTTGGTTTAAATTTATTATTTGTTTTAAACTGGTAGCTCATTCTCAGTAATTTTTTTTTTGAATAAAAGTGGATAAACCATAGTTTTATTAAAAAAAAACAAGCATGTAACATATAAGAAATCATCTCACCAGAGATGAGGTACAAAACAGGTAACATAAACCACAGTTTCAGTACTTTGTTTCAATCCATTATAGTGTCATGTGCTGTGAAGTCTCTCTATTCTTTATCATTGGTTTAATTATCTGGATGTAAGAGGAAAATCTCAATGTGTTATTTTTTTATTCAATTTTTTTTTATAAATCACTTGCTTATTATAGTTTTCCTATTGGATTTATTAAATTCTATCGAACTAAAAATAAGATTACCTGATTGCAAATTTTATACTCTCTCTGCTTCTACCCATTAAAAAGGATTTACATAATCACATACCCGTTAGGACGAATATACATCAGCACCCGAATCCAATAAAAATCCGGATCCGGATCCTAATTTCCCCTCTACCCTCAATCCGATCTTTCTAACGGATCTACATCATTACCCGAATCCGATTATCATCTTCAGTTATATTCAATTATTCCCTCAGTAAATAACTATAGAAATTATAATGGATCAACATTATTACCAGCATCCAATAATATCTTCACCCAATCCAAACTTACCTTTTAAGGCATCAAAAATATTTCAACCTATTTATTTTTACCCGTTAAAACGGATCTAAATCATCATACCCGAATCCGATAAGATTTGGCCTCCAAAACCCAAAGCCTACTCCTATGTATATATATATATATCACTCCCGTCTTCACGAATCGCCGCTGCCTTTCTTCTCGCTTGTTTCCCTCTCTTCGTCCTTGTTCGAGCTTTTTCAATGGCTTCCAATCGGAGCAAGCCATCTCCGATCTCCGCCTCGGCTGCTCCTCCTCCTCCTCGAACCCTAAACGTCCAGAAGTTTGCAGAATGCCGAGCACCGGAGCTCGAATCGCTGCACGAAATCGTCGGCAGTCGGCTTGGACATGGCTTCCGGATCCAGCGTGAGAAGCGAAGGAGAACGACGGGACACCTGGTTGCAAAGAATCGGCGCCGGAAACGGCGGAAAACGGGAGATGGCGGCGAGGCGGAGGATGGCGGGAAGAAGGTCTCCAGGCGGGCTCGTCGGAGGGCTGAACTTCAGAGGAATCCGTTGACAGGATTTTGTGTGTCTGGAGATGGGATGAAGAGGCTAAGAACTCATCTATGGCATGCGAAGCGGTTCACGATGGTGAAGCTGTGGGGTTTTTACCTTCCACTTGGTCTGCGAGGCAGGTGATGAACTCTTTTGGTGATCTCGGGTTTCTTTTGAGTGTGAAAAATTTCAGTTTTGCGTTGGTATTCTTTTATTTTGTTTTAGGGTTTTGATGGAGTTCCACTAACCTCCTGATTTTAGTGTTCTAATTGCTTGTCATCAGTGCCTTACTGCCCTTTCTTGTCTCTTTGCTACTGTTTAACTTTGAAGCTTTGGTATTCTAGGACCTTAACATTTAGTCCGAAGGTGAAGTGTTTCTTTTGATTATTTTATAATGTGTAGGGATGTTCTGCTGATGTGTTTGGCTTGTGCTTTTCGTTTACAGAGGAAGAGGTTCGAGGTCTATCTTGAAGTGTTTGAAATCTGGAACACTTGTACATGATGCTAGCTATTGCTCTCCTATCCAATTGGATGGTCCAGAGGCAAGGGCTTTCATTCTTCAGTCTTTATTTTTCTTGTTTCAGTGCACTGTGTTCTAGTGACCTACATAGCATGGGCGATGCAACTGCTAATGCACAGAATGAAATATTTCTCTGCCCTAAGATGAAAGCATTTGAAGTATCTGAAGTATCAAAATCTCTTTTTGATGCATATGTGCTTATTGTTGCCACAGGATTCCGTATTGTCTGTTTTGAAGATGGTCTTATTGCCCTCGATCTCAGATGATTGGAAGAAGCTATACAAGTCCATTGCTTATGGAGTCTGTTATGGCAATGCAATGGTAAGATGTTCTTAAGCTGTAGTGTTGTCTTTAAGAGTGACTTCAATAGATAGTTAATAACTTTAACCCTATAACTGTAGCTTTATCATGTTGGAACCCATCTGTCTCAATTGATTGCTCCAGTGATGTACATGTGGCGGCCATTTGATAGGGGCAATGCGCATATTTGTGTTGAACAAGATCATAATTCTGGTCGCTGTAGCATGCCTGATGAAAATAGCCACAGTAATTTATCTTACCGACAACTGTGGATATGGATTCATGCTGCAGCTTTTAATGAAGGATTTGATGCTCTGAGATCTGCATGTCAAAAGCTGGTATGTATAAGTAAGCTCTCCAATTTATGTTTTATGCTATATTTTTTTTATGATTGACTTTGCAGTATATTACTTCCATAAGGAATCTTTGCTCTCCACTTATCTTCATTAAATAATTGTGGGTTGATTTCAGCATCTCTATCTCTGTCTAATTGTACATTATTATTTATTTATTTTCAAAGTAGTGGTTATGCTAACAAGTCCGTGTGTTGAACGTTAAACTTTTCTTTTCAAATATGTGTTTCTTCTTCTTCTTCTTCTTCACTTTCCCTCCTATTTTAACAAGGAAATTAGAGCCTGTCTGTGGCTTCCTTTTGAATGATGCATTTGCCATAGACAACTTCATCTGCCTGTGATTATATGCTCAAAAAGATCTCATTAATGGATTTCAAGTTGTTTTATAGGAGTCTTGCTACTCTTGCTTCCTAGGAAAAGACGTGTAGACTTCATAAATATAACACCAAGTCTATTTTTATATATATAATCAAAAAGTTCTCATTAATGTATCTCTAGGTTTTCAATAAGATTCTTGTGACTCTTGCTTCATAGAGTAATTTGTGTAGACTTAATAAATATTGCACCAAGTTTATTTTTGGTACTGCCTTCTTTCGTGTTGCAAACAAATTACTGAGCTCTTTCATTGCTTGTGAAGATATAACATAAAAACTGAGTTTTTAAGTTTTCTATTCTCATTCTTTAATTTGGTTTGGTTTGTGTGAAATTTTTCAGCAGGTCTTGTAATTAAATAGAATACTGATGCCTTGGGATGAATTTCGTTGTTATTTTTACCTTCCTTTTCATATTCCAGATGGATGAGAGTGGTGTCTCTGTTAGTTGTTCATCGCTTGTTGGCCTTCTAGGCAAATTGGAAGTTATTGGGTCCAAGGCAAATCAAGCTATTAAAAAGCTGCTACATCCTGCGCCTGAGTATGTTAAAAGCTTTTGCACTAATATTTAAAAGTTGATTTTTCCTTCTGTTCCACTCTGCATATTCTGTATAATGACAGATATTGTGATAGGTCTGATCAGGCTGCATCAAGATGCTCAAATTCAATAGAGGACCCCATTTCTCGAGTTAAAAAATCATACATCATGCATCATGCAGAGCAGCTCCCATCCAATGCAGTTTTTTCTTTGAAAGTTTATGATCCCCGGGATTTACCATCCACAGGAACTGAGTCCATACCTGAAGTAGCTTTTACCAAACAAGAGAACAATTTGCAGCATGATAATGTCACAGATACCTCTGCCGATACTGAAGATTTGTTGTCCTCTTTTTGGTCGGAACCTCAATCTAATGGAGTTTTTCTTTCTGATAGTGAAGGTTTGTGGGACTCAAATGATAAGTTGAGTCCTCCAATACAGGAAAATATCCTCTGTGAGGAGAAGCATCTTAAGCGATTAGAGTTATTTTGCCTTGATGAGTCTAACAACCCGACACCAGTAACTCGTTGTAGAAAGGGTTCTTTTCAATCATGCCCACTTCTACTTTTGAAGCATAAAGATATTGGAAACATCAGTGCAGGGTAATCTAAAATTTTAGTTTCTATATCCCTCTTTACTAGCAGTCCTACTATCTTCAAATTTTAATCTTATCTTTTTCAAAACCATGAGTATGTCCTGTGCCTGACTTCTGCTTTTTAAAGCATAAAGATATTTTTTTTCACATGTGTTTTGATGTTAACAGATGGTCTATCATTCTTCCGTTGAGTTGGGCTAAGGTATTTTGGGTTGCCCTGGTCTCAAATGGGGCTCATGCTATCGGCATAAGAGAAAAGCGGTGGGTTGGATGTAATGTAAGTATGTCTAAGTCAGAACATTTTTCTCTTTAATTTCTCTTCCTGATCAGCTGCTAGAGTATGCCTCTAGCTATGTTGATTTTATTTTTTCTTTTGGCATCAATATCTAGTTTCCTACTAGTTGCCTGCCTTGTTTTCTATCTTTGTCATTCTTAGTTTTCATACCTAACCGCACACAACCACAACTCACTTTTTTAGTTCAATCTGTTTGTTTGATAATGCACAAGAATAAATTTTCTTGCAGAACGGTTTACCCTCCTTTCCGTTTGATTTTCCTGATAGTGAAGCATACTCATCATTCATGGCTGCCAAGTGTATTGAAACTGATAGAAATGCTGAGCTTCGCCCTCCTGCTGCACAACCTTTAAAAGTCCCAATACCTCCCCCATGGTCCTGTGTGTTGTCAACTATTGAAAGAGGACAGAGCACCATTAATGATCTTCTAACACCAGTGAGCCAAGAATCTGATCATGAAGCAGTTCTTGAGGGTACATTGGTGAAGCCAGTTTCCGAGCTATTAGAATCATCATCATCATCATCAGAGCAAGCTGTGCCATCTTTTCAAGGCTTCATACCAAGAACATCCGATGCTTTGAGTCAGTACATAGAAAAGAAAGCTGATAAACACTTGCTTTTGTTTCCTGATCTTTCTCTCCCAACAGAAGAAAACTGGTTTAGCTGTCTCACCAGATGCTCCAACCTTAAGCCTTATGACCGTAAGCTATGTTTTGTTAGAGTCCTCCTTCATGCTTACAAAGAAGGTTTCTTTGAAGAAGATGCAGTTGTTTGTGCACCAACACCTACTGATTTATCTAATTGGACATCAAGGTTCTCAAACTAAATTAAACCCATCATTCTTATCTCCCATTGTATGTATGTTAACAAGATCTCTATTAATGCAGATCTGACGAGGAGAAGGAATGTCTACAAATTCCCCAGAGTGTTCTGAAATCATATTTTTCACAGAATGTTTCAGGAAAGTGGGAACTGCATCTTCCAGCTGACAATGCAGCTTGGCAAACACACAGATGGCCTATTGGTTTCATCACATCCGGCTTTGTTCCTGGGATGAGGTATATATATATATAGTAACATAACATTACATTATTGTTACTTTTTAATAAAACACATGACTCATATATTAATATAAACAAAAAACAGTGGCAAGCCAGTAGCAGTAGCATACTGTGAAGCAAAACTGATTTCTCTACTAAGAAACCAACAATGGAGCATGAACAAGAAGAGCAGGCCTGAGATCTTTGTGCTAGTCCGTAATCTCAGATCCACTGCTTATAGACGAGCCCTTGCTACCATTGTTTTGGAACAGCAAAAAGAAGACTTGGACTTCATGTGAGATTAGTTGCTGCTCAAGTAGTAATATTAGTGTTGTCATTGTTAACTAGATCCGATAAGACCGATAACGGGTGAGGACCCGCATCCGGTAACAGCGAGGGAGGTGCCTTGTTTCTCTTCTTCTTAGCTCCCCAGTTAGCTATGGATATGGGCCTTTTCTTAATTGGGTCGTCAGTTGGGCTTGATGGGATGGTTAGAACGGAACTCAAAGGGCACTCGGCCCACCCAATGGCTGCAATGTCTCTCTGGATCTCCTCTAGCTCCAGACCTGCATCGACGGCTGTGATGCTCCTGTTCTTCTCCAATGTCGATCTCGAGGCCGCCATTAGCTCCACCGGCTTCAATGCCGCTATGATCGCCTTCTGCTCCGTTATTTCATCATTTTAGTGTTTTTTTTTTCTTTTTTCGAAAAAAAAAAAGAAATCTAGGGTTTGAGGAAAAGAACCTTTGTGCGAAGGCGGCAGAATCCGTGCATGGAGATGACCTGGTTGGAAACAAGAAAGGAGATGATGATGATGATGATGATGATGATGATGGGGGGAGAGTAGTGCTTACCTGGTTGAGCTGATCAACAGAGTACCAGCGGCGGTTACGAGTCTCGACGAAGAAGAGGTATCCTTCTAGCGAGAGCTTCTCCTTCCTCTGTTTTGACATTTTTGCTTCTTTTATGCTTTCCTCTTTTCTCTATCTATTCGTCTTCTGTTTTGTTTATGCCGGTGTTCTTATTTATTACTTTCTTTTCTGAAGCAAGTAAGCTGACCCTTGTTCTTCCGCTAATTACAATAGTACCATCTCTGGTTGCTAAGGAAACTGACCCTTGTTCTTCCGCTAATTACAATAGTACCATCACTGGTCGCTAGAATATTCTCCTACTTTTTAGAAAAATCTAAAATGGTCCCCATAAAAAAAAGAATTGTATAAATTGATAAAATTATTTAAGATTTGTTCATATTTTTATCTATTTAGGTGACATTTTTCATTTGATTGCATCGCTAGGAAATTTTTTGACCAGTGAAAATGGTCTTAGTTGTTGTGTTTATTGAGACTGAAATAAAGATTAAAAAATTAATCGAAAAGTAGAATAAATCAGGTTATTCTATTTAAAAAAGAATAATAATAATAATTAACCCACTTTTATCTTGGTTTGTTTATTTAGTTGGCAAGTTATTAATAGAGATGCTTTTCTTTTTAATTTTATTGTTATATAATTTCAAAAAAAATAAAAAACATATACAAAGTGTGTTTTTATTATATCGCCAACGTTTTTGTTGAACAGGTAGTGTTTAATGAGTTTTTAATACAAATCTTAAAAATATATTAAAATATAATAATTATTTTATAATATTTTTATTCTATTTATTAAATTACTTATTTCATGTAAGTTTCTAAATGAACTACATAAATTTCACTTTGGTAAATTATAATTTAATGTTATAATTTAATTATTTATTTATCAAAATATTTTAAAATATATTTTTTAAAATTTTATATGTATTTTGGTAAATTTGATATATTACTGAAGTGATTAACATGACTAACTAAACATAGTAATGAAATATTACTAGGAATGTAAATTCTCAACTAAATATGGTAATCTCACATTATCACAACATTTATGGGCATATAATATTCTAATCTCATTAACCAAACGGCTCTTAATTCACTTCACCAAAATTTTATTGTTTCAAAATTTTCTTGTATGTTAAATGAGACTAGTATTCATTCACTAATTGCCATGCAAATAAACAAGCACATAAAACAAGCTAAAACAAAGCACTGACAGTGTGTTACTTCTCTACTGCCTAATGCCTACAAAATCGATGCAAATAATATTTTTATAAAAACATAATAATAATAATAATATTAATTAATTAATTAATTTCGGATTACATTAGCCTAATGTGTCGGTCTTAATATTAGATCTATGCTGACATGGCATTCTCTCATTGGTCAATACCGGATAAGAAACATGTGTACCTAAATCACCAGCTCTCCGTATAAAAAACCCCATCCTCGTCTTCTCTCCAACTCCTCTCTCCGAGAATCATGGCGGCGACCCTCACCGGCACCAGCCTCTCCTCCACCTCGACGGCCACTGAGGCACCGATCCAACCCACTCCGACCACCTCCCGGCGAGGAAACCTCTCATGGAAGCAGCTGACAAGAGGGCGTAGAAGCTGCGGCGTGGTGGCCTTCGTGCAACCACCATCGACGCCGGAGATCATATCGGAGAAGGTGAAGGCGAGCATCGAGGCGGCGAAGGAGACGTGCAAGGAGAATGCAGAGAGCGGTGAGTGCGCGGCCGCGTGGGATGAGGTGGAGGAGCTGAGCGCCGCCGCTAGCCACGCCCGTGATCGGCTCAAGACCACGGATCCTTTTGAAGCCTTTTGCAATGATAACCCTGAGACTGAAGAGTGTCGCACTTATGAGGACTGATTCCTAAATTTTCAATCTTTCTGGGTTTTTTTTGGTTATTTTGCTTTGGATCATCATATCATGTGCTTTGGGTTTATATATAATTGTAATGGTAGTAGTAGTAGTAGTTTGGGGGTGGTTTAATTTTTATGTTGTGTTAATTGCGTTTAATTGTAAAATTATCGTAGTGTAAGATAAAATGAAATAAAACTGTGGGCATGGTTTGATGAAAACAAGCCAATTTTTTTTTTTATATAAAATAATTAATACACATCAAATTATTATTATTATGTAATAAAGGTGGTAATGAAGTCGTGTCATTAAACTAGTAGTTTAGAGGATGCATTTTAATCTTTATATATATATAAAAAAGAATAAACTTGAAGTGTTTGATTAGTACTGCAAAAAAGAAACCGAATGGGATTTCTCTTTCTATGTTAAAAAAGAAACCGTATGAGATTTCTCTTTCTATGTTCCTTTGTGTTCTGTGTGTAGGTTATATTTTAATCAATTGTGTTTATCCATCTTTATTAAAAATAAATTAAATAAATTTTGATGAAAGAGATTTATTTCTTGGCAAAGTTCATGACTTGAGGTAAGGTTAGAACACGTGGATTTCAAGAAAACAACGGGTTAATTATAAGATAAGCCTAAAGTTGGATTAAAAAATAGTAAAATAAATATTTGAGAATATGATTGAAAGACCACCATTTGATGATGCTTGTCACATTGCTCAACATGAATCCAAGACATAATTAATAAGAACATAATATATTGTTGATCCAAATCAACAAGAAAAGAAATACAAGAACTAGAATCAGCAAAACAACAAACACATCAACCACAAAAACAACAACACAAGAACACTCTTTTCAGAAAAAAAAGAAGTTCAAATTCAGTATTGAAACATGAGAGGCTGTGTAGGACAAGGGAGTTGCCATGGCTTCAAAAGAGGGTCAGGAATTTCCTGTATATCCATCATCATCCCACTGAACTCCCCCACAAACTCAAGAACTGAATTCATTGATCTTAGCCTTTCAGTTAACTCCATAACCTCACTTCTCAAAGCACAGTTCTCAGAATCCACAATCAAGAATTGCTGGTTAAGCATATCAGCTTGAGTTTCTATCTGAGAATTCTCATTCTTCAAATGTGCAACCTGGTTTATAAGTTCATCCAAATGCTGTTGTTTCCTCATTCTTGACCTTCTTGCAGACTCTCTGTTTGACAGCATCCTTTTTCTTTTTCTCTGATCCATCACAGAGCCTGGGATTTCTTCGGAACTCGAAGATTGACTTGTTTGCATTGTGTTGCAACTTGCAACTGGAAATGTACTGAATTTTGGTGGATTGTAAATTTTGGAATTGGAATTGGAATTGAATTAAAAGGAGTGATTTAGTTCAAGAGAAGACATAGAACCAATAAAGGAATAACACTGAGAATGATTGGAGAAAACAAATCCTGCGGAGAAGAGTGGAGTAATTCATAAAGGATGTTTTTTGGCTTCTGGTTTTGTTTGATCTGAAACCATTTGAGAATCTAATTAAGTTTTGAACATGAAAAATGGAAACTTTGATGAAATAATATGATACACAAAGCCTAAAAATTAGATCTTTTTCTGTGTTTGTCTTCCTGAATCTAGATTTCGCTGCAGATGATCAATAAAAATGGAATTTTTTTAACAGAGTTTGGTTTAAATCCAGATATTCATGACATGACACAAAAAAAAAAAGTGAAAATTTGAAACAAGCTCTTCAACAATGGATTCAAACAAGAAGTACAAAAGCAAAGATGAAATTAAAAAAGAAAAAAAATACTAAAATTTTAGCGTAGAAACAAAAGAGAGAATGAAAACTTATCTGAGAAACGGAACCCAAAAGAGACAGAATGGAGAAGGTTTTGAGAGGCTGAAAAGTGGGGGTATTTATGGATAGAGATTAGGGGTATTCTGGGAAAGAAATGAGGGCCATTCTTGGAATACCATGGGCTTTTGATTTGACGGAAAGACTAGTCGTGTGGAAATTTGCCAGCCGTCTGAGAAATTATTAAAATTTCTTAATAATTATTATTATTATTATTATTGATAAGTTATAAAATTAGTTTGAGTTAAGGGAAAATTACTATTCACCCCTCGCGAATTGCAAAACTTCCCAGACAGCCCCTGCAAGTTTGTAATACCCCAGAAAGCCCTTCCGTTAGTGTTTGAATTCCTTTTTCCCCCCTGTCGTTCATTTGTACAAGGTTTATGCTGTGAAATACCGTGCGTGCCCTTGCAAATGGTGGGAAAAAAACCGCCCAGTCACATCATGTTAAACATTTTTTATTTGGCTTTTGTCAATCTTTTTTATCCCTGCTTGCGTTGATTTTTCTGAAATAAAGTTTGGAAGATTCATCGTTTGCATTCGTTTGAACTCCGCCGGTTGGCCGATAAGCTGAGATAAGGTGAGAATGTCTTCCTTTCCATCACTTTGATCATCCTTTAAGTGAGAGTACCAATTTATATTTATTTATATGCAGGTTTCAGGTTTTTAATGGAGAGTTTTTGTGCAATTGCAAGATACAACGGTGAGGGACGAGTGCTAGTGTTCACGGCACAGACTTCTTGGGATTCAATCTTAGCGGAGATATGTGACCGATGGGGTCTTGATGTTTCCCATGTTAGGGTGAAGTTTATCACACCCGATGGACATAAAACGATTTGTCCAATAGAAAATGAGGTTGACTTCCAGCGCATGTGTCATGTATACTCACTCTTCAAATGCGCTGCAGTCGATCTCGTTGTTGAGACAGATGATGTGCCATTGTCGCATCATAGTCAAAACGAATTCTTGTCATTGTAAAGTTCTTATCCTTTATCTTTACTTTTGAAGTCATATGTGTTCGCCTAATTATTATAGTTACCGTTTAAATATTGTATTTTTTATTTAACTACACCATTTTCCGTTTAACAAATAGTTTCTGTGTTTAACTTATTATTTTATTGTTTAAATATACATGTTTCAAGGTGACTATAGAATGCGCTGCCGTTGGTTGTGGCTGGCGCCTTCATGCATCGAAGGAATACAATAAAAATACGTTCAGAATAAAGACAATGCACCCGTCACACAATTGCGGTGGTGGAATTGGCTCGGTGTCACATCCGAAAGCGTCGAACAAATGGGTAAGCGCACGAGTGATTGACAAGCTTAAAAGCCAGCCATTGTACAGGCCTATCGACATTCAGAAGGACATGTTACGGGAACACGGTGTCCACATTCCATACAAGCAAGCTTGGTTGGGTAAAGAGCGTGCCCGGGTGATTCTCGACGGCAGCGACGTCGCCAGCTATGATCTGCTGCTTTGGTACGTGGATAAGGTGGCCGAGACAAATCCCGGCAGCATTGCGATTGTAGAAAGAGACGGTGACCGTTTTAAACGCGCATTCTTCTCGTTCCGTGCTTGTATCATGGGATTCAAGCGGGGTTGTAGGCCGCTGCTGTTTGTCGACGGTACCCATCTTCTTGGAAAATATCGTGGTACGTTGCTGGGCGCCACAGGCAAAGATGGTAACAATGGGTTTTTCCACTTGGCCTTCGGTATCGTCGACAACGAGACAGATGCGAATTGGACGTGGTTTATTTCCAAGTTAGGTGATGCGTTATACGATGACGGCGATTATGAAGAGATTATTACATTTGTGTCGGACAGGTCTAAGGGGCTTGTGAACGCCATTGCAAGGGTCTTCCCCTCGTCCCCACATGCCTATTGCCTTCGACACTTGGAGGCGAATTTTATGAAAGCAAATGGCGGACTTGGGAAGGCATTGAAGGACGAGTGCTGGTCCATATGTTTTCGTATTGCGTGGGCGTCAACGGCTAAAGAATTTGATGATACGGTGAATGAATTGCGGGGCATATCACCAGAAGCGCACCGCTGGTTGCTTGAAAAGTCAGATTTGTCACATTGGTGTAATTATTTGTTTAAAGGTCAACGTTGGGGCAACATGTATTCAAATGTCGCAGAGTCCTTCAATGCGTGGATAAAAGAAGCTCGCCATCTACCAGTGACGAGAATGGTCGACTCCATACGGTATTTGAATGTTTGATTTTCATTCGGTTTAAACTTCTTCGTCACTGTTTAACTTCGTGTGCTTTACGTTTGCCTATAATGGTTTCTGTTTAACTATGATGGTTCGTGTTTAATTATAATTTTCTCTGTTTAAATAATTACGTTTATGTTTAACTATTCTTGGTTTACCTTAACAATCAATTATAATTTGTTATGATACAGGTTCAAATTAATGCGGATGATATGCACCCGTCGTGAGCAAGCGAACAAATGGGACACCTACTTATGCCCCGATATACATAAGAAGGTAGACGAAGTGGTTGCGGAAAGCCGAAATCTTTATGTTGGTCGTTGTGTCGATGATCGCTATGAAGTCCTTGACCATTGCAGCAACTCCGTCGATCTATCGGGTAGAACATGCTCATGTCGCAGGTGGCAAATTTATGGTATCCCGTGCATACACGCTTGCGCTGCAATAATGCAGACAGACACCAACGTTCATCAATTTATTAGCGACTACTTCACACACTCTTGCGGCAGCTTGTGGGACGTCATCCATAAGCCACTTGTGTGTCGCCTGCGCCCATGCGTATCGGCCCATGCCACGTAGATCGTCGACATAATCAACGACCCAATTTGGAACAGAGCATGACGTATTTGGGAAGAGGACCGTACCCATGAGGTAAACCATCAGGAGTTTGACAAAATTTTCTTCTTGTCCACTTTGTCGAACAACTTGCTCAAGAGTTCTCTTTATAGAGTCTCTGTGTCTCTCGTACGTTCTCGAGAAATACCTCTCTTGGAAAGATGAGCGTGATTTCTTCTTCTGAAAGACGACTTCCTCTCCACTGCAACACACACCAAGAACGAGGGCGACATCTTCAGGCCTGAAACTTAGCATGCTTGTCCCGATCCTGAATTTGCTTGTGCGGTCATCGTAACTTTGCAATAGGAAATCAAGAAGGGCCCTGTCTTGGAATACCGCTCCCACCTTAGTCAATGCTTCGAACGGTGTCATTCGTATAAGTTCCCAGTGCTGTCCATTCATGTAGACCTTCAATTCGGCTATCGTCTCCGCTACCGCTGCCAAGGAGCATCGCCCATTAACTAGGGTTGTCGCCATAAGTCCTCCGTGGAGACGATGTTCGAAAGGTTAATTCCGGTCGTACAGTGGCGAAAAGAGAATATATTCAAAATCCCCAACCTCCGCCTAACACGGACAAGTTATTGCAGTGCCCGTTACGAACCGACCACGACTTCCCATGTATAGTTAAAAAAAAAAAACGTTTCGTTCTCTCAATCAGTGTTGTCACACAGAAGCCTGATTACGTACACGAAGGATTTTATATTTAAACATAGAATCTGATAGTTATAATATAAAGGTTTTCGTTAAATGTTAACTATCTTAGTTTAAACAGAGAGTTTTTATCGTATGTATAGTTAAAGGTTTTCGTTAAATGTTAACTATCTTAGTTATTGCAAAAGAATGTATGTTACAAACTTTACAGTAAAATTGAGAAAGAACTTTATACAGGATTGACTCTCGAGGACGTCTCCCCTTTATCCCCGACGCCGGCTGCCCTCCCATCCAAAAGTATGCGTGCGGCGTATTTCAGACGTAAGTACGGCACGTCCGTTTGCGGTACCCGAAGCTTTTCGTCAGCAAGAAGTTGCTCAATGAACCGCATCACATACACCGAGCAGTCAAGACTTCCTCGTTTTTGTCTTGGAGTGCTCCTGTCGTGAATGAGGGCGTACGAGGACGTCGCCGCCTCGCCAAGCTCCATCTCGATGCAATTATCGAATAGTTTCCGCTGTAAACAAATAAATTTTGAAGTCGAGATGGAAAATTAGGAAGTAAGTTATTTCCGTTATAGTTAACACGGGAGCTTACCATTTCGGCGGCGTCTTCGTCGTATTCCTCGCTCTGGCAGGAAGAGTAATGCCTGTACTCTTGCGCTATGTTGTCGAGAACGACGATATGGAAATGGTCATGCAAAATTATAGGCATTATTACGATGTCGACTTCGTGGACGTTCCGCGCAGCATCGTCTATCATGTGGAGAGCGTCTTCCGCCGTGTCCTCCCTTTGGGAGAGGAATAGTGCAAGTGGACGGGTAATGGAAGCGCGCTTCTTATAAGGATACGGTTGAAGCTTCAGCGACTTCTGGATGATGCAGACGAAGGCATCGACGACATCGTCTGTCACATTCTCCTTACCCTCGATCAACGTGAACACGGCCTCGCGTGTCGTCTGAACTGCGTCAGTCCTCCATACGGTAGTCCTGATGTTAAACAATAACGTTCATAGTTAAGTGGATAATGATATAGTTAATTGATAACTTAAATAGTTACATACAATTTACAAACAATTAAATATTAAAAGAGATAGTTAAACCGCAAGTGTATTTATTTAACTGTTAACATAAATATACTTACGAGTCCATGACACAGTTGAGGAAGATTCTTATTATCTTCTCTTCGAATTGGTCGAGACGCGACATTCCGGCATATTTTTTCTTCTTCGGAACGAATTTTTTCTGCGCCTCGTCGACGTCTCGTTGCCCTTCCTTGGCAGCCTCTTTATTCGACTCCGGTACTGCCACAGAGTCTTTAACATGTGACGGTGCCGGTACGGCCACAGCGTCGTCGACGTCTCGTTGCCCTTCCTTGGCAGCCTCTTTATTCGACTCCGGTACTGCCACAGAGTCTTTAACATGTGACGGTGCCGGTAAGGCCACAGCGTCGGCGACAGCGTCTTTTTTCGGTTCAGCTGCTAACGTGGGCTGACTCGACACCGGCAATGCCACGGAGTCTTTATTCACTTCTGGTGCCACTGGCGCCAGGATTGTGTCTGCCTTCGTCGCGCAGCAATCGTACGCCGGCGCCGGTGCCTCCAACACAGGGAGGTCACTGACAAGGGATTCAATTAACGTGTCGACGGCGGCAGTCGCATCATCGGGCAGAGACACATCCATTGCAGCCGGCGGCACCGCTGCCTGTCCTTTTTCCAATGGCGAGCTCGGACCTGAAGTTGGCTGAGCCTCCGCCATTGTTGGTTCGACAGCATTTGGTACTTCTGTTGCCTCGACGTCGGCCGTCGGAGGGAGACACATCGTTGCAGTCCTCCACATAAGCCTCTTCCTGCGCGGGACTCTCGCGAATGCCCTCGCGAGAACGTCGTCTCTGGCAATCGCCGGGGCTGCGTCCGTTGCATTCGGGCTGCCGGAGATCGTATCATAGTCATCCGGCCTCGTCGTGGCCTGCGAACGCGCCTCCAGAGCATCAACGCGAGCAACAAGACGTGGGATCTCTTGCAACATTAACTCGCACGTCTGCAATAGACGTCTGGTCAGCTCGTCGCCTGTTGGTGTCGGGGAGGGGGGTGGAAGGGGGCTTGCCCGTCGGCGAGCAGTCCGTGCGCGGTGCGGGCTCCGAGAAGGTGATCGGCGTCGGACGCGCTTTGACGATGCTGCCCGATCATCTCTCTTTCTCGCAGGCGGAGCGGGAGTCTTGCTCGCCAGCGGAACGGGAGCGGAAGCGGGAGGAATAACACCTCCGTGGCCGGTGGCAGCTCCGCGGATGGCCCCAACAAATATTTGTTCGTCCTGGTTGGCGGCGACCAGTTCGGGAAACTAACAATTGTAAAAATCCAATACGTTTAAACAATAAACATACGAGTTAAATGTTAAGAAAATAATTTAAATTGTAAACATAGTTGTTAAATACGAATTATTATATTTAAACACTAACACAGATTGTCAAACACAAAAACGGTAAACTTAAATGAAGATTCATTAAATAGATTCATTACCTCTTTTCCTTCAAGTGATGAAAATAAAGTCCCCGTCGACACTTGCTTCCGGTAGCTGTTTTCACCGTAGCACAGGATCCTTGGGGTCTTTCCGAAATGCAACTTCTTGCCGGTGCCGGTGAGCTCATAGAACCAGGTGGTCAACGCAACCGAGCAACCTTTGACGTACCCCGTGTTGGTCTTGTTCCCGGCGCATCTCGCTTGCACTCGAGCGGCCGCTTGTGGAACGTCCTCCATTATCCACTTGTGGGTCGCTTGAGCCCATGCAAATCGTCCCATGGCTGGTAGGTCGTCGACGTAGTCAACGATCCAAACAGGAACAGAGCAGGAAGTGTTAGGGAAGAGGATAGTACCCATGAGGTACACCATGAGGAGCTTTACAAAATTCTCCTCTTCCCCCCTCTCGCGAACTATCCGCTCAAGTGTGTTCTTGATGGAGTCTTTATTTCTCTCGTAAGATCTTGAAAAATACCTCAGCTCGAACGGCGAGTGTGTCTTCTTCTTCTGGAATACGACTGCGTTCCCATCACAGCGTAGACCAAGGATGAGACCCACATCTTGAGGTCTGAAACTCACGAGGCTGGCCCCGATCCTGAATTTGCTGCTGCGGCCATCGAACCTCTGCAGCAGAGAATCAAGGAGGGCTCTCTCTTGGAGGACGGCTTCAATCTCGGTCAAAGCCGCGAACGGTGTCCTTCTGATGATCTCCCAGTGTCGTCCAGTCATGTGAACTTTCAATTCATTCAAAGTCTGGACCACCGGTGTCAAGTAGCATCGGCCGTTAACTAGGTTGACCGCCATGACCAATACACTACAAGAAGAACAATACATTTGTTTAGAGTGATTTATTAAACAATAACTCTATTAATTAAACAGAAACTTCCTTTGTTAAACGGAGAGTACGATTGTTAAACGGAAACGACATGTATTCAACATAAAATCCAACCATTACACTGATACTTTTAAACACAACTCATACCCACATCAAATTAACGGGGAAACACACATTATAATCATTTGAAAACAGAATGAGTTTGCATAACCATCGAAAAATCTCCTGCACCACAACACTCTCGCTCTCGATACTGTGCACAGACAAAGAAAACCCTAGACGGAAAATCTCACTGCAAACTACAATATCATCCAATAATGAAACCATGAAAATGTATGGCCAAAAAAACAACAGAGACGATACTTTACAAACGAAATGGCGAAAAACAAAAGAAAAACCGCACAGCTTCATCGCCTCATTACCTTGGTTGGAAAATCGACGAAATGACGAAGACTAGAGCGGGAGTTCTCCTTCGAAACACTGCCGAACAGGCGATGATAGCAAGATGCCCAACCGATGAAGCGGCGATGATAGGAAATAACCGGCGCCAGTAATGGTGTTCTCCAGTGATTAAACAAATAAAAATAAACCGCTTCCTCTTTAAGCGGAAACATCATTGCACACAAGGGCATTATAGTCAATCCACGCTTCAAATGACACAGCATCCCACGTAAGGGCAATTTCGTCATATATATTCAAACTTAACACCGTCAATCACCGTTACAGCATTGGGGGTTTAAATTTCTATAAAATCAAAAGGAGGGTGTTTTTAGGGATATGAAAATGTGTGGGGTTTTTTTGTGCATATTGCAAACTTTTGGGGTTTCTTTGGTAATTATGAGTTAATTTATTAAAGTTCATACAGTAATATTATTGTTTTAAAAAAAAAAATTATTGCCAATCAATGGATAGTCCAATGATATAACACCAAAATATAAAATTGGGAGATCATGGGTTTAAATCCTTCCCTGATAATATTATTTCCTTATTGTTCATATACTATTCATATAAAGTACGTTCAGGTTCAATACTATTTTTAAAATCCTTAGAGTGGGAGCGTTTATCGCCTATTAATAAAAAAAAATTATTTAAAAAAAAACTAAATTTTTTTTCATCTCTTTTGAATCTTGAGATGATTAATTAAATTTCATAAAGTAAAGAGATTATAAAGTTGCAGAGTTTAGCCTTTTATTATTATTATTTTTAGTTTGTTGTAAATTTATTTTGGTATTTTTATTAATTGATGATAATGTTGTTAAAAATGATATCCTTAAAAAAGTGGTCAGATACAATGATAAGCATGAACTTTTATTTTTCTAATTTATTTAATTGTTATGTTTGGTCAAATGATCTAATCTGTTTTAATTAATATTGGAAAAAAATGAGAAAAAAAAAATCAAAAGGAATTTAAAGACCATATAAGACATTGACTAGAAAAATTTAAGGATCAAAGCTTATCCACTGAAAAATACAGTTGCATGAGATAAAGAAGGAGACATCTCTAGAACCTTGAAAAACAAACTAGTTATATCCAAAACTATTATTATTATTATTTTATTTTATTAAAAAAACTTAAATTTGGTGAGATAAATTTGGAAAATCATGAAACAATTTGATTACGTTACTTCAATGTTTCTTTCACTTCACTCGTTTTATATGAATTCAATTTAAAATTAAAAACTTTTTTAAAAATAACATAACCAAATTTTTATAAATGTTTTATTTTTTGTATATTTATTTTATTTAAAGAAAATGGATAAGATGAGGACCTTGTGGATAGTGGTCATAAGCAAACAAAAATAAAAATGAATAACAATAAGAAAACGTGCTACAAATTTAGAGTCAATTAACTTGGCTTAGCCGCCTTTTGGGTCATAAAGCTTGACAGTAAACTGGTTTGGTCCATTTCATTATATATATATATATATATATATATATATATATATATTAACATGTTTATTGATGGACCATTTATTTTCTTATATTTTGGGTCCTCAATGAAGAAAATTATTTAAAATAATTGTTGCAAATGGGCAATTAAAATTGTAGATAAAATTATATTTTTTGGCTATGAAATTTAGATATTAAAAAAAAAAAAAATTGTATGCAAATATATACACCGGAAATGCCTCGGGATTAGGATTCCTTCTGATGATCAAGCCGGCGGATATAATTCGATCGCGAGGCACATGTACGGTCATCATACAAATGAACCAAAACTCTAGCCATTATAGCTGACGTGGCTCATGCCACCACTATATAGTCTACGTGGCAATCACTTATTGGTTATACCTTTCTTTACAGCCTTTCTGATTGGATAACAAACAATTAACCATCCAATAAGAAACCCAGGTAACAAAAAAAAGTGAAAACAATAGTCCCCAACTAGGTCTCCTACTCTTTCACCACGTCATAAATTACACGTGGCATAATTCCATTGGTCAATAGAGGCTCCAGCGCGAATGATTGGCAGAAACGTTTTAGAAGGGTGGTGCTCATAGCTAAGAATGGAAGGACGACAACAGTGTGGTAATCTTACGGGACGGTGATCAGATCCCATTTTTTCCAGATATATAAATACAACTCCCCAAGGTCTTGTTCACAGTGTTCACAAAGAAAGAGGTCGCTCTCACCGCCGGCAATGGCGATCCCGAGGAAGTCTCTTCTCGTCTTCGCGTTCGTCGCTTTGGTCTCCATTGTCGCCGCTGAAGTCTACTTCGAGGAACGATTTGATGGTACGTTTTCCCAGCACGATCCACTCTGTCTTCGTTCCGCGAGATTTTACTTCTGATACTTGTGTTTTGTGATCGGTGATCGGTTTCGTTCTAGTGATGTGATTTGTTGATCTAGTGTGTTTTTCTGGAGATGGCGAACTGTTTTAGAGTTTAATTCGTGGATCTGTTTGTTGTTTGTGATGAAATGCATGATCTGTGTGGAGTTTCAATGATAGAATTTGGTTTCCGATCAGATCGTCGGTGTTTTTTGCTGAATGATTCGAAAACGAATCATCAGACGCCCTTTTTCTTTGATTTCTCCATGAGATTGGCATTGTTTCTATATATATATATATATATATATATATATATAATCTGTTGGTTTACTGAATTTGATCTTTATGTATTTTTACCCGGCGATTTTCCAGATCGATATTGCTAAATCGGTGGAGTTTTTTCGATAAATCTTGGTAGATTCAAGGAGGGTTTATGGTTATCGTGTTTTATTCGTGGGTAGATTGGTTTTAGAGGTGGGGTCCTTTTGCGCGGCGATACCGTGACACAACCATGTGGACAGTTATTATCCTTCCGTTGAAGTATAAATTGTTACTATGGCGTCCTCTGTTTCTGATTAATTCTCAATGCCTCCATGTTAGATAATATTTGTTGATGTTAATATGATTCAAAGCCAATTCTAGATTTCCAGATTAATGTTAATTTTTGCTATATTAAGTGAATTTGTGATACGTTGTCCTGTTTTTTTTTTTTTCTTTCCATGTTGTCAATTCTTGTTTTTGTGATGTTTAATTTATTAATTTGGAAAAAAATATATCTGCTCTTGTCCTCTCATTTTTTTGGAAACTGAAGATGGATGGGAGGATCGATGGGTAAAATCGGATTGGAAGAGGGATGAGAACACGGCAGGAGAATGGAACCACACTTCTGGCAAATGGAATGGTGATGCCAATGATAAAGGTATTGGATAAATCCTCTTTATTAGTGTTTCATTATCAGTATAAAATGTGGATGTTGTGAAATATATCTATAATTTCTAAATGCAGGTATTCAGACCACCGAGGACTACCGGTTCTATGCCATTTCAGCAGAGTTCCCGGAGTTCAGCAACAAGGACAAGACCCTAGTGTTCCAGTTTTCAGTCAAACATGAGCAGAAGCTTGATTGTGGTGGTGGTTACATGAAGCTTCTTAGTGGTGATGTTGATCAGAAAAAGTTTGGTGGTGATACCCCATATAGGTAATCTTGTTTGACATGTTTTTTAAAACGAATGAAATCTGTCTCTATGTATACAAGGCTAACATTGTAGATTTGGAACTTGCAGCATCATGTTTGGACCTGATATCTGCGGTTACAGCACCAAGAAGGTTCATGCCATTCTCAATCATAATGACACAAACCACCTGATCAAAAAGGATGTTACTTGCATGACTGATCAGCTATCTCATGTGTATACTTTCATCATTCGTCCGGATTCTACATACTCCATTCTCATTGATAACGAGGAGAAGCAATCTGGAAACATAACGTCTGATTGGGATATTCTTCCTCCAAAGAAAATAAAGGATCCTGAGGCCAAGAAGGTGGGAACTTCAATTCTGTCGTCCGTGTATTTATACTACAAATTGATTTGTGTCACTGATGTTCTGTTGTTACCAATTTTCAGCCCGAAGATTGGGAAGACAAAGAGTACATTACGGATCCAGAAGACAAGAAACCAGAGGTATTTGCTCATGCAATCTACCATTGGCTGGTTCCACTAATTATAAACCCTAAACTCATTTTGGAAAATAAGTTGCATCAGTGTTGTTCCTTCTTTATCTTAGTTTTAAAATTTGTTCACATGAGAATTCTTCATTGATCCGGTATTACTTTTGTTCCTCTTCTCTTTAACTCGATACATTTCAACTTTATTAAGTCTTAAACTAGTATTGCTGTTTTTCTCTGTTTTAAGGGTTATGATGATATCCCCAAGGAAATTCCAGACCCTGAGGCTGTGAAGGTAATTCTTTTTATCACCTACCAACAAATAATCTGATGCTTGACGTGAATATGCTGACATTTGATCCCTTCTTGCCTTTAATATGTATTTGTTGCAGCCCGAGGATTGGAATGATGAAGAAGATGGTGAATGGACTGCCCCAACCATTCCCAACCCTGAATACAAAGGACCCTGGACTCCAAAGGTTAGAGAAAATTATTTTTCTTCTATCAACACAGTTCAGATGACAGTATTGACTGTATTTTGTTCATCATATCTTGCAGAAAATTAAGAACCCAAATTACAAGGGCAAATGGAAGGCACCAATGATTGACAACCCAGGTTTAACTTCTACAAGCAATTGACCCAATTTCTATTACATTGTTTGAACTCTTGATCACATAGCTGATACATTTAATCTATCTTTTCGTGCAGAGTACAAGGAAGTGCCAGACCTCTATGTCTTCCCCAAGCTTAAATATGTTGGCATTGAGTTGTGGCAAGTAAAATCAGGAACTTTATTTGACAATGTATTAGTCTGCGATGATCCTGAATATGCCAAGCAGCTGGCTGAAGAGACATGGGGCAAGCAGAAAGATGTATGATCCAATAACATATTGGTTTCTGCAAATACCTAAAAGTTTTTTAAGGTGACACTTTTCATTCTTGATTTTTTTCTGTTTTGCAGGCTGAGAAGGCAGCATTTGATGAATCTGAGAAAAAGAAAGAGGAGGAGGTGAGATCATGATGATAGCTTTGGCATGCTTCTAACAATAAAATATTAGACCATGTTACTTACTTTGGTGTTGTATTCCTTTTGTTTCTTCTTAATTTTCAGGAGAGTGCTAAAGATGATGATGATGATGCCTCAGATGATGAAGTCAGTCCTGGACTCTTGAACTCCATGTTCTACTGATATTGTGACTGTTTATGACCAAAATTCATAATCTGAAATTGTGTTTTCTTTTCCTGGTTTGAAGGGGGATGAAACTGAATCCGAATCTGAGATTGATGAAAAAGAAGCTGATGCTGAACCTGAAGAGGCTGAGAAAGAAGATGATAAAAAACATGTACCATTGCCTTTATTTATTTTCCTTCTTTTATTGTTATATTTTAATGTTCTTTGTGCTTGTTCTAATTTTCTTATTGACATGTGATTTCAGGATGAGCTTTAAGAGAGCTTCTGATGAAGAGCGCAGAAGTGCTATTTTTGGCTTCTGACTTCGGTTACTTATAGAGACAATGATTCGTGGGCTTTCAAGTCGCCCTGTTTAGTTTCCTTTAAGATTTATATATCTTGTTTTGGAACAACTGTTTGAAGTTCTGTCATGGCTTCATTTCATCATAGTGAATTTTAGAATTGAGTTTTCCTTAATCTTTCTTTCTTCTTATTTATCAACTCAAACTATATATGTACATATATAATATATATGTGTTACAAAGCTTCATTTAAAAGAAAAGGGCAACAAAGCCTACTTCAACAAGCTTTCTTCTAAAACTTAATAATACTATTTCTCTTTAAAAGAGTTGCACGGCAAGTTGTAACTAAAAGTTTGGATCACTGGTACCCGTTCGAAACAAATTTTTTGTAGCGTGAGTGGTTTCAACACCTGATCTCAAATAGCAATCAAGAATGACAAAATTTGTGTTTTAATTGAGTGGGTTGGGAGTTTTTTTTTTTTTTTTTGCCAAGATCAGCGAGATCATCCACAACGACTACTCACACTCTCAGAGATCATCCACAACCACTATTCACACTCTCAGAAATGTACCTTTATCCAAGATCTGAACTCTCACCACTTGTGAAGGGTTCTATTGGTTGATATTAATAATAAAAATAATATAATAAAATGAGATAAATCACTCCATCTCAAAGTAGTGGTAATACGACCGTATAATGAACCATTTATACTAACTAAATCCATATACGTTTTAAGATGTGTCACATTGTGTCGTGTAATTGTGTCAATCGAACTTAATACTAAGCCCTGATCTCGAGACAAGTTTAACGGTGGATGAGTGAGAACGCACGTACTCCATTGAGCATTTCCAAGAGCGATAACGACACCGAGTGATCTCTTCACTCTAGCTCCCACTTCACGCTTCGAAGCTCTTCGCCCCTCCAACCAGAGGAACCCTTTTCCCTAGATCCCACTCTCTATGCCGCCCTCCATCTCCTTCTCCCTCTCCCTCACCTCTCCGGCGATCTCCTCCGTATCCCATCCGGCTCTCCAGCCACCTTCCTGCAACTCGGCTCTCCGGTTCTGTGGCCTTCGCCGGGGGACTATACCGTTTCGCGCTGTTAATCCGGTGAGGTCTTGGAGAGCCCGGAAAGCTTCTTCGCTGAGAGTATCGGCGGTTATTTCTGCAAATGGGAGCCCGTCCAAGGGGTTTGATTATGATTTGGTGATTATTGGAGCTGGTGTTGGTGGTCATGGTGCTGCTCTTCATGCTGTTGAGCAGGTAGCGGATTGTTGTTTGATTACTGTGTTTAGAATGCTGATCTTCGCTGGATTTGTTGGAGTTTCTGAACAATGAGCTGCTCGGCATATGAAAGAGAGCTGCTTTTTTACTTTTGTTTGTAAGAGAACTCGTTTGCTTAATGATCGATGATGCTCGTTTACACAATCTGAGTATTACTTGGCATTTGTTTCATAATTTAACATGCAGATTGCATATCATGATTGTTGACTATATATGTTTGTAATTTCCATTGAAATGGAAGGATTAAGTAGTCAGTGCTTGATGCTAATGGTGTTGAGCTGTGTAGCATGTTTGAGCAGATTAGTTTCCCTACTTAAGGCCCGAAAAAGGGTGCTAGTTTTGTACTATTTCCTATATATTTTCGGATTATCTCTGTTTTTCTTTTTTTGGTATTTGTGCAAATTGTACTGCTTAACTTGTTTCAACGGAATTGATGTCTTCCATATCCCAGTATGACCGTATAACTCGACCTGCTTTGGGGTTGCCTTTTTCACTTAAATTGATTGAGTAGTGTGAAGTCCGCTTTTGTTGATGCTTATGATGTTCTGTGTTGGCAACTCTAGTGTTCATGTATTAAGCTTGTCAAGAAGAACTAAGTTTTTACCATGCAATATGCTTCAAATTTCAGGACCATATTATATGGTGATAAACAGAGTTGGTGTTTCACAGGGTTTGAAAACTGCTATCATTGAGGGGGATGTTATTGGAGGAACCTGTGTAAACAGAGGGTGTGTTCCATCTAAAGCTCTTCTTGCTGTGAGTGGCCGGATGCGAGAGCTTCAAGATGAGCATCACCTGAAGACATTAGGTTTACAGGTGATCAGACTATTCTTTCCTTCTTACTTGCATGAAGACCTAGCTTCCAAATCTATTGTGCCATGTTTCAGTTGAGATGAAATAAGAATGGCGGTAATTTACCACATTCTTGAAGATATCATTTCTTTTAATAATATTTACTCTCGTATAACACTTAATTCTCTAAATCTCAGGTTTCAGCTCCTGAATATGATAGACAAGGAGTGGCAGATCATGCAAATAATCTTGCTTTAAAAATTCGCAACAATTTGACCAACTCTTTGAAGGCTTTAGGTGTAGACATTCTGACTGGTGTTGGCACAATTGTGGTATGTGAAATGTAAATCATACATATATCCCCATTTCAGTACATGAGTTGGTACCCAAAAAAATTATTCTCAAAACTTATTACTCATTTTCCTGGACAACACATGCATATGACAATGATCAAGTTTTCATGATATGATGGCTCGTTGTGATGAGATTTATCAATTCTGTGCTTATAATAGTTGCACTTAATTATTTTCATGATATGATGGCTCGTTGTGATGAGATTTATCAATTCTGTGCTTATAATAGTTGCACTTAATTATTTATTTCAGGGTCCCCAAAAGGTGAAATATGGAAAAGTTGGGTTTTCAGAAACGGAAATCACAGCTAAAGATATTATTATTGCAACTGGCTCTGTTCCTTTCGTTCCCAAAGGCATTGAAATTGATGGTAATGATAATCATTTGTCCTCGTAGGGTTTCTATTGCAGTGTGGGCTATTTATAGAATATAGGTTTCTCTTTACAGGGAAGACTGTATTTACAAGTGATCATGCACTCAAACTTGAATGGGTACCAAAATGGATAGCTATTGTTGGAAGTGGTTATATTGGTCTTGAATTCAGTGATGTTTACACAGCCCTTGGAAGTGAGGTATTCATGAAAATGCATTTTATGCCATGATGAGGCAGACTTTTCCTGCATGAATATAGCTTGTCATTCTAGTGGCAGATACACTTAGCTGTAATTTTGTGTTTTTGCCGGTGCTGATTTTAGTACAGTTTTGGTTGACTTTTTTACTGTGACTGTTTTACAATGTGTCTATGTTCTCTGCTTTTAGTTTCTGTTGAGCTTCATTCTTGAGTTACAATAATTGTCTGTTTTTTTCGCAACAGGTTACTTTCATAGAGGCTCTAGATCAACTGATGCCAGGTTTTGATCCTGAGATTGGAAAGTTGGCCCAGAGAATACTTATCAACCCTAGGAAAATTGATTATTTTACTGGAGTATTTGCAAATAAGGTTATACTCGTTGCTGATATTGATTACTTTTTTTCTGGGAGTGTCTTGTTCTGTTAGCAGATTATTTCATTACTTTTCTGTTTGCATATTTTTGAGCTTGTTAGATTACTCCAGCGAAGGATGGCAAGCCTGTACTAATAGAGCTGATTGATGCAAAGACAAAGGAAGCAAAAGATACATTGGAGGTCATTTATTATATTTGATGAATTTATACATCTTCCCGAGGTCCAAAGGATTGTGTTTGCACGGTTCTAAAATGTTTCCTTGATTCTTTTTGTCATGTTGTAAACAATAGAATATTTTTTATTATGTAGGTAGATGCAGCCCTTATAGCCACTGGAAGAGCTCCATTTACAAAGGGACTTGGCTTAGAAAATGTGTGCATCTTAATTTTACAGCATATGTAAAGTCCTGGTTCAGTTTTATGCATATCCGCTGCTCCTCAGGTTTTAATATTTGTTTAATTTATCCTCAGATAAATGTAGTTACACAGCGAGGCTTCGTTCCAGTTAATGAGCATATGCAAGTTCTAGATGCAAATGGTGATTTGGTAAAAATTGCTTGAACATCATATAAGCTTCTACTATTTGATGCATGATCTTTTTTTTCTCTTGATAAAGACAAAAGCTTCCCGGCATCAAGTGTTGTTGGGTTCTGATTTGCTGCATGATTAATATGTCTTTCTTGTTATTATTAACTTTCTAGTTTTGTGTAGGTTCCTAACTTGTACTGCATTGGAGATGCTAATGGAAAAATGATGCTTGCTCATGCTGCTAGTGCTCAAGGAATCTCAGGTATTTGGAATTTCATATTTACTAATTGATCCATGCCAAACTTCCTGTATCTGGAACAAAAATAAATAAATGTCAAATACTGTCAATTAGTTGTTGAGCGGGTCTGTGGGAAGGAAAATGTGCTTAATCATTTAAGCATCCCGGCTGCCTGTTTCACCCACCCTGAGATCAGTATGGTTGGTCTCACAGAGGTAACAAATACTTTGTTCTTTAGTTATATGATGACATTTATTGACCTGAATTGACAAAGTAGTTCTTCATAAGATATGGGATGTATTTTTTCTATAAGTAGATTTATGTGCATGCGTGCTTTGTCTTCTTTATGCATCTTAATTGTGTCATTCTTGCAGCCTCAAGCTAGGGAGAAAGCTGAACAGTATGGTTTTGAAATAAGTGTTGTGAAGACAAGCTTTAAGGCTAATACGAAAGCACTAGCAGAAAATGAAGCCGAAGGGCTTGCGAAGGTCATTATTGATATTGGCTAGTTATTTGCATTCTTTGCGTGGATTTTACGAATGTTGCTTTTCACAATTTAAGGTTTAAAACACAGATCATAAATGCTCCTTGAACAGTCAGTGATTGTGGATTGAATTACTGATTTGGGTATTTACCGCTTTTGCATTTGAGTTTGTGTTAAGAAATTAATTCCTTGTTTCCCCTTCAACTGTAAGAAAGTTTGTAGCTGATGTCCTTACCTAATGGAAGTGTTTGATCTTTTGTGCTGCAGTTGATTTACAGACCTGATACTGGGGAGATTCTCGGAGTTCACATATTGGGATTACATGCTGCAGATCTCGTTCATGAGGCATCAAATGCGATAGCCTTGGGCACCCGCATTCAGGTGCCTGATCTTTAAGTTGTCATATGAATTTTGTTGATAAGCCAGCAGTCATTAAACTTATATTTGTCAATCTTAAATGACCATCATTAATATATTTTATCCATAACAGGACATAAAATTCACTGTTCACGCTCATCCAACCTTATCAGAAGTCCTAGATGAACTCTTCAAATCTGCCAAGGTATTCATTTTAATTCAAGTTGTTAAATTTTCCGTTATCACTGGATCATCAACACGGATCATGCCAGATTGTTAAAAAAAAACTCTTATTTTGTTGATGTAATCAATATATGTAGGTAATAGATACTCATAGATAATTCAGCTAATACTTATTCTGTTGTTTCTGCAGTTAAATACTGGTGCATCTCACTCTGTCAATGAACCAGTTGCTGCATAAAACTTAGGACAAAGAGCTCTTTTTTTTTTTAATTCTGGAGCATGCTTGTTTAGAGAGATTTTTTTGCTATTGCTACAATAAGACCAGTGCAGCTGATCAATTCCATATAAATTATTCCATTTTTTCCAGACCTTTATTAATAAGGTTCATGTTGGTGTTTTAGTTTCCATTGCAAAGTGTGTACTATTATTAATAAATCCATTTTGTTTTTACTGTTAAGATTAAATTTTGGAAAAAAGGTTGATAAGTAATTTTGAAGTAATGAAGGGTGTTATAAGGAAAAAAACTCATATTTGCGGTTGCGGATTCGGGCATGCGGGATGAGTCCGTAATCGGATCTGGTTCCTTGGGATCCGGTCAAAAGGATCCGCAGAACAGAAGATCCGAAACCCGAATCCAGCTCATTCTCGCCATGATACACGAAGCCGTTTCCCCGCCATTGAAAGCGCCATTCTCTAGGGCTTCTTCGTCGCTCTCGATCGATCTCTGATCGGGACTTGGGGGCCGGATCCTCGCCGGAGACGATGTTCCTCATCGACTGGTTCTATGGCGTGCTTGCGTCGCTTGGCCTATGGCAGAAGGAGGCGAAGATCTTGTTTCTCGGGCTAGACAATGCGGGAAAGACCACTCTGCTCCATATGCTTAAAGATGAGGTTTGATCTCGCGATCTTGGTATCTTTTTTAGAGGTTTGATCTCACAATTTTGGAATGTTTGTTTTGTTGTTGATAATGAACTTCTGTTGGATTTTTAGAGGTTGGTCCAGCACCAGCCGACGCAGTTTCCGACGTCGGAGGAGCTGAGCATTGGAAAGATCAAGTTCAAAGCTTTTGATCTCGGAGGACATCAGATCGCCCGGCGCGTTTGGAAAGACTATTACGCGAAGGTATCAACATTCACTTTTTTTTTTCCAACTTATTATGTTCGTCTTCCCAATTTAGGGATGGAGATTGGAGGAGAAAGTTCATTATCTTAGGTATTTAAACCATTTTTATTTAGGTTTTTTTTTTTTTCAGAGTGCTTTGATTTCAATGTGTGCTGCTAATTTGAAGAAAATGTTACATTTAGTTGGAACTGCTGAGGCTTAATACCTGATTTTCTAAATAAAATATATTTTAATGAATATGGACTCTTTTTATACTTATGGGGCGTGGCTGAGAGGAGAATATTGGGATGGATGCCTATAGATTGGGTGTGGCACCTATCTCCCAAGTTAAATTGAGAATCCATTGAGATGATATGGGTATGCCCTGTGGATGTCCTTATAAGAAAGGTAGAATATCTCCAAATGGGATGTTGTAGAAGAATGATAGGTCACCCTAAAAAAATGTTTTATAGAAATTTTATTTAATGACATAGTAGAGTTTAGTTGATCTAGTTTTTTGTCTTTTGATAAAGCAATATGGAATGGAAGGATTCATGTAGCAGATTTCAAATAGTTGGGATCAAGGTCTTCTTATTATTGTTGTGGTGGTGGTGGTTTTTATTTGATTAACTTTAAGTTTTAATGAGAATTTTTGTTAGTTGGCTGTTACCGTGCAATTTTTAAGAATTTTATCCACTTCTGCATGGAATATGCATATTGTATATATATATATGTGTCTTATTGTATTGAATGCTCTAGTTGAAGAATGCTTTGCTGCTACAAGTTTGAGTATAGTTTACTCACCTAATACCAACGTGCTTCTGGTTCTGTGCTCTTGGCATGAGCTGACTTCTGAGAGGACCATTGAAATAGAGAGTGGAGGGTAAATATTTTATGTTTTCTTTTATTGCACATTGATATGATGACTGTTATGTGGAATATATATATACTCACACATATATATTTATAACTAAAATGCCATGCCTACAGCTGGACAATTATGCTATGAGGAGAAAAGGTCAAAACAATGATGAATTGCTGAATGCTTCTATATGCATTTAGGTGGAGAACATTTTTCTCTAGATGTTATTCTAATTAATTAAATCGTTGAGCAATTTTGATATTCAGCATTAAGGAGGCTCTAGGGTGCCCAACTATTTCTATGCTTCCATTTTGTTTTGGAATAGGGAAACCCTACTATGCTATTTTGCATACAAGTGCATATCCTGATCAGTATTATCATGATGTACGTGCTTATTATTAAATAATGGTTCAGAAGTTGTAAGAATGGTGTTGGTGAGTTTACTTATGATGCCCTTTGTTGTTATTTACAAGGTTGTAGGAAGTATCATTTACTTAAACAGAGCAGTCTAATCTGCAGTTAATTGTGCTTGGGAAAAATAAATTTTGGAAAGGTTCTATATTTTGTATTTGATATTCTGAGTCTCCTAAGCATGACCATTGATGGTTGGTTTTTTTGTGAACAATTTCTAAATTATAAATGAGAGAAATTTCAATCTTATTTTAAGTTTGTACAACAAACAATTGCCCTTCAAGAGTCTTTTAATTTATATTGTATGATTTTAAAATCTATGCCTCACATTTTCCCAAATGGAGGCTTCATGCATTTCCTGTAATACCTCACTGCTTTAGTTCTTTGGTTTTGATCATGTATATCTTTGTCAGCTGATGTTCATTCAATGGTGTTTTTCTTTTGATTTGACCAGAAACTTTTGCCTTCACTTGATGTCTGTGGAGGACAGATTTTCTTCCATGGTTCTATATTATCTCCGCATTATATCATTTGCCTACTTATTCTTTTATTTGTTCTGATGTGCGCTTTCTTTGCTAAATTAATTTATTTTTCTATGGTCCCATTTCTGTGCTACCTCACCCAATTTTGAACTTCATTGTGATCCACGGTTGGGTTTACTTTGTCCTGAATGGTGCTTCCATTATACCAGCTTCGCTGGCTTCCACAAGTTCAGATGGCACTCAATATTCCTTTGTGTATTTTAATCTCAACGTGGTTTGAGTGATGACACCCATTATTGACACCTCTATTTTGTGTATAGTGTTGCTCACGTGCCAACATTGATGATTTTACTTTGTATTTGGTCCATTCTTGACTCATAAATTGTTCATGGTAAACTTAACAGGTGGATGCTGTAGTCTACCTAGTAGATGCTTATGACAAGGAGCGGTTTGCAGAGTCGAAAAGGGAACTGGATGCACTACTCTCCGATGAGTCATTGGCCACTGTCCCTTTTCTTGTGCTAGGGAACAAGATCGACATTCCATATGCTGCGTCCGAGGAGGAGCTAAGGTACCATTTAGGTTTAAGCAACTTCACAACCGGCAAGGGCAACGTAAACCTTGCAGACTCCAATGTTCGTCCTCTCGAGGTTTTTATGTGCAGCATTGTTCGTAAGATGGGCTACGGAGATGGCTTCAAGTGGGTCTCCCAGTACATCAAGTAGACAATGCCATTGTAGGTTGATCTTAATGTTGATAACTAGCAATCCATGATCTCCATGTTCACTAGTCTTCGTCTTTTATAAAAACTCATGTGGCCTTATTCTTCTTATTCACAGTGGATGATGAAAACCCTAGTTTTTATGGTATATTAATTGTTAGATCATGAAAAACAAAAAGTACTAAAAAGTAGTAAGTACATTTTGTAACATCATTGCAAACCTTCATTACTTATTCACAGTGATGCTCTTCTAATGCTACATTATGTTATTTTATCTGAGTTTTATATCTAGATCTAATCATAGAGTCTATGTTATCATGTATCAAAATCAAGATGTTTTGATCTTTAGAAACTCTAATTAGCAGTCATACTTGTGTGGGAAAATAACAGAAGCACCAAAAAAAAACAAATGAAAGAAATAGGGAGTTGGAGCCGTGCAAGCTGGAGCTTCTCTTAATGTTGTTCAGGATTAGATTATTACACTCTGTATGGATGGACACTCCACGTCTGCAACTTATCCAATTTGTCTGATATTTCTAGTATATCATTATCCATATTTATTTATTTATTTATTTTATAATTTTAATTGAAATATTCACATATATCATCCAGATTCCAGACTGTATGAATAGACCCACATTGCTCAACAACTAACAACCGGTGGCCTGTCTGGTATAAAGTCTATTGGCTGCATGCATCCAATCAATTAGGAAATCAATGCTACCAAAAATCTATTTCCCCATTCCTAAGTAAAGTTAGGCTTGTCCTTATTAATGCTTTAATTGGTGACAACCATTCACCACTCAACAATGCAATTAATGTTCAGAGAAATATCATCAGCTGCATTATCTCTTCCCAAAACTAATCATGTACTAATTAAAATTTTCAGAGCATCATGCTAATCAGTGCTAATCAGTAGTAAGAAGAAAATAAAATAGAAGATCAAGTCTACATAAGCTTTAATGACTAAGTTGGTAGCATGGCACTTCAATGAATAAAGAAAACATTGCAAGTGGGTGTATACAAAACTAGAAGATGAATAATATGGTAGAGATATGGGAACAAAATTATTCTTTTCTTTGGCCCCAAATGCACCAAAACAAACACCACAATGGAAAGAAAGATGGAAATAGTATATTGATCATAAAGGTGTTCTTTCTCTTTTCTTTTCTTTTTATTTTTGTTATCATTTTGATTTTATTACTTTAAATTCCATGCTGGGTCTTTTAGAATGTGTGCTTCCAAAAGAGACCCATACTTGCAAATTAAGAAGCTATTGGAGATGAGGCAAATGGATAATGGTGATCCCTCCAAGCAAAATCTTTAAATGCTTTGATGTGAGTGGAATATAATTATTGAAAGGAAATGAAACATAAAACATAAATAATACTGTACGTTGTCGTTCTCTTAAAAATAAATAAATAAATAAATTGGTTGTTGTAGTAGTCATGGTTGAGTGCATGGTTGAGCTATAAAAACTACTATTCTTGGTTTATTGATATTTAGAAATGCAAATGAAAATTAGAAAAATAAATATAAATAAATAAATATTCGAATGAGAGTTGAGAGAGACGAGTACATTGCCCGCAAAGGATCCACCGCCCGTGAACTTTTTATTTATTCATTTTTTTTAATCTGCAAAGAAAATCTAAGTATAAATAGAAATTTAAAAAAGGCAAACCATAAAGTATTCATCTTCAGTGGCAATATTGTAAATCGAAGCAAATCCGAGGTCATTTAGAACATGTCCTTCAATGCATCTCCACGCTTCTCCTTGCCAACTGAAATCCAACGTGGAAATCCAATCAAACATGAGCCCAAATTTTCTTTATTTATTATTTTTATAATTTTAAATTACAAAATATGTTTATTTATTTTAATAAAAACACTGCATTAAAAGCTGAAATTAAAAGACCACACATTTATATATATAAATAAATATTAGAAAATAAATACAAGTATGCAATTATATGCAAAATAATTATTCATATTTTTATATCAAAATCATTCTTATTTTATAAGTGAATATATAATATTGTGGCCTACAAATATAAGTTTTTTTATACCACATTAACTACCATAAATTTAATTATTTTAAGAAAAATAAATAAATAAATCAAGTTAATGACGTATGCCATGATTGATTTACAATCGTTGTTTTAATTCTCATTTCCAATTTTTTCTCCCAAAATAATAAAAAAGAAAAATAATGTGGGAAACGAAATGAAAAAAAATAAATAAAAAGAAAACTCGTTTCCCAAAGGATTAAAATATACTTATTTATACCCCCACTCTCTTCCCTCCAAATACTCCACCAGAAATCCCAAACCCATCACTCCACGATGGGTCAATCTCAGCCGTCCATCATCACTCCATCTCTTCTTCTTCTTCTTCTGCTCTTCGTCATCCTCGGATGCCGCCGCGCCGATGCGAGATCGGCGTTCGCCTGCGGCGGCGGGGCCACCGGAAACCTCCCTTTCTGCCGCCAAACTCTCCCGATCCGTGCTCGCGTGCGTGACCTGATCGGACGGCTGACGTTGGACGAGAAGGTGCGATTGCTGGTGAACAACGCTGCCGGCGTGCCACGGCTCGGGATCGGAGGCTACGAATGGTGGTCGGAGGCACTCCACGGCGTCTCCAACGTCGGCCCCGGAGTCCACTTCGGCGGCAAGTTCCCCGGCGCCACTAGCTTCCCTCAGGTCATCTCCTCCGCCGCCTCCTTCAACGCTTCTCTCTGGGAGCTGATCGGTAGGGTAAGCTCTTCTCTATCACTTCTCTATTTATCTTGAGGGTAACCTCACCGAGACGGTGATGGTATCTCGTGACAGTGATGGTTTACAATTAGACTAAACTTGTTCCGCGGAGCACCAGATCTGGGTCTTTTGGCGCCTCTTTTTTCGACGGTAGGTTTAGTAGGTAACTTTGGCTGTGCGCCGGTCTATACCCTCTAAACCGTTTTCCACTGGGTCCCACTTTGTATATTATTATTATTATTATTTTAAAATTTCTTTTATAATTTTTTTTCAAAAAAAATATAAATTAAGAAAATATTGTTGAATTTCATGTTAGATAAATATCTGGTAAAAAAAGTCTTTGGTGAGTATTAAGTATTAACCACTCTACTTTTTCTGAACCTTTATTAGTTTCAATGAAGCTGATGATATTGTATGGTATAAATGGCACTAATTCAAAGAACGGATAAGTTATTCAATGCTTTTTATTTATTTATTTTTATTTTTTATTATAAGAAAGTCTAAATTTAAGGCCAAAAAGTGATTTTGTCTGTTGACACTGCCTTCATGCACGGACAAAATGATCCCTTCGAACTTTGAGATTTTGTACCAATGCAATAAATCCTCTATTTTTTATACACATGTACCCAATAAACTTTTAAAAATCTAAAATTACTCTCTTATCCTTATTATTTGTTTATTTATTTATTTTTATTTTTTCCCTCAATGTTTTTAATTTCTGTGTGCTCATTAGAAGCTTGCTAACAAGCCCTGGGTAAATTAGAGTAAAATAGTAATTTTTGAAATTATAATTAAATTTTATAAATAAAATAATAAAAAAAAGGTTCATTTTAAAATAATAATTTTTTAAATTATAATTAAAATTTATGTAAAAAAAGGTTCATTTTTAGACATGCAAAAGTGGTATGGTGTTGCAGTGATGTGGAAGTAGCTCGTGATCCTTTATTAGTTTTTATTCTTTGTCTAAAAAAATAAGGCATTTGGTTGGTTCACGGACGTGTATGGCCTCAGGCTTTGTTTTGATTGGAAAGCTAAGTGCATCAAATTCCGTGGTTCATTTAATATATTTCATAATGGTGGCCTTCAAGAAAGATGTGACAGATTAACGAATCCTTTTTAACCTTTTTTTTCTGGATAAAATATTATAATATCTTTGCATGGGACCCTCTTAATTTACTTTCCAAATTCCAATTGATAGGATATCAGTATAATTGTATAAACATGCTTAATTCCTTCCTGTTGCTTTTAAACAATTATATTTCACTCTTCTCAACACAATTTAATGTTTTTTCTTTCAGTCAAATTCATAAAGAATGTACTTATTAATATTATTTAATGAAATATGAAATTATTACTCATTCTAAAATATTTTTGAATAATATAGGTTGTATCAGATGAGGCGCGAGCAATGTACAATGGAGGACAAGCAGGATTAACATATTGGAGTCCAAATGTAAACATATACAGAGATCCGAGATGGGGACGCGGTCAAGAAACACCCGGCGAAGACCCGACCATAGCCGGCCGATACGCGGCCGCCTATGTTCGGGGCCTTCAACAACCATACGGTGGCCGCTCCGGCTACTACCGTCTCAAGCTCGCTGCTTGCTGCAAACACTACACTGCTTATGATCTTGATAATTGGAAAGGAAATGATCGTTACCATTTCAATGCCAAGGTAATCTAATAACCAAACTTGTTCCTTTAATCATTTCCAACTAGCTTTTGCAATTGTTTAGTGAATGATTCCCCAATAATTAATGTATCAATTATCAATGAGGGGACTACCACTACCAATAAAGCGGATGCCTTTTTTATCAATGAAAACAATACAATGTATATTATTAATATTCAGGTGAGCAAGCAAGACTTGGAAGACACATTTGACGTGCCATTCAAGGCATGCGTGGTAGAAGGCAAGGTGGCTAGTGTAATGTGCTCGTACAACCAGGTTAATGGTGTGCCCACCTGTGCGGACCCAAACCTCCTCCGCAACACAATCCGGTCCGAATGGGGCCTTGACGGGTCAGTCCAAATCTCTGACTCCCTATTTACTCTTTTCGTTTCATGATGATCCATATTTAAAAGAATACAAACACTTGGGGTTTACTCTGTAGTTACATTGTCTCGGATTGTGACTCTGTTGGTGTGATGTATAATTCTCAACACTACACTTCCACTCCAGAGGAAGCAGCTGCAGATGCAATCAAAGCAGGTTGTTATTTATTTATTTGTTTATTTTGGTTTAATTTTTGTACTTGAATTTTTCTTGTTTGATTGATTAATTACAAATTGGATGTACAGGTTTAGACTTAGACTGTGGACCATTCTTAGCACAATACACAGAGGGAGCAATGAAACAGGGCAAGCTAAGCCAAATGGATGTCGACAATGCATTAACAAACACACTGACCGTGCAAATGCGGTTGGGAATGTACGACGGCGATCCATCTCGACAGCAGTTCGGCAACTTGGGGCCACAACATGTCTGCACACAGGCTCACCAGAACCTCGCGCTCGAAGCCGCGCGTCAAGGCATTGTCCTGCTCAAGAACCAGGCTAATGCACTCCCCCTCTCTCGCTCTCACTATCGTAACATCGCCGTAATTGGTCCCAACTCCGACGCCACCGTTACCATGATCGGAAATTATGCTGGTGAGTCTTACATATTTTAATTTTCAATTATTAAGAATAGAGAAAAACAATAACTTGTGATAAGTTATCAGGTGTGCCATGTAGATACACATCTCCATTACAAGGGATAGCAAACTATGCCAGAACTATCCATCAAGTTGGCTGCACAAATGTGGCATGTTCCGGTAACCAGCCAATAGAAGCAGCTGTAGTTGCCGCAAGTAAATCAGATGCAACTATATTAATAATGGGTCTAGATCAATCGATCGAAGCTGAGGCGATAGACAGAGTAGGACTTCTCCTCCCCGGCCGCCAACCGGAACTAGTCACCAAAGTGGCTGCAGCTTCAAAGGGACCATGTATACTCGTCCTAGTATGCGGTGGACCGGTGGACATCTCCTTCGCTAAGAATGACCCAAAAATCTCCGCCATTCTTTGGGCCGGGTACCCTGGCCAAGCCGGTGGTGCTGCTATTTCTGATATCATCTTCGGTGCTTTCAACCCAGGTGCATTTAATTAAAAATAGACTAGCATGTATCAAAAGAGCGTCTTGGATTTTAAATGAGAAGCTTATACTGTTTTATGTAGGTGGTAAACTTCCGATGACATGGTACCCACAACAATTTGTCGAAAAAGTGCCAATGACAAACATGAACATGCGTCCGAACCCATCGGAAGGGTACCCCGGCAGGACCTACCGTTTCTACAAGGGCCCTGTTGTTTATCCATTTGGGCATGGATTGAGCTACACTAGATTCACTCATTCCATCTCACAAGCACCTAGTGAGCTCACTGTCCGGCTCGATGGCCGGAAAGCAGGGTCTGAGAACTCCACCATGTTAAACTCTTTGATCAGAGTCACTCATGCCAAGTGTGAAGGACTTATAATGCCCATTCATCTGGATGTTAAAAATGAAGGTGATTGGGATGGGTCTCATACAGTGTTAGTTTTCTCAAGGCCACCATCTTCATCTTCTGATCATTCTCCACCTCAAAAACAGCTTGTTGGGTTTGAGAAGGTGCAAGTGTTTGCAAAGTCACAGACAAGGGTGACACTGAACATTGATGTTTGTAAAGATCTTAGCATTGCTGATAACAATGGGATTCGAAGAATTCCAATTGGGGAACATAGCATTCAGATTGGTGATCTCTCTCATTCACTCACTCTCAAAGCAGAGACCTTGGCAATCTAAGCTTTGTCAAGTCTTTGGGTTACTAAAAGAAATTGAATTGATAAACAAATAAATACATTGTTTGATTCTTTTCCTACGGGATGATTCTTGTAATTTATCCACTGGAAAGATTCAATGTGGAAGAAAAAAGAAATGGATATCTATTTTATAAAGCTTTTTCTTTGGAGGAGGTTAGAAGATCACACTGTTAAAGAGGTCTGTATATATCTATCTATATTGAAGTAAATTATTAATATTTCATGTTAAACGTTAAGTAAATATGAACAAATTCCATATTTCTTTAATTTAAAATATATATTTTAATAAGTGAATAAATCATTTTTAAAAATAATATTAAAAAAATACAAAGGAAATAATAAAAATTAAATTATGGTAAGCGAAAGATAATCTAGTGGATTCGGTTTTAAAGTAACTATGTGTCTCGGAATCAAAATGTGCTTTATTCTTAAATCAAGATGTGCCTTATTTTTAAGCCATGAGTTTATAAATTTTATTTTTTTATTTTTTTAGTTATTATATAATATATAGTAGATTGGTAATTATATTAAAAAATTATTATTTTATTATTTTAAAATTATTAAATTAATGCAATTCACAATAGGTGAGAATTAACTACATCTCGTCTTGTTGCCCCATAACGGTTTTGTAGGATCATTTCTCTTACAAAGCTTGAATGAGCTAGCTTGCTCTTCAATCTAGACCGTTCATCAACATTTCATAGATAGTGATGGACGGTTGTCGTTGAGAACAAGCACAAGGGCGGGGACGGGGAGGGAGCTGCTCAAAGGCAAACCTCCTCCTTTGTTACATCTCTCATTCGATTTCGATTTCGATTTCGATTTCGATTTCGATTTCACCGCCATGAGAGGTTTTCCATCTCGCAAACTACGATCATCTTCGCCAACGAAGTTTCCAACCAGGGATTCCATCACAAGTGCCCCTCGACCCGACGCCCGAATCCCAGTCGGTGAGTCTCCCTTGAATCCTCCTAAAAAATCCCATTTTTTTCGAGGTTCTAAAGCCTCTGATGCGATCCCAGACTCGAAATCCTTCCTTTTCAATAAAAATTACCAAAAATTTCCAAAATACATCGACCCTGATCGCCTTTGTGTTATTCTCTCCCAAAAAGACTGGTTTTTGATGCTCAACACTGAGTTTAAATCGATTGTGGCACATCTCGGTCCTCAATCTGTAGTTAGTGTCTTGCAAAAGCTGGAAAATCCATTGTTCTCGCTCAAATTCTATATCTGGGCTTCTAATTTAGATGATAAATTCGCCAAAGACCGATTTGTTCGGAAAGTTTTGGTTGAGCTTTTGTGGAGGAAAGGTCCTGTGGTGCTTTCGGTGGAGCTGGTGAATGAAATCAGAAGCTCTTCTTGTGGGATTATTACGGAGGATTTGCTCTGCATTTTGATGTGTAGTTGGGGGAGATTAGGGCTGGGTAGGTATGCCAATGAGGTGTTCGGCCAAATGTCTTTTTTGGGTTTGAAGCCAACGACAAGGATTTTCAATGCTGTAATTGACGCTTTGGTGAAATCCAATTCTCTTGACTTGGCTTATTTCAAGTTCCAACAGATGCCTTCGGAAAATTGCTTGCCGGATCGATTCACTTACAACATACTTATTCATGGAGTTTGTAGGTTAGGCATTGTGGGAGAAGCTCTTCGGTTGGTGAAACATATGGAGAGTCTAGGACACGCCCCCAATGTGTTCACTTACACTATGTTGGTGGATGGTTTCTGCAATGCTAAGAAGGTTGATGAAGCATTTAGAGTGTTGGATATGATGGCTAGAAGGAAAGTTGCTCCTAGTGACGCGACATATCGATCTTTGATCAATGGTACGTTTCGGTGTTTGGAAACCCGGACGGCATATGAGATGCTAAGTGGGCTTTTGGAACGGGAGACGGCTCTTCATGAGCATGCATGTGGAGCATTGCTGCATTGCCTTTCAATGAATGGAATGGGTAGAGAGGCAATAGATTTCATACGCAGGATGAGCGTGAAGAGTTATTTGCCAGACACAACAGTGTTTGGTGTTGTGATTGCTTGTGCTGTGAAGAATCTGGGATGTGCAGAGGTTTGTGAGTTAATGAATGATTTTGTTGGAAGAGGTGGCAGACCTGGATTCAACACATACCTCGCAATTATTACCTACTTGTTACAGGAGCGGAAGCTCGCTGAAGCAGATCAGTTTGTCAACAGAATGGTTTTGGATGGACTAGTGTGCAGTGTGGTATCGTATAATATGTTAATTGATTGCTTTGTCAAAGCTGAAATAATGGAGATAGCCATGGGGGTTTTCAAAGAAATGCTCAAGAAGGGATTTCTTCCGAACCTGGTTACCTATAACACACTCATTAGCGGGCATTCTAAGGTAGGTGATGTAAACATGGCAAGGGATGTTTTAAAGATGCTCTTAGAACATGGATTCAAACCAGATGTCTTTACCTTTAGCTCGATAATAGATGGTCTCTGTCGTGTCTACCAGATGGATGATGCTTTTGACTGCTTCCATGAGATGGCAGAGTGGGGTGTGCCTCCAAATGCAGTCACATATAACATACTGATCCGTTCTCTGTGCGTTGTTGGTGATGTACGCAAGTCAATGAAGCTATTGAAAATGATGAGAGAGGCAGGGATTGATCCTGATGTTTACTCTTTCAATGCACTCATTTTAAACTTCTGTAAGACGAAGAAAATGGACAAGGCACAGAACTTGTTTGATTCGATGTTGAGACTTGGTGTGGTGCCAGACAGATATACCTACAATGCTATCATTGAAGCTTTGTGTGATGCACATAAAATCAAAGAGGCGAAAGAAACTCTGCAGACAATGAAAGCTAATGATTGTGCTCCTGATTTGCGTCCGTATAGCTTGATTATCAATGCACTGTCTTATATGGGACGCTTCCAAGAAGCACAGGAGTTAGTTAGCGAATGTGAAGTGAGGGGAATATCTCTAGAGTCTCTTCCTACTATAAAGATCGAACGCAAAATCGAAAAGGTTGTCAACTGTTGACTTTTCTCATTGCATAGGTGAATGGTATTCCAACACACTTAATTCTTTCAGGGTGATTCACCAGAAATTTAATTACCCTGTTTGTGGAAGGCCTGAGTATCAAACAAATCTTGAAGGATGGAAATCTATGTAACACCTGTCTGACAGTCGAGCCTGAAATCAATCTATTGTGTCGATGAAGATCATGTATAGATGGGACTGTTATTATTGTGTGTGGCATTTGGTTATTTTTTAAAAATAATTATACAATGAACTGAAAAGCATACTTGACAGGAAAAGAAATTGCTACATAAGGCAATGTGGAGATCTGGATTATGCAATTTTTGGCTTCAACTTTTTACAGGTAGTTATTTGTATTGACTAAGGTAAAATATATCCATATTTGAATTTCATAGTCATTTTTAGCTGAGAATTTTTTTTCAATGGCTCTGTTCTGCAGCATTCTGTACTAAAGAAATAATTTGGCTATTGAGTGAAAGACTTGAAGGAGTGTTGCTATTTGCAGAGAAAGCTGACTTTTGATTGTTTCCCTTCATTATCGAGAAAAACTCATTTTTCTTTATACTGAGGTATTATTCATATTACTAAACTCCACATCTATTATTGTTTTTCTTTTTCATTAGTGGAATGCTTATTTCTCTTCACTGTTAAAAGTGCAGTCTCTGGGATGAATCTTGACTTCTTATGTTATATGATAGACCATCAAGTTCTTAATAAGCATTTAAAATGACTTTTTTTTTTTGGCTGTGAAAATGATAGTATTTACTCTATTGTATATATATATATAGTTTTGGGAGCAATGCTATTTAGGCTGAATAGTTGGGCCTAAATTCAGTTAGGATGCTAACCTTGGCTCCAGGGTTAGCAATTCCGGCTCCCGGGTTTGCATTCGGCCTGACTATTCAGCCTGAATAGCATTTTTCTTGTTTTTGTCATTGCTTCAGCTAATTATTTTTACTGAAACAGATGATATGATGATAAAGGAGAGCTCACCTTTGATGCGGGAATGAGGATGATCAGAACTTAATTTTGTTTGTGATTATGAGTGTGTGAATGAATCAAACAACATGTCAATGTTCAACCAATGCAGCCTTGATGGACTGCTGATGGAAATTGAACTACATAGCTAGAAATGTATCTGTAGATAGTCAATCTAAAGGATAGCAAAAAGAGATCATCAAATCAAATCAACATCACTGGCCAATGTGTTGCCTCCCAAACTCTATTTGTTCGGACAATGACGTTTCACTCACCCTTGCAGGTGAGCAGACAGGTCTCCAATTTTCAGCCATTCAACAAAGGAAGCATTTCTATGGTTTTCCTGGAATTTTTTTCCCTTACAATTGTATTGGCACTTAAAACACGTAACAAGGAATTTCCCATGTTTGAAAATAAAGCAATGAATATGACAAAGATAAAGATAGAGACATTAAAAGATCTTCAAGCAGGCTCTCATTTACTTGGCTAAAACTAAATTCAATAATTCCATAAAGGCTTCTGGAACATAACACAGTGAAAGGGACAATAGTTCATTAAAATTTGTGATACTGTGCCTGTTTACATGTTCAATCCTCCTGGTTTTTGCACAGGAGAAAAGAAGAAAAAAATTGCACCTGTAATGGTAAACCAATGAAAAATTTTCAATTATCAACAATGAGATCAAACCAAAATGGCAACCATTAATGCCCCAGAAAATAATAATCCTATTGGTACTAAAAGAATAACTAATATCTGCATGCTCTGAGATGTAATCAGCTTGCTTAATCTTTTCAATGTCTCCTTTCCTCCATGAAAGATGACATTGTAAATTCCGAAACTTTTAGAGCTCAACCCGGTACGACGACGCTGTTTCCGGTTTGCCGTTCTGATGAACCTAAGCTCCTGATGGATCACACCTTGCAAAGATTTCAAATAGCCATGCACATCATGGTCTCTCATCACACTCCCTCTAGAACCATATGCATTTCGGTCAATAAGGATCTCGAGAGGGTGCGGAGTGTTCAGGAATGCAAACCAAGCAGACTGCAACAACGGCAATGCATCAGCACAATCTGCTGATGAATTGCTATCAAGAAGGAACAGGCCACTACCAGCAGGGAGAAGGTGGTGCTGTGGTGAGAACTTGTCTTCTGGTTGCAGGATCCATAGTTTTCCCATTGGAGCATACAGCAGTTTCTGTTCATTGAAATGCAGAGAAGTTCAAAAACTCAACTTTCATTCAACAATCATGAATTTGACTTAGATGATTATTACCTTCTTGTTGAGACATGGATGATGGCGGAAATTTCCATTGATTGCCTTGAGAATATCGACAACATGGTCTGGATAGATGCAAGAGAAGGCTCGAGGAACTATGTCTCTATGTAGCATTACAGACTGGACATGAGTTTGAGGTAGGCCTAACTTGCGGAGAAGGTAGTCACCGCCACACATGATGGATGGTGCGCCGAAGGTTACAGTAGGCAGTAAGGATGAAACTGGTGCTTCACCTCTAATCAGTAACATGAGATTAATAAGCATAGAGAGACTACCACCAAGAGAATGCCCGGTGAATCGAAAGGTAGCAGAGTCACCATGCGATTCTAAATGCTGTCGAACTTCTGGTAATATTTGCGAGTAGATTCCTTTGGCAGCCTCATAGATTCCTCTGTGCACAAGAACATCCATTCCCTAGATCACAAACAACAACAGCATAAATGACAATGAAAATGAGACAGATCTTTCGATCAAGGATACTAATACCTCGAATTCAATAGGCTCAAATAGAAGGTTTGCTTGCCAAGAGCCTAGTGTTTCAGAACCCTGCAAATGGAAAGGTATGTAACTCATCTTTGTACAAACAATGATCAATAGTTGCGAAGATGTAAAGCACAAATTGGCAAGTAACTTCACATGCCTGAATAACAAAATATCTAGTGCCGCTGTGATCATCGTCGCAGATATACCACTCACAAGGCGATGAATTTGATGAACTTAAATCATTGGCCAACGCTTGTTTCATCTCCTCCTTCCCAGCGACCATAGCTGTAACTGAATCCTTGGTGGCAATGAAAGATGCCATCTTAGCAGTCATATTCTCCTCATCTTTACCTTCATTATTGATGCCGAGTTCAGGTGAATCCTTGCCTACATTAACATTGGAAGATCTCAAATGAAGAAAGCCCCTTGTTTGAGATTGCAGGTAACCAGCAGCTGAAGCTGCAATGTGGTAGGCTGCAGAGGCGCTAATTTCACGATCTTTTCTATGTTCATGCACACATTCCTTGGTTGCAGTTGCAGGAGTCTTTTCCTTTGGCTTTGAATCTTGAATTAGTGTCCCTTCCTTCTCAGCGGCTAAAGATTTGGCTTCCTTCTTGTCAAATGATGAGGTGACGAAGCGCAATCCATGGCGCCTGAGCAGGTTTTCTGGCTGAATTTTTTTGTTTTTTAAACAAAAACAATTCAAAACCACAAACACATTGCCAACGTAGATTTAATCATAGGAAGATGACTTCCATTGAAGAACAAAATAACATAAAAATCCAAATCCCTAATTTTCTAATGTGAAGACATTAACAAATCAGAAATTTTAACTTGCTGAAAATCAACAGGAATGAAGAAGATGAAGAAGAAGAAGAAGAAGAGCACCTTGATCCGGGGAATACAGTAGGCAAGGCTGCCCAAATACGACATCTTGGCATAGAGTCTGGTTTCCATAAGAGAAGCTCTTCGGAGCAACCTCGAGAAAGACTCCCTATCAAACTCCGCGGTCGTCTCTTCATCTCCACAAGCACACCCACAATCAACACACCGATCATCACCATTTACGTCCATCTCCATCTCATCACCCTCCAAAGCGCCATCAATGGCTTCCCTCTTCTTCTCACCTTCGGCAAAGAGTGATCCCACTCGCAGTATCTTGAGAACCCATCCACCCTTGAGAGCTCCATCTGGCGGCAGCGCTGATTTCTTCGCGGCAGCGGCAGAGGCAACAGGAAGGTGAGAGCGGGGCCGGGAGAGGCTCAAGGGACGAGAAGGAAACCATTGCAGAAGGTGGAGCACATCCATGCCGGGGATTGCGGAGCTCGTTGGAAGGCATGACCAACAACGAAGAGCTTCTTCAAAGGAAAAAAACAACGAAAGACGCCGCTCGATTACTCACTGTTGGGAGACGTGCAAGCAACGAGTTCTTTACTAACGAAGCAGATCACTGCCTCGTGATTAGCATTCCCCACTTGACCATGTTTTATTATTATTTGATTTTTTTTTCCCACCAATTTTTAATTAATTTATCATCAATTTAATGTGTTTTATTTTGTCTTTGGTAGTACTTTTATTTATTTGAAGTTAAACTTTTGGTTGGTCAAAATCAAGAAACGGGGATGTAGCTCAGATGGTAGAGCGCTCGCTTAGCATGCGAGAGGTACGGGGATCGATACCCCGCATCTCCACAAGCAATCTTTTGGTTAAATTATAATTACTTTTTCTGTTTTTGGTTTTTTTGTTTTTTGTTTTTTTTTTTTTTTTTGAATTCTTTGTAAAATCCTATACTGTGCGCCTGCTCTTTACAAATCCAGGAGAACAAAATCAGCGAAGGTGCACAGTTAATGAGTACAACAACCATTTACATCTTTAATATATAATTGGGTTTTTAGCGTGAAACTTATAAAATTATAAATGGAGGGAGAGGTGGCATGGCATCATCAAGAAAGAACTGCGTTGATCTTAGCCTTCTGATCTTCAGTCAGCGACCTGGGGAATAAAACCTCATACGTGACATAGAGATCTCCTTTCTTGTTACTCAAATGCAGTGGCATCCCTTCACCTCTGAACTTCCTCACTTCTTTGGGTTTAGTTATTCCCTGATGATACATTAGAAGGTGATTACCAAAATAGAATGGAAGAGTTCAAGGTAAGAGCCATTTTCGGATACTTGTTATACTACTACTACTAACCTTACTGCCAATTTCAACCACATGTTCATCAAGGTGCTGGTTGGTTTTCTCAAAACCAACCAGAGCTTGGATCTGGCAAAAGAGCAAGAGTAAGACAAAAACAGATAATGCCATAAAGACACCATTTAAGATTTTATTTATTTATTTATTTATTTATTTTTCACTCAATCATCATGCCACTTCATCTAAAGAATGAACAAAAATGAAATTAAAGCATATAAGAAACACCAGGTTTTACAAAAAAAAAAATGTAAGAGAAGAATTTATCATGCAAGGGAAAAAGGGCCCATCATAAGTTGAATTATTGTTCCTACGTGGGTAACGAATGTAATACTTTCATGTGTGGTGTCAAATGATATGGCTCATGATACTACCAACTACAAACGCAATACTTTCAGGTGACGTACTGGCAATGCCATATTTTGTTCATGGTGGGTGGGTGGGTGGTTATGTAGGTCGATTCACCCACCAATGTACGACTTTCAGGTGGCGTACTGGAAGTTTCATAGTTCACTATGTCATCCACCACCAACAGACTACTGTGATGTGTCACACCAGTAAATGACACAACTCACATCTGACATCTCTGGAGCAACTCAACTAAATTGTTTGCTGTATTAAAACAACTTGATCATAGTCACATGGCATGCGCTGACCCTTCAAATAATGTAGAAACTGATGTCATTCTTGGATTGTAAATGTCATCAAGGATGGCCTACTGTAGGACAAGTCAAGGCAATTGCTGTTCTAGCTCTTATAATCTTATCTGACGTTTAAGGACATAAGACAAAATCTCAATTCAGGTTCCTAGTTTCAAGGAGGAATAAAAACTGACACGGTGTAGCATAAAGATTTCTTCAAAGAAAGCTAAGCTGCAAATTTACCAGTGAAATTGTCACTGTTGTATGTAAGTCATTTCCTTCCCTTCTGAAGCGGTCATGAGGTGCAGTTTGGATCCTGAACTGTTCAGATATAGTAGCTAATTTCAGAAGTTAAAATGAGAGATAACAGGCTAACAACAAAAGAATCTTGCACAAGAATCCTTCTAATCTATGAAGGGATAACCTTCAAATCTCCAGCTTCTCCATCAATAATAGGTTCACCATCCTCGTAAAATACCACCTCCTATGAAAGGCCAAGGTGTTGTCAGTATAGAATCAAATGAGTGAATATGTGCAATCATTGCTTGAATATTGAAAGTTAAAATATTCTGAAAAAACATCACTTAGCATGAAATCAGTGCATTAACACTTTATTTGCTCTACATGATTAGGAGCATAGCCATGAGGACCAAAATGGAGAACAAAGATAATCTCTACCTGTCCATCTAGCATTCCTTTCTCGATATCAACAGTGATGAAATACCCTTCTCTTTCATACTTCACATTTTGGCACTGATCACATACCTGAAATGATGAGTGATCAATCATCATGAACTTATAACTTCATTTAGACACACCTTGCTTTCATTCTTCCTTTCTTTTTTATCCTTTTTTGACTTTGTCAATATAGAGAAACTACAAAAAGCTGAGAGTACCTGTTCAGTCATTTGCTGGAACATTCCTGGTGCGACTTGTCTATGGTAGACTTCATTTCTACAGTTACATCGCCTCTTGCCAGGAGCTGGCTTTATGACATTCTTTTCCCTCCATACCTAAAAGACATATTATATTATCAAGATGCACTATTAGTGGATGCATATGGCACATAAATAAGTTCACTGTCAACTTGTAGCTACCCAAGTTTAGTTTTATTTTAAGGTTATAATCAAAAAACATTTTTCAATATATTTAACAAATAAATGATTAAAGTTAAGACAGGACAACCTAAGTCTGAACCAGCAGAAGAATGCCTAAAAATGTTATGTGAGAAAAATCCAAGGTTCAACAGGTATTGGCAACAAGAGAAAAACAGAACAATATACCTTCAATGAACCGCCCATGTAAAGATCTTCTAATGAGGCATGCAACTCAACGATTAAATGATCACCTTGTGGAATTTTATCTTCTTCCTCCTCTGCTCTACCACCACCACCACCAAAGAAACTAGGAATAAAAAGCCACTATCGTTTAATAACAAAAAAAGTATCAAGCCACTATCTATTCAAGAAAATACCAATTTTAGACAAGTTAGTTGATTTTCCAAAAACAAATCGAAGTACAGCACTGGTCATTTGATAATCAGGAAACATATTTGTTCCTTCATTACTTTAATAAAAGGTTCACACTCAAATCTTCCTAGAACTCTCTCAGATTAAGCTATTCACTCTTTATGAGATTATAGAGTTCTAAATCATGAGACAGTAAGAAGTTAAAAGCCCTCCCTATAACCAGAATTATTCAAACAAACACAAATGTTCACTGATCGATCAATCAAACACAAACTTCAACATTTACGGAAAAATTACTCAGCAATAGCAATGGCAACAAATAATCATTTAATCAATCTCAAATGGTTTCTTCATTGCATAATTCAACTACAGAGCATTTCTTAAGAACATCATCTCTAAGGCATAAATACATTATTAAAAAGGTAATAATCAATACTCTTACTTGTTGAAGATGTCCTGAATATTCATCCCTCCAGCCCTTCCCCCTCCGCCAGCGGCATGCTGCTTCAATCCTTCCTCTCCAGACCTATCATAGATGCTCCTCTTCTCTTTATCCGTCAACACCTCGTAAGCTAAACCCACAAATTCAATCCACTCAGCAAGAATAAAATCAAGAAAAGCACCAAAAATCAATAGATAAACACCATTGTTGATCTCCGCGAACTTCCTATTCGCCTCATCGTTCCCAGGGTTCTTATCCGGATGATACTTCAGAGCAAGCTTCCTGTACGACCTCTTGATTTGATCCTCCGACGCGCCCTTCGGCACTTGCAACACATCGTAGTAGCTCTTCCTGGAATCCCAAGAAAAACCCAAAAATCACGAAAAAAAAACGAAAATGAGGAAAGATTCAACTGGACTTACGAGCCGAGGCAGTAGACTGAGAGGGAAAAGAGAAAGATGAGGAAAAGAAGCAGCAGCGTCGTCCTCCGGCGCTCCATGGGAGATAGCGCTCGGGATCTGGAGAACTAGGGTTAGGGTTTCGAAGAAGTTCTTGATTAATGGGATTTCTTGGGCCTTTGCGCGCTGGCGGGAGAATGCGAATGACCGGGAAACGCGTTTTATGAGTCGCCGTCAACGATCCGAGTCAACGATGAGTCGAATCGGACCAATAGGAAGAGAGATCATGCATTTCAGCCAATTAAATGCGGACACGTGTTCACAAGTCTATCCCGCCCTTTTTTACAAATGCGTTTGGTCTTTGAAAAAAGACGTATTCATCGGCACGCTGAACATGTACCCTAAAATGTGACTAGTGACATGGAGAGGGCCGTGTGGAATAGCTTAAAAATAAAAAAAAATGTACCCTAAAAATGTACTCATCTACCCTTTTTAACATCATTAAATTGTATTTTATTTTTATAAGTATATGACAAACCTCTTCCATTGTTTCTTTCGGACCATTATTTCTTTTAACCGTTATTTTTTTTTATATATATTAATATATAAGAGATTGTGAAAAAAACAATCAAGTACATAAATGCATTATATGACTTGCGAACCATTGTTTTTTTACAAAGATCCACCTAAATTTATGAACAATACCGGTGAATTATATTGAATCCCCAATATATGGTACATAAATAGTAAAAAACAATAATGTTATTAGAATATTTTAAATTATTATCTTTCAACTCAACACTCATATGCCAATGATATAAAAATCAAGAAAAATATTCAATTGAAGCCTTTTAGCGGATCGAGAAATTTATAATTTATTTTCAAATCAATTCATTTTTCACATTATTTATTTATCTTAATATAATAAAAATTTGAACCCTTCTTTCTCTAATCTGTACGGACAAACAACTTTTGTTAACGTTAACATTGGTTTTTCATAATAAATATCATCAAATTTCAAATTTTATTTTTTAATGTGATTTATTTATTAAAAAAACTTTTTCCTCGCAATATTTTTTATTTATGGCATAAATATACACAATAACTTAAAAAAGAAAATCTTCTAAGATAAATAATTAAGTGCTAATTGAAGAAAATCTTATAAAATAAATAATTAAGTAATGCTGAGTTGGAGCACTGCAGCATCACTATTAAACATAGTTTTGACATTTTGAATGCATCCACAAAGCTCAAAGAGACAATATACAACCTCAAACCCAGCTACAGAGTTAAATAGGATAAAAAAATTTGCTCCATAGTGATTAATTGTTTCCTAGTGCCACAATCAATCTTTATCAAGTGATGATTTTGGGGATGTTTGGATTGGCTTTTTTAAAGCCCAGAAGTGTTTTTTTATAAGTTAAGCACTTCTGGGTTTTAAAATTTATGTTTGTATTGGTTTTTGGACAAAAGCTAAAGCTGTAAAAAAACTGAATTTCAGCTTTTTTGAGAAACTGCTGAAGAGATGCTTCTCAAAAAAACTCTTAGGAGAAGCTGTTTTATACATATAAAAGTGTTTTTGTATTAATTTACCCAAACATCAAATATTCAAAAACACTTAACTTACCCCTAAAAACACTTTTTTAAAAAGTGCTTATGCAACTTAACAAATAAGCACTTTTTTTAAAAGCTTACCCAAACAAGGCCTTTATCTCTATTTCGGCCTTATCTTCATTCATGGTGGATTATATGGCCTCATTTCTTACTAGGTCTAACATAATTTGGTTTCATTTCTTTCTTATTTTATTACCTATGTTTTCCCTTAATCATATGCAATTGTTATTTTTTTTACTTTTTAGTAAAGCTGTAATTAATCTATTTTTATATTAAAAAAATAATTAATCACCAAACCTGGAAGAATAAAATCAATGTTTTATCACAGGAGACCCACAACTAAGATCATAAACAATATTGATAAATAGTATTAAACCCTGAAATATTTATTACAGAACAATACTATCTAATGGTTAACCAATTTCATTTGAGTTGCTAAAGCCAAAGGCCACACATAGGGCCAGGCATTTCATCAAAGAGATGCAATGCATGCTTCCAGTTTACTTTTTACCTTATGCTCTGCATTCAAACTGGAAAGTATAAGAAATGGGAAAGGGGTTTTGATCCATCTCTGCTGAACTACTGCATATTCTGAATCAAAGGCAGCAAAGAAGGATCGGAACAACTTCAATGGTAAAGTTTACTCTTTTTTTTTTTACCACAAATGGTTGTTATTGAGCAACTTATGTTTTGCAATGAATGTTGATTTCTAATTTAGATGAATTATGTTGCATCATCTGCAGACAAGCCTTGTTCTTTGTAGATTTGGAGCAAGATGGGACCATTGGAACAGCATATACTTTATTCCACAGTAACCAATCACTGTCCTTTATAGGTGCACACTTATTGCTACTTTTCTACATTGTCTTAATCAGGAATAATTTAAAAATTAAATTAAAATTTAGCTCCAATTTCTCTTCTTTATCATTTGACAGACTCAATTCAATGCTCATGATATGTTTAGATTCATTATTTGTTATCATTCATTGCACAGACAATGTAATTTAGACCAATTATTAGTCACCTAACTGATTTAATATGGTTGGGTTGATACTCTGAATGTAAATTGTACTGGGAGTTTGTAACTTGCCCATGTATGACATATAACAAAAAAAGAAAGAGAAATAAAAAACAGAAAGTTTAGACTCATGTTGCTACTTACCATAAAAAAGAAATTAAAAACCAGCCACATGTCACAGAGATTCAAAAACATGCATTTATTCTTCAATAGTGCTTCATTATCTGCCTGCCATTAAGGAATTCTTTTGCTCTAATTTACAGCTTTTATTTTTTATTTAAATCTTTTACTGTTGCACAACCGCATGTGGCTGTATGATGCTATCTTTGTTTTTTTCTTTATAAACAACTGAATCATTGGCTGGGTTCTGCATTCAGTAATGAAAAGTCAGTTGTCATCCATCACTCTTATGAAGAAACACATGGAAACTATGGCAAAAGGTTGCCTCAATTGTTTATTTCCAAATAATATTCCTTTGTCTTCAATTTGTGATTTTTTTTGTTTTTAATTACTTCCGTTTGTTGTCTTTGAGACTCAATTTCTTGCACTCATAGACTACTCCACGTAGTTGTATGACTAAAATAATGGGAACAGCAGCCGAGTGTGAACTGATAATCATCATGTATCACTAATATAAAATGAAACGCATGTAAATTATTGGGTTGAATTTTCCGTTCTTACATGTTTTTCAAAAGTGTCAATAATGGAAGCCATTGAAGGAGGACTTAATTTAAGAACATGGATGTGTAGGTAATATGTATAGCTTTGTGACTTGTGAACTTAAATTTCTTTCTAGTAGGACTATGAGATGTCTATATAAGGAAATTTTTTAAGTGATAATGTGAATGTCCTGGAAAATATCATCAAAGTTGGTTTTATAACTTGGTAGCATTGTTGTGAATGCATGCAATGTGAAAAGTTGAAGATTATTGTACCTTCAACAGAAACAGGCATTATAGGACTGAAATTCTGTCTGCTTAGTGCTAGTCATAGTGGGAAAATGTTGAAATTTGCACCATAAAATAATTAGGCAGCTCTTTGGAATGTGATTCTCATGTTCTTTTTTGCTAGACATGGCATTATCTTATCTGAATCAGTCTTAAAGATGATGAACTGGCTCAACAAGATTCATGTCCTGAGGAAGAGGGTGTTATTACATTTAAATTTTTTTTCCAAATCAGTAGGTGAATAGAGAGAGTTCTTGAATGAGATTAGGTTGCTCATTCAATGCTTTGCATTGATTACATTGGTTTCAAAATATAGTCCTGAAAACTACAATGTTTCTCTTGCATTTTGGTTCATGTTTTGCCAAGTGGACAACCCCTGCTCCAAATGAAAACAAATAATAAATTACTCCACTTGTCCTGTGGGCCTGAGGAACCTAGAGTGAATCTTTGTGAATAAATTCCTTGAGCCATCCCTTGGTCCCTTTAGGAAGGGGACCAGGTCCTCAGAATGTTAAATATTATGTACATTGAGTGGAATTGAAAGCATGTGCATTATAGAGAGCAAGGGTCAGAGGTTTGAGTATACCTTGTCCTACAACTCTTCAAATAATGAAAGCAATGCAATAAACCCATTTTCTGAACTTATTTAATTTGCAAATACTGAAACAATTGTCTGGAAGAAGTAAACAAGTATTTCTAATTGAAGTCTTTTTTCCTGCCTTAATTACTGATGTAGACAATGAGATAAATGTATAAAAATACATATGTTTAATTGACGTGGACGTAGCAAATAAAGAATAGTAGGTATGATGTCAACTTCATTATAATTGCAGCAAATTTATGATCAAAACGTTGATCTCATTTATATGCCATAAGACAAAATAACGTTATCACTAATTGATCTGCTTGTTTTTAATGAACGTAATTTATCCATCTTTTCTTCAATAAAAAAAAAAAAAAAAAACTAATTGATCTGTTTGATCAAATCTGGTTGGTCTTGAATTAATTTTCCCCAACCAATTGAACAACATTTGATGATCCTGTCTGGTGTTACTGTAGCTCGTGAAAGGGGATGTTTGCTAGTGACCTTGCACTGATGGAATGGGTGTCCTGAAAATTCAGGCCCTTCATGGACAGAAAAATGCCACATGGAGAGACACTTCAGGGTCTGCATTAGATCTTTATGTTCTTAAACATATTGTTAGAACTAAATTTTGTGAAGACTTTGCTTTAATTTATAGCTTGCAATGCTTTTTTTTTTTGGGAAATATTGATAATCAGTGAATTGAAATGTGAGGTATTAGTACACCACGTTGTTGATCATTAGACCATGAAAGCTTGACAAGAACCTGTGAACTAAACTGTAATGATTCACAACTTGTAGTTGATGCATGTATTTGCACATTTGAGCGTGTTAGAGCTTCAGCCATGGAAGAACACATTAATGAAAACTCACATTTTTATTTATTGTTTTTATAAACTTAGATTTCCTAATCATCTATGTCCTTTTTTTTTAAAGTTTTTAGTTTTTAATGATTTCCATGAAGAAACTAGCTACTGCTCTTATCTATTTGGATGACACTAGCTTATCTCTTAAACATATAAAACTTATTCAGCTAAATTGGCGTTTATGCATAAATGTTTAAAATTTATGTGGATAGATATCTATCAATTGACCATGCACCAGAACATATATATGTCTTTATGTGTGTGTATATGCAAAGATGGATGGGAAGAAAAAAATAGAAATAGCTATATGTTCATATATGACAAGGCAAGTGTTCTATATCAATGTACAGGATTTTTTTTATATATTTTATTTTGCTCTTTTATTTCATTTTCATTGCTAAAAACCATCAATCTCTTCAGAAACAGACACTCTAAAATTGATTCTATGTTCTCTGCACAAGGCTTTTGCAGTTTATTTTTGAGTATACAAAATGTTTTCAACATTTTCAACTTGTGGATCATGACAAGCCATGGGCTGGCCAGTTTATTGCAAGTACAATAATGTTGCAAAAGCAACTTTCAAACAGAGCCGAGTGTTTTGTCTCTTAATTGATGTGAGGTAGCAGCACCAGCACCAGGAGGATGGTGAGCAATAACAAATGATTAACGAATGATCAAGTGGTCTATTGATTATCAGATTTTATTAGAATTTTTAGCAAATTGTGAGAATTTGAATTACAGATAAGTGTAATTGTGTGCGGTTAGTTCCAGTACCTTCATGTATGTGAACACCGCTTTTGTTTGCTTCACTGAGATTTATACTTGGTCATATTTCTTTTAGCGGTCTAGCGATTCATCTCAGATAAAAATAAAATAAAATAAAAGAATATTATGAAGTGCATGGATGGCAAAGGTTGGGTCCCAGAGGTCTCGGCCGCCAGAGCCTGTGTGGCATTTGAATCGTGGCCAAATTTGGCACCGTAAAAACCCCACAAGTTTATTTCCTCTTAAAATGTTGTCCTTTTAAAGGCCAAGTCACACATGCTTGGTTGCAACTTATTATATTAGTAGCATTCCTCTCTTTCTCTGTCTCTGTCTCAATCTCCATCTCTCTCTGAAGCTTTTCATCTCTTTATTATCTTTTGTATCAAAAGCTTGTAACAGAGAAAGAGCAGGGGAGAAGAAGATGGGAAGAGCACCATGCTGTGAGAAAGTTGGGTTGAAGAGAGGGAGGTGGACATCAGAGGAAGATGAGAAGCTTGTTAAGTACATTGCAGAGCATGGTGAAGGATCATGGAGGTCACTGCCTAAGAATGCTGGTACCTTTCTTCTTCTTCTTCTTCTTTTACTGTTAATGAGTGATTTATGATATATTTACAGTGTCATTGATCTTTTATGTTTGTGTGAAACTTTTACTAGGATTGCTGAGATGTGGCAAGAGTTGTAGACTGAGGTGGATTAACTACTTGAGAGCTGACTTGAAGAGAGGAAATATCTCTAAAGAAGAAGAAGAAGCCATTGTTAAACTCCATACTACTCTTGGAAACAGGTATGCAATCTTGTTATTTGTTATTATCATGTTTTAGAAATTATTATAAAGAGAAAATTTAGAAAAAATAATAATAAAAAAAAAAGTAGAGAAGAAATTATTAATTATGTATGTATAGTGTCAGACATTGAATGGTGGGTCTGTAAGCTTATGATGAAACACTAGACGACAAAATAATCCAGTGAGATGGGCCTTGGTTTTTTTCACACGTGTTAATCCGTACGAATAGCCACGTGAGTACTTGGGACTGGTGTCCACCGTTGATGAGATCCCTGTGAACCCTCTTTCTCTGTTTACTGTGTATCTCCAGCCATCGTCAAATCCATGCAGGAATATCTGGGTCCCACGTTAGGACAAATCTTGTGCTGACGTGTAGCCTTTTTATTGGATATTATTGAGATAATTTTTTTTTAATATTTTACTGTGGTATTCCATTAGCCAACTTGCATGATTGACCTTGTTCTCGCTTTTCCCGCCAAGTACACATGTGATGTTATTATTAAACATTATGTTATTATTATTATTAGCATTTGAATTAATCTTGTTTTAATGCGTGTGTAGGTGGTCATTAATAGCAAGTCATCTTCCAGGAAGAACAGACAATGAAATCAAGAACTACTGGAACTCTCATCTGAGTAGGAAGTTAAAGAGGTTCAATGACTCTGATCTAATTCTGATCTCAGACAATGAAAAACTTAAGAAAAAGAGTGAGAAAAAGAACAGCAAATCATCAAATGTTAAGAAGCTCAAGAAAAAAGACAACAAAAAGCCTGAATCATTACCATCATCATCATCAACAATAACAACAGCAGCAACAACAACATCATCATCTTCTTCTTCTTCTTCTCCAGTCCAAAGTGAGAGCAATATTAATGTATTGGATCAAAGCACTGAAAGAAGTACTGGTCATGAAGTGGTGGTGCCACAAGAGGATCAAAATGGAAAGATGAACAACTCAAGTGAGGAGAGGGAGTGTGGATCACTTGTGACAAGTGAAGAGAGTGATAATGGTATGAAAGAATGGGGAGTGGAAAAATGGTTGGGGATTAATGAAGATGAAGTTAAGTCCATGGATATAGACCAGTTGGTTGATTGTTGGGGAATGGAGTTTTGGGATGAGCCATGGATGTGGGATTGTGGAAGTGATGAGTTATTGTTGCAAGAACAGTCTGTGACTAATTGGCTCCTCTGAGAGTGTTTAATTAATGATGGGAGTTTATTGAGGATAATTTGTTATGTAGAGGTAGGACTACCCTTTTGTATTATTGTAAGTTGGCAGTGTTGCCATTGTAGGAATAATCATGCATGTTGTTCTTCTGTTGATCAGCAGAGGAGACTTTGGTCTTTGTGAAGTTTGTGGATAGTTTGCAATGCATTTTTGAGTTCATGAATGATTTCAGAAGAATGGATGAGAAGAACTTCTCTTGCTTATTATTAAATTTTTTTATTAATTATTGACCATATGCATCAATAATATTTCCTAAAGATTATTTGAAATGATGTGATGCAGCAAGAGGCAGGCAAAAATCAGTACACTGATATGCTTAACTATTAATCACTTGTCCACCTTGTAAATAAATAAATAAATTTAAAAACATAGTGTTTATTTAAAGGGGTTTAACAGGTTTTTTTTTTAAAAAATGATAAATCACATTCATTAAAGAAAATCCAGATGGGAAAGAATAAAAAAACGAGGGAAGGAAAGAAAAACAATCTATTTTTTTTTAATATCCCTATATTAGTTGTAATAAAAATAAAGAAAAACCAGCTCGAAAAAAAAGAAAAACAATCTATTTTTGTTAATATTTCTATTTCTATATTAGTTGTATTTGGTGTCATTTTAGTCAATCTCACAATCTCTATTATTGAGGTTTGGTCATCTTAAAAGTCCCATCTTAATTATTGAGTTTTAGTGATCTTGAAAGTCTCATCTTAATTATTGAGTTTTAGTGATCTTGAAAGCAATGTTATTAAAATCGGACCGGACCGGCCGGTTTAACCGGTCCAACCGGTGAACCCCTTGAAAGTCCCATCTTAATTATTGAGTTTTAGTGATCTTGAAAGTCTCATCTTAATTATTGAGTTTTAGTGATCTTGAAAGCAATGTTATTAAAACCGGACCGGACCGGACCGGCCGGTAAATTTATTTATTTTTTAAATTAAAAATTAAATTTGTTAAAAAAAAAGATTATATACTTTTATTTTATTTTATTCTTTTTTTTATTGTTGTTTTTATTGTTTTGTTGTTGTATACTTAAATTTTATTTAATTATTTATTTTTGAATATTTGTTGTATGATTGTATCCTTGTATAATTGCACTTTGAAAAATTCAATTTTATATAGAGTTGACACTCTGTGACCTTATAAAGACAATATAACTTTGCAATATTTAATTTTGTATTCTTTTAATTTTTTCTTTTTTTTTAATTATTTTTACTTATTTTTAAAATTTTAAAATTTATTTATTTGAAAAATATTAAATCCGGTTGAACCGGCCGGTTCAACCCGTTGGACCGGTTGGACCGTGAACCGGTTGCCTAACTGGTTCAACAACCAGTCCGGTTTTTAAAACATTGCTTGAAAGACCATCTTAATCCTAAAAATAAGAATATATATTTAAATTTTTTTTATTTGAGCAATAATCTAGAGCATATGATAAAAAAAACAATCTTGAAAAATATCTCACTATCTATTAAGTATAGGAGAAAATCATTTTATATTTATTATTTTTAAATTGCAAAATTAGTATTATTTCCTCTTACTCCTCAATTTTAGGATTTTTTAAAATTATTATTAATTTAAAAAATATTTTGATAGATTGGAGAAAATTATTGTTTACCCCTCGGGAATTTCAAAACTTCCAAATTAGCCCCTGCAAGTTTCAAATACCCCAGACAGCCCTTCCATTATTGTGTTTACTTCTTTTTTTGCCCCCTGTAAATCACTCAGATTTGGTCCATGTTGTGAAATTCCTTCTTTGCCCTTAAAAATGGTGGGAAAAAATCCGCCCAATCACATCATATCAAACCTTTTTGCATACATTTTTACATTCCTTTTTGTTTTTTCTTAAACAAAGTATGGAAGACTCATATCATCTAGGATTGTTGGAGTTTTTCAAATCCTCCCCATTTGGTGTGTTCGATTGAAGTTTTGCCGGTTGCTCGATAAAATGACAATCTCTTCCTCGCAAGTAAAGTTCCATATAAAAAGGTTTGTCCAATAAAAAACGAGATTTACTTCTAACGCATGTGTCTTGTGTATGTCCTCTTTGTAAAGTTTTGATATTCTAGCAAGTATTCAGATTCTCCGATCGTATCCGTTCGACCTCAGGGCTACCCAGACGTTGTGGCATGCCTTCCTTCCTCGTCAAACTTTTTTCATACATTTTTGCATTCGTTTTGCATTCTTTTTTGTTTTTCCTTAAACAAATCATGTCATTTTCCGCTTAAAAGTATATGTTTTCTCTTAATTATTATAGTTTCCACTTAAAACAAAGCAAGAACATAAATTTTGCTTTACTATCCTTGTCCCATCAAAGTTTTCCCTTAAATTTATCAAGTTTCCGTTTAAACTATTATGTTTCCGCTTAAATTCTCTAGTTTCCGTTTAAAATATTACGTTTCCATTTAACTTTTCCATTTTCCGTTTAAAATGTTATGTTTTCGCTTAAATTTTTCTTCTATTTGTAAAGTTATGATATTCTGGAAAGTATTCGAATTCTCCGAGCGTATCCGTTCGACCTCAAGGCTACCCAGACGTTGTGGCATGCCTTCCTTCCTCGTCAAACCTTTTTGCATACCTTTTAACATTCGTGTTGCATTCTTTTTTTGTTTTTCCTTAAACAAATCATGCTACATTTTCCGCTTAAAAGTATATGTTTTCTCTTAATTATTATAGTTTCTGCTAAAGACATAAGTTTCCGTTTAAAACAAAGCAAGAACATAAGTTTTACTTTACTATCTTTGTCCCATCCAAGTTTTCCCTTAAATTTATCAAGTTTCCGTTTAAACTATTATGTTTCCGCTTAAATTCTCTAGTTTCCGTTTAAAATATTACATTTATGTTTAACTTTTCCATTTTCCGTTTAAAATGTTATGTTTCCGCTTAAATTTTTTTTCTCTTTGTAAAGTTATGATATTCTGGCAAGTATTCGGATTCTCCCAGTGTATCCGTTCGACCTCAAGGCTACCCAGACGTTGTGGCATGCCTTCCTTCCTCGTCAAACCTTTTTGCATACCTTTTAACATTCTTGTTGCATTTTTTTTTGCTTTTCCTTAAGCAAATCATGCCATTTTTTCACTTAAAAGTATATGTTTTATCTAAATTATTATAGTTTCCGCTAAAACATAAGTTTCCGTTTAAAACAAAGCAAGAACATAAATTTTGCTTTATTATTCTTGTCCTATCCAAGTTTCCCCTTAAATTTATCAAGTTTCCGTTTAAACTATTATGTTTCCACTTAAATTCTCTAGTTTCCGTTTAAAATATTACATTTCTGTTTAACTTTTCCATTTTCCGTTTAAAATGTTATGTTTCCGCTTAAGTTTTTCTTCTCTTTGTAAAGTTATGATATTCTGGAAAGTATTCGAATTTTCCAAGCGTATCCGTTCGACCTCAAGGCTACCCAGACGTTGTGGCATGCCTTCCTTCCTCGTCAAACTTTTTTCCATACCTTTATAAAGACAACGATATTTATATGAAAAATTTAACAAGTTTGTGGAAAACCTTTTCCCAAACGAGCAAAAATAATACACAAAATGTAAAAACAAAAGAAAACTGCACAACTTCTTCAACGATGTCTACTTCTCCTCAATACCTTAGAACGCAAATTGATGAAAAACCAAAGTTCTCCTTCAAGACAATGGTAGAACAAAATTTTAGTTCTTCACAAGATGCCCAGGCAATAACAACTTTGGAAAAGGAAAAGTTGAAGAGAATGAGAGCAAATAACCTGCGTCTTTAATGGTGTTCTCTCGGGATTACGCGCACTTGCCACAATTTCCCATGCAAGGGACAATTTCATCAAAAAAAAATTCAAAATTAACTCTATCAATTACTGAGATTTGTATGGATATTCAAATTTAGGGGGAGAATCTGCAAACTTTGGGGGTTGTTTTTTGCAATTTCCAGTAATTTTAAATCCCGGAAAAGTCTTTTCATTTTTTTAATTTTAAATATTTAAAATATAATTTCTTATTTTTTTAAAATAAAATAATAGAGCACATTTTCATTGTTTCCCTCGCTCGTCCTTGGCTCAAGGGTGCTTTCAAATCGAAACCCTAGAGGACTTCTTTGTCTGATAGATGGAGCGATCTCGGATTTGAATGGAACCCTAACACTAGCCCTTGCAGTTGTGCCAGCGCTGGTGGACGATGACGTCGTTGTCCTCTTGTCAATTTCTACGACGCCCCGGTAATTAATTAGTTATCATTCAGCTCATTTGCTTCATCTACATTCCCCTTTTACTGAAGTTTCAATCCGATTTCCTGCCGTATATACGAGATTTGTGATGCTTAGGGTTGAATTCCATAGGCTTATCTCATAGATTTTACCTTCAATTTGATCTCATGGAAATTTCTCTAAAATTTAGGGAAAACTAATTCTTTTTCTGTATGTGTTTATTTGTAGTATTTGTTGAGTGGAGAGAGAATATATGAAACTTTTCTATTATTAATTATTCAAAATAATTCTTTTATTTTACAAACCACTCTCACACTCTCACACTTTCTCTCACACTTTCTCTCACTATGCACTACTTCTCTCTCTTGATGCTTACACTCACTCTCACTCTATGCTTAGTGGCTAGCCTAAGTTGCTTCACTCAAACTTGCTTTGCTTGGATGCATTTACAAGAGAAACCCCATATTTATAGGATAGTAAGTCGGTGGTTAGAATGATCTAGATATATATTTTTTAAATTTGTGAGGCGGTGGCTCTTTGAAAGTGTGATGAAGCTTCATTGAGTCGGTGGGAGATTTCTAGAAGGTGCTGCACTCTTCATTACTCCCCCTCAGCACCGACTTTCTCTTGAATTGATGCTTTCTTGAGTATTCCTAACTGTGCTCGTAAATCTTCAAATTTCTTTGTACTGAGGCCTTTAGTGAAGATATCAGCAACTTGCTCTTCTGTAGGTGTTAGCTTCATGCGGATCTCACCTTGTAGCACTTTTTCTCTAAGGAAGTGGTAGTGTACTTCAATGTGCTTGGTCCTTGCATGGAACATAGGATTCTCTGCTAAACATACTGCCGACCTGTTATCACAATGAAGTGTTACCTGTTCAATTGGTTGGTGAAGATCCTTCAGCAATTGCATCAACCAAGTACTTTCTTGTGCTGCCATAGCTGCTGCTCTATACTCAGCTTCTGTCGTGGAGAGGGATACGGTAGGTTGTCTCTTACTGCACCATGACACTGGTCCTGATCCCAAGCTGAAGATGTAACCTGTAGTTGATCGCCTCGTGTCGCAGTCTCCAGCGTAGTCAGCGTCACAATATCCAATCACTTGACACTTTTCACCTTTACGGTATAGAATTCCGTAATCCACAGTTCCTTTTAAGTATCGAAGTATCCGCCGTACAGCTTCCAAATGTGGCTTCTTGGGATTTTGCATGTAACGGCTTGCAACTCCAACTGCATATGCCAAGTCAGGTCTAGTAAGAGTTAAATAGATAAGACTACCTACCAGTTGTCGATACATCCGTGGGTCTTCCAGGTCTTTCCCTTCTCCAGCACAAAGCTTGATGTTTGGCTCCATTGGTGTAGACAGTGGCTTACACTCCAGCATCCCATATGTCTCCAATAGATTCTTTGCATATTTTTGTTGACAGAGGGACATACCTTCCTTTGTCTTCTCGACTTCGAGCCCTAGGAAATGCTTCAATTCTCCAAGTTCCTTCATCTGAAACCGGACTGAAAGATTGTCCTTCGTTTGCTGGATCTCTTCAGTAAGGTCTCCAGTTAAGATGAGATCGTCAACATACACCAGAACTATGGCCATCTTGCCTCCTGTGTGTTTGACGAATAGGCTCGAATCTGATGCTGTCAACTTGTAGCCACTTTGTACAAGAAATTCTGCAATTTTCCCGTACCATGCTCTTGGAGCCTGCTTCAAGCCATATAGTGCCTTCTTGAGCTTGCATATATACTCTGGATGAGTCTTGCTCTCGAACCCTTGTGGTTGATCCATGTAGATGTCTCTATCAAGCTCTCCATGTAGGAAGGCATTCTTCACATCCATCTGCCAGAGCTTCCATCCTTTACTTGCTGCTAGTGCAAGTAGTACTCGCACCGTTGTTAGCTTTGCTACTGGACTGAATGTTTCATCATAGTCCAGGCCATATTGTTGTGAGAACCCTCGTGCCACGAGTCGAGCCTTGTATCTCTCGACTGATCCATCTGCTCTAGTTTTTACCTTGTAGACCCATTTGCATGAGATTGGTTGTACTCCCTCTGGTTTGGGTACCAAATCCCATGTCTGGTTTTGCTTGAGGGCTGTTATTTCTTCTTCCATTGCCTTCCTCCATTTGTTGTCCTTTATTGTTTCTTGAAAAGTTGTTGGTTCTTCAGCTTCCATAACTAGTGCAGCATTTGCATACTTGGGATTAGGATGCCTTACTCTGGTTGATCTCCTTAAAGGTGGAGGCACTTCTTCAGGAGGATTTTCTTCCACTTCTTCATGAATTCCAGTCTTCCATGGGCTCTTGGTCTTTGATGACCTTGGACTTGTGTCTTCTTCATTTATTGTTGGAACTTCTTGAGCTTGGTCTTGTAACTGTTCCTCTACTGTTGCCTCAGTCTCCTTTACATTTGGTTGAACTGAGTCTTCTGAAGGCCACCAAGCTGAAGCTTCATCAAAGACCACATTCCTGGATGTGTAGATGCGCCCAGATGTCGGATCACAGCATCTCCATCCTTTTCTCTCATCATCATAGCCGACAAAGATACATCGTACCGCCTTCTTGTCGAACTTGGTACGAAGATGATCTGGCACAAAAACATAACACACACATCCAAAGACTTTGAAGTGACTTACTGTAGGTTTGATCTTCCATAGTCTTTGGAATGGAGAGAGAAAACCCATCTTTTCCTGTGGAAGTCGGTTGATGATGTGAGCAGCCGTTCTCATGCATTCGGCCCAAAATCTTCCTGGCACGTTCTTGGCATGTAGCATGCTTCGACATATTTCTGCAATATGCCGGTTCTTCCTCTCAGCTACACCATTTTGTTGTGGAGTGTTGGGACAAGTCAGTTGTCTTCGAACCTTCTGCTTCTTCAGATAGGCATTGAACTCTTGAGATAGATATTCTCTTCCATTGTCAGTACGAAGACATTGTATCTTCTTGTTGAGCTCACTCTCTACCTTTTCCTTGAACTCCTTGAACTTGGTGAATACTTCAGATTTTTCTTTCATGAAAAATACCCATACGTACCTCGAGAAGTCATCGATAAAGGTTACCATGTATTTGGCACCACTTATAGATGCTTGTTTGATTGGGCCAAATACGTCAGAGTGCACTAACTCCAAAGGCTCCTTAGCTCTAAATTTAGATTGCTGGAAGGGAAGTTGATGAGCCTTACCAAATTGGCACCCGGCACATACTGTGTCAGTCCGTACTTCTATGTTGGACAGACCTTTGACCATAAACTTCTCGACCATCATCTTCAACTTGTGGTAACTTACATACCCCAGTCTTGCGTGCCAGAGATCAGACGTCTCGTTCTTCCGGGTCTTGTCCACATAGGCTGATTCTGCAGACATCACATAGATAGACTCCAGTTTGCGGCCCTCCATAACTGGTGTCCCTGACGCCTGTAAATTGCGGTACACCTTAACTTCTTGTGGCCCAAATACCACATAGTTTCCTTGTGCTGTCAGTTGTGAGACTGACAACAGGTTCTTCTTCATCCCGGGAACGTGATAGACATCCTGCAGCTTAATTTGATCTGAATTGAAGCGTGGAGAGATAAGTGTCTTACCGATGTGGGTGATGGGCAGCTTAGAATTGTTAGCTGTCACAATCACTTGCTTCCCCTTGTACTTCTCAAGGCCCTCTAATTTCTTGATGTCACCTGTCATATGATTGGAGCAGCCAGAGTCGATGATCCAGTCATTCTCATAATTGATCTTCTTCTGCTTTGTTATTGCTGTCAGAGCTACCTCCTCTTTCTCTTCTTGTTCCTCCACTTTAGTGGTTACTACTGCAAATGCTGCTTCAACATCCTACTCTTCTTCACTATCGTACCTTGAATGACTGGTTCCTTGAAAGCTTCTTGAGGTTGCTCCATTTCCTTGGCCTTTCTTCTTATGCCAACAGTCACGTGCATAGTGTCCTTTCTTCCCACAGTTATAGCAGCGATCATCTCGACTGTCACCTCCCTTCGACGGACGATTGTTGTTGCGAGCTCCCCCTGAATAGTTAATCTTCTTCTTCAGTCTTCTCTGTTGATTGGGCTTGTTCTCCGGTGCGGGCTTGTGGCCTTTTCGCCGGTTGCTGAACAACGCCTCTTCTTCCTGCTTTAGCGAGACACCAGCCATCTGCTTCGCTAAAGCCTCCTGATTAGCGAGCATATTTTCTAACTCCAACAAGGTTGGTTGAGTCGGCCAACCTCGAATGGCAGCCATAAACCCACTATACTCAGGTTTAAGGCCATTGATAATTATCCTCCTCATTCGCTGCTCACTAATCTTTTCTTCAGGGGCAAGTTGAGCAATCTCGCTGCATAATGATTTTACCTTAGTGAAGTACTGACTGATTGTCATACTTCCTTGTAAGGTTGTCATGAGCTCACTTTCAAGTAATTGAAGGCGAGCATCATTCTTCTTGGAGAATAGTGTAGCGAGAGTATCCCATGCAATTTTTGGAGTAGCAGCATCTCTAATGTACTCTAACAGTTCATCTTCTACAGCTGTTCTAAGAACAAACATTGCCTTACCTGCTTTGATGCGCCACTTCCGCAGGGCCTCATCTTTTGACTTCTCTACCGCCAAAGCCTTCTTCTCCTTGGATTTAGTGTCACCAGCAGCATCTGATGGCGTCGCTTCTTCAACAGCGACATCGGGTGGAGTCGTCTCGGACCCACCTACAACCTCCCATAGGTCCTGTCCTTGTAGATAGGACTCTATGCAGGCCTTCCAATTTATATAATTATGATTATTTAACTTCTTCAAACCACCAGTCGTACCTGCTAGCTCCATAGCTATGTCTGGGTTACCTGACGTCCAGCAAGCCTCCTTAGCAGAATACCGGTACTCCACTTACTCCGACTGGCGAGCTTCAACACTGGTGAACTCCTGATACTATGCTCGGGCACTGGTCAGTAATTCCGGCAGAACCGTCCCGACAACCTGGCTCTGGTACCAAAAATGTTGAGTGGAGAGAGAATATATGAAACTTTTCTATTATTAATTATTCAAAATAATTCTTTTATTTTACAAACCACTTTCACACTCTCACACTTTCTCTCACACTTTCTCTCACTATGCACTACTTCTCTCTTGATGCTTACACTCACTCTCACTCTATGCTTAGTGGCTAGCCTAAGTTGCTTCACTCAAACTTGCTTTGCTTGGATGCATTTACAAGAGAAACCCCATATTTATAGGATAGTAAGTCGGTGGTTAGAATGATCTAGATATATATTTTTTAAATTTGTGAGGCGGTGGCTCTTTGAAAGTGTGATGAAGCTTCATTGAGTCGGTGGGAGATTTCTAGAAGGTGCTGCACTCTTCATTAGTATTTAATGATGTTCTTATCCGTGTTTTGATTAAAGATGCTGTTTTTATTTGAAATCATGCTCCTTTTGTATTTCTCTCAGTATTTACTTAGCACAAGCATAAACTTCCTTTTTTTTTGGGGGGGGGTCGGTGGGGGTTTACTGATGGATGCCCAGGGATGTTGTTTTACTTGTGTATTTCTATCAGTATGGTGAGAAGCTTGATATTGAACATGAGTAAAATCCATTTTGACTTGGAAGGTAAACTCTTTTTTCACTCTTAAATATAATACATCATGTGTTCTGTGGGCATTGATATACCGGATTGGCCAACGAATTCTGGATTTGTTAGTACCGGGTTTGTTGTGTAGAGTGTTTGTCTTATTGCTGTTGAAAAGATGGGTTCGGATCTTAGTTCACGCACGATGAGGACACGGGTTTATTGAGCCATAAACTTTACGCATGTGCATTGATGTAACTTGTCCGTATTTCATTAAAAAAATAAAATTTCAGGCATGAGTTTTTCACAATGAAGACCAATGTTCATCATGTGTTCTTCTCTGTCGTTTATTTCTTTTTTTCCTTTGAGGTGGACTATGTTGAGTACGAGAGTCTACGCAGCAAGTATCATGGCATGTGAGTCCCAACAATTGCGTGGTTCCCAAAAGGTCCTTGCAACCGAACTAGTGATTGTGATGTATTGCCTTTCTCTACGCTGTTTATGTATTATGATTTCTGCATGGATCATTATGTTCATAAAAGATATTACAGCCATGGAACCGCTAAGGGACTTGCTGAGTTTGTAAATAATGGAGGTACTGTCCTGGAATGTTCTTAATTGTTTTGCTTATTTTGAACTTTATCCACTGATTATGATTCTGTTTCCAATATCAAATTACCATTTACCATTTATATCAGTCTTGTAGAAGGTTGACCCTGTTTAACATAGCACTGGGTCCTTAATACAGGAACAAATGAGGAAGTGGCTCTGATTCCTTCCAGTGTAGTTGCATTGACTGACTGAGTGCTTCTATATGCCATGGTGAGTTAATTTGTCTTCTTTAGGTTCATCTGTATAGTTTTAATATCTCATTGTGTGTAGCTTTCTTGCTGTATTATCATTGCTGTGAATTTTAACTATTCCATGTTTTTTGTTTCTTTACACTGCAAGAGCCTTGCTCCTGTGAGTAGCTTGATATATATATATATTGATATTTGAGCATGAGCTTGACACTTTTATAGCTCAAATAATATTTTCGTCTGTTTTTCACAGATATATGAAAACCTTGCCACAGCATACAAACCAGAGCAAGATTTTATAATTGCAAATCTTGATATGGATAAATACAAGGATTTAGCTGAAAGTCTGCTATTGTTTGATTTTCTTTTTAACTTTTAAGCTGTTATACAGTATACTCTTATGCTTGTCTTTTCAATCTGTTGTGCTCTGAACAGTATGCTCAGGTTTGTTCATTGATTCAGTGACTATGCTACACTCAAGTTTTACCCAGAGAACAACTAAGAATCAGATGACTTTGTCAAATTCATTAATGATAAGTGTGGAACCAGCTGGGACAGGGAAGGTGATCTCATTTCCGAAGTAAGTGGAGATTCATCCACATCTACATTAAGTTATTTTTCTGCTAATCATCTGCTAATCATCAATGGGATGTGTGGAACTAGATCTCATATTATTCCTTCAATCTGAAGGAAATCCTATCTTGGTAAGAAAGAGAATAGAGCGAGGATTATGTTTACTTGGTTTAGACAACCTCTTTAATTTCCTGCAGAAAACAGATTTTTTATGAATAAGGAAAATGTATTATGATTACAATTGTTGTATGGTACTGGTTACATGTGCTGTTTGGCCAAATTCAGTTAGCTTTGCTTAGTGTATTAGATTAAGCCATTAAAATAATAATCTAATTAATTGCAGAAAGGAAAATTGTAAAAGAATGTCAATATCTAGTTCGGTTTAATGCCTCATAACTTTGAGGAATTAAATCTAGAAAGATTCTGTCAGTGCCAAGAAAAGAAAGAAATTGAGAGGCTTGAAAGGATTCCCTAGAAGGTGAATTTTCAGCTGCTGTAACTTCGTATTAGATATAAATACTTTATTTGTTATTTATAACTATGTGGCATTATTTTTTGAAGAGCTAGCTAATTAATTACCATTATTTTCTTTTCTGGTTGAAGTCCATCAGTTCTTTAGAGGCAGACGAGTTCACTATTACAAATTCATTGAATTTTATGCTTATTTGCTTAAATTTTCACTTAATTTACTTTTCTTAGTTGAACAGGTTTTCTTTGTAGCTAGTTTAGCTACCTAATTTTGCATTATAATTTTTTTCTCAATTTTTATTTTTAAATTACAATGTTTTTTTTTATATATATAAAAGCGGATAAACCACTGTTTTATTAAGAAAAGAACAAAAAGACAGAAACACCAAAGCAAACGGTTATTTACTAGAAATGAGGGAAACAAAAACAAAAGTGCAAAAAAAAGGAAAAAAAAAAGCACAAACTAGGTGAGAACGACGAAAGCTAGAAAAAAAAGATTTGAATAGTGAAGATGGCCGAGTGGAAGCTAGGCCATCCAAGCCGAGGGAGAAGAAGAGGATTACTTTTGAATTACAACATTTTTTTAATAAAAAATTGTAGATAAATTATGAAAAAAATAAAATTGACCAAATCAAATATGAAAGAAGTCCATGTAATTCACCTAGAGAAAGTTAATAAAATTTATAAATTTTTAAAATAAATCGGTCAAAATCACTTGGTTTAAGTGGTAAACAGTATTATTATGGGTCACTTGTGTAGTGTGCGAAGCAGTGAGAGTTCGAATTTTAATAATATTGTATTCTCGCACGCATTCGCCCACGAGGTCACACATTCTTGGGTCATTATCTAAAACCTAATTATTATTTAAAAGTAAGAAAAAAAAAAAACTCAATTACAATTTACACCACGCTCTTAAAAAAGCAAATAAACAAACAAATAAAATAAATAAAAAGAGCTGGATTTAACCCCGATTGGAACCACCGAGCTTGAAATAATAGACTCGATCACGCGCGCTCGTGATTTTTCCCGCCATTTCTCTAGCTATAAAAGCACAACCAACGAAACCCTAATCTCAAATCCTGCCCTAATTCTCTTCTCCACTACTCGATTTGCTTCACTCCTTGGACGCACCGGGTAAGTGCTAGTTTTCGATCTATTTCTAGATGATGATCTCGTCTTTAAGGGTTTTAGTACAAACCCTAGTATCTTATCTGTGTTCTTCGATCTGATTTTTTCTTTCTTTTCTTTCTTTTTTGGTTATATTTTTGCTTTGTCGTGCTGAGTTCCATTTGGTGTTCGGATGTCGTGAAATTTGGTTTATTTCTTGAAGATAGTTTCGTGGAGGAAGGGATTTTAGGGTTTTAGTTGGTGATCTGGCGAAATTAGAGTTTGGATTATCAGAAAGCAAACTTCTTTTCATCGTTCTATGTATTGATTAATTTTGAGAAAAAATCACAAATTGGGGATTCCTTGGAGATGTGGGTGTAATTCCTCTGTAGATTTGGTGGCCAAATATTAGGGTTTGAATAAACTTGTATTTATGTATGTTTCTATGTATTTGTCTGCAATTTTCTTTGTCTAGGTTTAATGTAAAGCCATTTTCTTTGTCTTGGTTTTTATATTCAAGTTTTGGCTGTTTTGTTATGTTTAATGATACTAAGATATTTGCTTTGCTTGTTCTTTCATCCAACTTATCCAAATACTTTCCTGATTCTTAAACATGATTATAATCACTGCATAAATTTTATGCTTTTGTAGAATATGGATACATCGAGTCCTGCCGTCTTTGCGAATGCGGAACTTCTTAAGATGTACACCGGAAGGAGGGTTCGGGCAGTGGTGCAGGTAATACGAAATGAAGGTGGGGTGCTTGTGGGTAAATCAACCGACGGGCAGCAGTTAACCGTGAAGGGTTCTCCGGCCTTCCCTTTGTCGCACTTTGTGGAGGTTATCGGAATTGCTGATGGAAACCAGTCCATTCGTGCTGAAATTTCCACCGATCTGGGCGAGAATTTTGGTAATGGTTTTAATTCTTCTAATGCCTCTCTATCCTTTTATGCAATTTTTACACCTGTTTCATTTGCATGCTTCCTTTCTGATTACTTTCTAATCAGAGTGTTGATGGTTTTATGTCATGACTGAATTATCTTTGTAAAGTTCTTGCTGTATGTCTAGTGGTTGTTTTTATTCTTGCCATTTTGAAATATTATGCTTAAATATCATGCAACCAGTTAAATGTTTCTTAGCACCTTACTTTCTAATCAGAGAGTTGATGGTTTTATGATTCGTATAAAGTGAGGAGTCATGACTGAATTATCTTTGTAAAGTTCTTGCTGTATTTCAAGTGGCTGTTTTGATTCTTACCATTCTGAAATATTAATGCTTAAATATCATGAAACCAGTTAAATGTTTCTTAGCACCTTACTTTGTAATCATAGTGTTGATGGTTTAATGATTCGTATAAAGTGAGGAGTCATGACTGAATTATCTTTGTTGAGTTCTTGCTGTATGTCAAGTGGTTGGTTTGATTCTTACCATTCTGAAATATTATGCTTAATTATCATGAAACCAGTTAAATGTTTCGTAGCACCTTACTCTTCTAATGTGGCATCCATACGGCAGATGCATTATCGCTATTAATTTCGCTGGTGATTCTAAAGCACATTTCTCTTGCAGATGTGGTTGCATACGATGGTCTCTGCCAACTTGCAAACGGAAAACACAGGAAATTATTCCTCTAGTCGGAGAAGGCAACCTTTGATTATAAATGTATAGAGAACATATGATGTTTGAATGTTCTTTGTTAGGACAATTACAACAACCTTACTTTCTACTTTGGTGGTGTGCTTTGGATTGTATGTAAATCAACGTTTCATAGATTCAAATCATCTCTATTATCCAATTAGCAATGATTTTACTAGGCTTAGTTTCTCCGAGTGAAAATAAAGAATTTTTCATTAAGGTAGAAAGAACACAGCAGCATTTAGCGTTTGCTGCCAAGATCATGCACAAGTTCATCTATCAAAGAAGTTAAAATATCTCTTTGAATATCTATTCCTTCTTCAAAAACCTCAATTTCAAAGTCAGTCCACTTCCCCTGATTGTTGCTCATGTCTCTGTCTACAAGCTCATCAACCATGCATTCTCCCATGCTCTTCCACCCTGATATCTCCCTGTAAAGCTCCTCAGTCATCTCCTTCCCAATCAAACTTGATCCCTTTGCCCAGTTCTTGTATCCTGCCCTGAAGTACTTGTTATATTTCACTTCCAAGCATTCATTCACACAATCCGACAACAGTTTCCGCCTTGTTTCACAATCCATGATCTCTTCTCCGTCTTCACTTTCCAAGTTCTTGAGAAAATTGGGATCTAGTGACAACCCAAAACTGTCAAACTTTGATGTATGTTCTCTGGAAGAAGCTGAATCTGTTAGTTCCTTCTCTTCTTCTGCCGCTGTTGAATTTCTGCTGCAGTTGTTTGAACCAGCTACATTTTGAGCTTGAACTGAGGATGAACACATCCTGCTTTCTGCCAAGAGAAAAATCAATTGTAGTAAGCATAGGAACAAACCATATGAAAATATATAGTGGAACTGTTTTAGCCTTGTTACCATCCCAACTCTCAGGTGAATTGCAAATTTCATTAGAGAATGTGACTTCGAGCACGGAGAGGGGACTTGGTTGTTGGTGGCTGTGTTCAAGCTTCGAGTTAAGTGGCCCTTGTACTTCCTGTAGTGATTCAATTAGATGATTTAGACATGAAATAGAAGAGGAGAAATATCTGATAAAAACTTTGGAAGAGCATAGCATACCGTCAAACTCTCCTCTGTTCCTGTCACCTGACCATCAATTGAAGTCACATCTAAAGAAGCAACCATGGATTCTTGCAATGCAGGTGGTGATCCAATGTCAGATGTTAATTCTCTCAATTTTTGTTCCAAAAGAACACTCAAAGCATCAACACTCAGTCCCTGAGAAGTTTCACATAAAGTATCGCGGCGAAACACATTCCTATCATTTGAGTCTTTTATCAAAGGAGAGGTGAATGTAAAAGAAACAACATCTGGACTATTTCCTCCATCTTCCTTCTGTCTTAATTGCTCGTCAATAAGAACATTGGCTTGAGCTGGTTTTTCTTGCTTACTGAAACCAATCAATCTTTTCTTTTGAGACAAGTTTTTGTTATCCAACACTTCCTTTCTCAGGCAATTTTTCTGGTTTACTGAAAGCTTATTTACAGTCTTGTTCTTGCCGGAGGAAGTTTCCGTGTGAACAGCCTTTCTTCGTCTCTGGTTAGAGATCGATGCCTTTTGAGCTGACTTTTCTCTACTTACCGGACAGTTTTGTTTCTGGTTATTTTGTTTGAGCACACCAGTGGTGTGAATTGCCGAAGATTTGTTCGCCTGTTTATGCTTTTGGAATGGTTGGTTCATCTTAGATTGCGCATTCTCTTCCGCCGGTATACTCCTAGTGTAAGCACCTAAGTTCTCCCTTTTCTGAACATTCACCTTAGCTTGAATTGCTAGCGAGATTGATTTTCCTTTACCAGTTGTTTTATCTGAATTATTCTTCTCCAAGTCAAGTGAAGGCCTAGAAGAATTTGCATTCCATTCTGATCCATTCCAACTTTTACTCAAAGGTTGCCCTCTCAGTGTCCTTGCAGCGGTTGATTCCATATATCTTTTCGATGATGATTCTGCAATCTTTGATGCCTTCTGATATGTGGTGACACTCTCCCTTGATTCACAAACCTTGAGAGAAGTTGAAGACGAACCGAATGTTTGTTGAAGTTTTGGTTCAAGGATCTTTGCTGCTGCCTCCATTATCTGAACCGCACTCGGAGCAGATATAAATCCGGGTTTCTTTATTGGTGATAACAACTTGTGCTGTGTGATTGGTAGGGATCTAGCCAATCTTGAAGTTGTAGGCATCATTTCTCTTTGGAACCTTTCGATCGGGCTGCTTGGCATCTTTTTATTACTATCAATTCTGTGATTTGCAAAGCCGAATTCATTGTCCGTGTAGGACACATGGCTTCTTTTATTGCAAAGTTTATCTTGAAATTGCCATTTATCAAGTAAAGGCATCGAAAAGGATTCAGAAACACTAGATGTTGGCAAAGGATCCAAACCCATTAGTCTTGCCACTAGTCCCGGAGCTCTAATTCCATTAACTCCATCATCCGTCACTGAAGAAGCAGAACTATAACTGCTACCTCCTATGACAGTTGATACTCCGACAATATCTTCGTCGTCAATCTAGCAAATAAAATAAGTTGTTAACCAACAAGGCCAAATGAATTGAATTTCAAGATGAGGACATGAACACATGGTAATCAAATCTGTAAACTCTCACCAAATTAAGCCTTGTGTTTTGTTGATTGTCATGAATGCGCTTTACTTGCTTTGTTCCTTCTGCTCCGGAAAATTATAGTGTGAGCAGAAGTAAATTAAAGATTGGATTTTCTAAAAGTTCACAAGTTTGATGCAGAGATAATGATGATTGTATAGACTAACCAGGTGAAATATTCTCATTGGCGAAGAGTTTCTTTCGAGATTTCCGATTTCTGTCAAACAAGTGAAAGAAACCACCACTTCTCTTACTGCCTTTCTCTGCTCCCATTTCTTTGTTTTTCTTTGAGATCAAGAGCCTTTCAGATCCACGCTATCATCATCACTTCAGTGATATATCCTATAATTTGAAATCAGTGAAAACAATGATCATTTACAAAAAGAAGCAAAATGATTCAAGTCTAATATGAATTCATGCAGCAAAGCAAGCAATTACTTCCAATAAACACTCCTTTGAACAAGAAAAATGTCCCCTTGATCATGAAATCCAAGCATAAAACACTTCAATTCCCTTTTGCAAGCAATGCAGAACAAACACCAGAACAGATTAAATCTCAAAGAGAGCTCACAACTTCTCCACCAAAAAAGAAAAAGAAAGATAAAATCCACAAGAATAAAACAAACACAAGTGAAAGTTCTTCAACAAGAATATAAAAAAAACACAGCTCCTACAAAAAGCACAAATCTTTACACAAGATCAGCAGAAAGCTCACAACTTTGGCAGCAATGCAGAACAAAACCTGCATCAGTAGTGAAGTACTTCTCTATCATTTGCAAAAGAAAACAAACATTAATTCTCAAAATTCACAACTTTTACAAGGAATAGAAAAACAAACACAAGATCAACTAGAAAACTTACATTTGTACACTAGATCAACGGTCACAGCTTCCTTCAATGCAGGAATTGGGTCTTGAGTGGAAGTTCTAGAAAAAGAGTAGCTTTAGTGAAAGAGAAAGAGAAAGAGAAGAGAGAGACACCACCATTAATGACATGGAGATGGAACACGAGACAAGTGAGGTCATTTAATTTTTATCGAATTTAAGTACTAAATAAACATATATATATATATATATATATATATAAAGAGGACATGAACAAGGGGACAACGGGCACCCAACGGCTACTTTTTTGTAGGAGGGGGAGTTAGATTCAAATTCTAAAGCTAGATTCAAGGTTCCAAACATCAAACAGCGTTTCAAGATGACGTGTCCTTATTTCATTGGACTTTTATTTTTATTATTTTATATTATCACACATATTCATTTGTATATATATTTGTAAAATAAAAAAAATGATAAATGATTAAAAAAGAGTAGACTTAATAACTATTGTAAATTATAACAGTTCAAAATTAATTTATTTTTTATTATGCCTCTTATATCATAAATAATTTTTGCAATAGTTGAAAAATAAAATATTTGGCTTAAATGATGTAGTAGATGGATGTATGCCGGCTTGCCCATATTATAATAATAAATAAATAAATAAAGCACAATTATTTATTAATTTTGCACATAAATTTTTAGTAATATATATATGTGTGTGTATGTAAAGAATTGCAAATGAAAACTACAAATCATTAGAAAATTGCATTTAAAAGATATCAAATTAACTGCAAAATTGCTTAAAAAAATGTTTATATTTATTTTCAATAATTCAGATGAGCTTCGTATCCACCATTCATTAGGCCTCGTAAATAGGTTTTAAAAAACCCGATCTCGAGGCAGGTCGATATAAAAACTCTGGTGCTCTTTCCCAAAAGGGTCAAAACCCAGAACCCGAGTACCTCCATTGAAGATGAGCGCGCGCTTTGGGTCGGGGACGGCGGCGGCGAAGCTCATCGGCGGTGGCCCGGCCAAGGGGCGTAAGCAGAACGCCGTTCTCCACGGACCTTCTGGCCTGATTCGATTGCCGCAGCGATCTTTGTGTTTGCCTTCGGTTGTGGCTGCTGAGAAGAAGAGGAAGATTGCCGTCGCGTGCTCTAAGGGCGGGGAGGAGGTGCAGAAGTTGACTTACAAGGATGCTGGGGTTGATATCGATGCCGGCTCGGAGCTTGTTCGGAGGATTGCGAAGATGGCCCCAGGGATTGGTGGCTTTGGAGGGCTCTTCCCTCTGGGTATAGTGTATATCTTTAATTTGTTTACTTTTATTTTTTATTATTTATAAAGATTTGATCTATAAGCCCTTCTTATCTGTCTCTGATTCGCTTGCATCAATGAATTCAATGGTTCGTATTAGTTATTTGTTTTCAGGAAATGCTAGCTTGGTACAATCCCAAGATCAATCATGATATAAGATTCACTTTTTATTTTTTTAGGGATTTCAAAGGCTAGTATTGATTTGTTCTTTCTATGTATCCCTCTTTTTATGGATCAAAATCATTTTTTTTTAAATTTTGACTATTTGTAATAATATGTTGTTTACTCGCTTTGTGCCTGTCTCTGTTTCGCTTATATCAATGAATTCAATGGTTCATATTAGTTAATTGTGTTTTAAAGATGCTTGCCTGATATAATCTCAAAAACAATCATGAAAGTGTTCATTGAACTCCCAAGCTTTCATTTTTGTAGCGATTTCAAGGATTGGGGTGGATTTATGTTGTGTAATTTGATTATATGTACTGTTTGTTTACTCAATTAGTGAACTTTCTTCCCAGTCTTTTTTAAAGATACGTGTTACTCATAGTTATATAACTGACTGGAAATTCATCTGAACTCAATTGACCTTTCAACAGGAGATTCATACCTTGTGGCTGGCACTGATGGTGTGGGGACTAAACTTAAACTTGCATTTGAAAGTGAAATCCATGATACCATTGGCATTGATCTGGTAAAACATGTACCTTGCCACTTAAGCTAGATTCCATAACTTACTGAATAGACATGTTTCTTGTAAGGTGGCCATGAGTGTGAATGACATTGTTACCTCTGGAGCAAAGCCATTGTTCTTCCTTGATTATTTTGCCACTGGCCATCTGGATGTTGACCTTGCTGAAAAGGTATGAACTGGTTATCTTTCTTCTTCATTAACAATATTCGTCCATCTTGTTATATTTATCCATTCCTTATTTGAGGTGCATAGCTATGTGAGTATCATGCTTGGCAATTTTACTTGAATTCCTTGCGACTGTGTAGGTGATAAAGGGGATTGTCGATGGATGCCAACAGTCTGATTGTGTTCTTTTAGGTGGTGAGGTAATGATTCTCTTTTTTCTTTCTTTTGTTTATTTTTTTAATTTTATTTTATGCAAAATATTGAAGTTTAATTTGAAAGGTGAATTAATGTCTTTGAAGGGGATAAGTGTTACTGTACCCTCCTCTATGCAAATCTTTGTGATTGTACATTCACACAAATTTTACTCTTGTTTTCTTTCACAATCAACTCTTTTTTCAAAATATGGACGGCATATGCTGATGTTTTTTATGGTTTGTAGACTGCTGAGATGCCAGGCTTCTATCCCAATGGAGAGTATGATCTCAGTGGTTTTGCTGTTGGCATTGTCAGAAAGGATGCAGTCATTGATGGAAAGAACATTGAGGTTGGGGACGTTCTCATTGGCCTTCCATCGAGTGGTGTCCATTCCAATGGGTTTTCTCTTGTGAGGAGGTACATTATCACCTTTTGCATATTTTTGATGTTAATCATGCAGCCTGGTACATAAAAATGAGCATAAAAGAGCAACATTGATATTTTAATTTTGTATTCTTTTGAAGTATATGGCACTCAAGTGTGTTTTTCTGTGACTTATCATGTAATCCTCATATAATTACCAAATATTTCTTGAACCAGGGTCCTGTCTCATAGTGGTCTCTCTTTGAAAGATCAGCTTCCTGGAAATAACGGGAAGCCAATAACATTGGGAGAAGCACTAATGGCACCCACAGTTATCTATGTTAAACAGGCAAGTCTTTGAACAGTATATTTACCTTGTTTTATTCCTTATTACAAATTCATCATTTCCTGAAACTTAAAATACATGAAGGTACTCGACATCATAAGCAAAGGAGGGGTGAAAGGAATAGCCCACATAACCGGCGGTGGTTTTACTGATAATATACCCAGAGTTTTTCCTTCTGGTCTTGGGGCTAAGATCTTCAGTAATTCTTGGGATATCCCAGCTGTATTCAAATGGATAAAAGAGGTAACAAGCCAGTTATGATTAATTTTCTTGTGATATATTTCTCCTTTTCATACTATGCCTGCGAAGAAATTCTAATACCCTAGCCGAATTATATTCTGCCCTGTCGTATATCATTTTTGTAAATCAATGCTCTGTTGACAGTTCCATTACAAATTGCAATTTGTTATTATCAAACATGCATATAGCAATCCATTGTGTCATTGCAAGCATTACAATCAGTCCTAAGATCTTTGTTGACAGAAATGATATACAACAATGCCAAAACATTCAAAAATGCCAAAACAAGAACACTGGCAAAAGCTTTTTCAAACAATAATATGCTAACAAATTCGATTTCTGCAGGCTGGAGGAATTGAGGATGCCGAGATGAGGCGAACTTTCAACATGGGCATCGGAATGGTTCTCGTCGTCACAAATGAGGCATCCAAAAGAATACTCTCCGAACATCATTCAGCTTATCTCATTGGTGAAGTCGGACCCTGTGAAGGTGTGAAGTTTGTTTGAACAACCGATATAAATCGATCGAGCAATTTTGTTGTACTAATACCATCAATATCTATGATAAATTGCAAGCATTGTATTAATACAGTTTGCACTAAACACCATAAATCCAACATATGCTACTCTTGTTGACTTTGCATAAACTCTATATAAATAAACATATAAACACAATGGATAATTGTGTCATCCATGAGGTATCATTTTTGGTCCCACTCTCATTTTAAACTGTTTTTTTTTACCATTTTTTGTCAAAGGGCTCATTTGGTTCTTTTATGAAAAGGCCAAGTAAGTGCCTTTCTCTTTATTGACATCAATCATTTTATCAAACTTATGCTTTGTCAAAGAAAAATCTTAAATACTTATTATATGCATTGATTTCTTGATCAGTTGTTCTTATCCAAATCTCAGTCACATGATTTAAAAAAATATTCTATGAAATAATGTGATAAAAAAATATATATATATATAAAGTTCTAAGATTTTTTAACTCTTATTTGTATCAAAAAACACATGATGATATCTAAATGGACGGTTGAGATGATGTCACGCGGAGCATCGAGTTCTATTTTCTATTTATATATTGCTTTTCTTTTTTCTTATTTTCAAGCGATTGAAGAAGGGTTTTGGAGCGGTTGCATTGCGGCTCCCGCTCCGGTGAGGTGAGATGGAGAGGACGATGGGGAGGCCGATGAAGTACGTGGTTGTCACTGGTGGAGTTGTAAGCGGGCTTGGAAAGGGCGTCACGGCGAGCAGCATCGGCGTCGTTCTCAAGGCCTGTGGCCTCCGCGTCACCTCCATCAAAATAGGTAGCTTTTTGTTTTTGGTTTTGTTTCTGATCTTTTTTGTGATTGTTTTTTTTGTTAATTATTAGTGGTTTCTTCTTGATTTTATATCCATTGTTCTTCTTATGTGGGTGGATGATCTTTCTTTCTTTGTTTCTTTTTTATTTATGTTTATAAAGCCCTCCTGTTGGAAATAGGGTATCGGTTGCTATTCTTGGTTTCGTTTTCTTTTTTATTTTCTTCTTTTGGATTTTTTTTTTGGGGGGTTTCTGATGATTTTTAATCGGTTGTTCTTGATTTTAGAATGATTATCCTCCGTGGATGATGAAATGTCTCATCTTTTTATTATATATTTATTTATTTATTTATTTTGGCGCAATCTGCTATGAGGAATATAATAGTTTACTTTTTTGTTTCCCTTCCTTTGTCTATCTGTTGCTTTCTTGGATTAGTTTCCTTTCTGATTTTTCTTTTTTTTGGTTGAGTTTAAGTCTCCTGTTCTTGCTTCTTTGGAAGCATTGTGCTCCCTCGAGAAAGCAAAATATAATTTTTTTTCTTTTATTTATTATTATTGTTACTTTTGCTAAAAGCGCGTGTAGTATGATGTCAAGGGTTTTGGGTTTTATTATGTGATTTTCTTTGGGACGCTTCAAATATGTTTTCTTTTTGTATGTTTCTGTTTTTATGGTCAAAGCGTTTGGAAAATGCAGGGCTTTCGTTCTTCTCCTGGATCTTTTCTATTTTTTGGGCTTGAATTAAAAAAAAAACGGGCCCTGTTGTTTTTTAATTTTGCACTATTTTGCATCCTTTGCTTGATTCATGGTTAAATCTCTTCGCTTTTTTGAGTTTTTTCTTTCCTTTTTTGGCCCGAAATTCCCATCTCTCTGTGTAGACCTTTTATTGAGAATGGGTTATAAAGAAAAAGCTTTCTTTTTGGTTTTTTCTCCCTTATAGATATTTCATTGTTTGTCTATGTGACATGTTATCTGTAGGGGACATTGGTTTCCTTAATCTGTCAGCGAGGCTCATTTTGTTTCTTTGTCAAAGAAGTTAGAATTTGAAGCTATTTTGGTGTAAACCTGTTTGTTGTTATGCTTGAAGCATTCTCCCAAAGCTACTCTGTGTGTGTGTGTGTGTGTGTTTATCTTGATGGTAAAGGTGCTTTATGCTTTCACAACTTTTCACTCGGCATGCCATCAATCATTTTGATTTCTGGAAGCTGGAGATTGTGAAGTCACTAATTCAGATGTTGCCAATTGTTGACTGCAGACCCATACTTGAACACAGATGCAGGGACCATGTCACCTTTTGAACACGGGGAGGTTTTTGTTCTTGATGATGGTGGCGAGGTTTTTCTTCTTGACTTGTTTTTCTGACGATCCAGTATACTTGTCACTGTTGGAATTAACACGTGTACATATCTGTATATGGAGTTTGTTTTATGTTTCTGGTTTATTGTATGTATCCTAATGGCAGGCTTAGTTCCGTTCAACATTATCTTATTTTATGCAAAACATATTTTAATTTATAATGTGCTACCTTACCCTAAAGGATAGTCATGACAAAGTCAGTCCTTCATAAAATTTCCTTATTGGACAATTGAAAGGGAGTCTTTTGACGTGGTGTCCATGCTCAGGAATCATCGTTTTTCTGGATGGGTCAATATATAGGGAATCTAGAATCATCCTTAACATTTGATTTGAATTAGTAATTCAAACTTGCAAATGAAAACATAGAGAATGATAGAAAGCACTGGCTCTGCAAGGAAAATTTCTGGCTCAACCACAGCTTTGGTGCCATTTACTTGATTTAAATCTGATCAGTGTGATGCTTCACTCTATTTAAACTTGTTTTTGCATTAAACACTTGCTATAATGGGCATGTCAGAATGTTATATGGTGCCTTCTTCCCTTGCATATCTTAAATCAGAAGCTATATCTTTTTATTCTTCTTTTTGCTCATTCCCTTGCTATCTAGAGGTGGAAATTTCCTATGCCATTTTTTAATGATGACAATTGCATTTTTATGAGTGCTTACATTCTTTTATTGTATCTGTAGGTAGACTTGGATCTGGGAAACTATGAGCGATTTTTGGATGTCACACTAACTAGAGATAACAATATTACAACAGGAAAGATATATCAGGTAAATTTCTTCTCACAAGGAGAGTTCTAGTCATTTTAATGCTTGGTTTTGTGTCCCATTGTAATGAATGCATTTAATTCTGGTTCAGTCCGTCATTGACAAAGAAAGGAGGGGTGATTATCTTGGAAAAACTGTTCAGGTAGTTGCTGGAGACCATGATTATTGAAATTATTTCCAGAAATGGAGTTGATGATTTTGAAATTTGCTTGCTAACAATCATGGTTCAGGTTGTTCCACACATTACAGATGCCATTAAGGACTGGATTGGCTCAGTATCTTCTATTCCTGTAGATGGAAATGATGGTCCAGCTGATGTTTGTGTGATAGAGTTGGGTGGTACTGTAGGTAAGATCACAATTTATGCTCTACTAGTGGGAACTGCAAATATAGCATAAACATATTGAACGATAACATATTTACACTCACAGGTGATACTGCTTCATTTGTGTCTTAGGTGACATTGAGTCTATGCCATTTATTGAAGCTTTGCGCCAGTTGTCATTTTCTGTTGGTAAGACAGCCTTTGTAGAATCTTGTCTGTGCCCCTTAATTTTTATTTGTATGACTTATACTATTGGAATTAACACAATGCCACATCTCACTACTTCTTGAAGACCCATTATGTAATGCACACAAAAGAACTCACATGATAACACAGTTGCCACCTGTTGTCATTACCATTGTTTTGTGCTGGGGGGTGTATTGATCCAGAACTCAGCCCCAGTTTATATCACATTGAAATCAGTCTGAGACAACCACATTGGCTATTCATTTAGAGTCCTTGAGTTTGAAGATGGGTCATTCATATAGTGAGAGAAAGCTAGGGAGTTACATGAGGTGCATATGAAACGTTTTTATTTTACTGGTATTTTCCCTGATTTTATTTTGGTTATATGAACTTTTGGCGAGTGAAACCTGGGCCAAAAAGTGTGGTGTCCAAAGAAATTTTAAAGGATGGTTTAAGGTAAAGAAGATGAAGTTCCAATTTAGGAAAGCAAAGGAAAGGTCATTTCAGCAAACAAAATAACTAGAGAAGGCAATGTTAGAGTTAGGTTGTGGTCAAATGGCATTTTCAGTGTCAATTTGGTTTGCTTTGAATAGAAACTTGGTAAATGAAATGGTTGGGCATTTCAAAAATTGGATTTCCATAGGTATGAATGAATATAGGTGAAACACAATAGTTAGGCAGTTCAAACGGTTTTCCAAGTAACTTGTGTTGGGTTTTATTCCTTCCATACAAACAATTGTGGGTTACAGCACAACTGTATCAGTGGTATGTATGTGGTTCATGCTTGTAGTAGCATATTTTGCAGTCGTGACTAATTTAAATTCCACACATTGCAGGTAAAGACAATTTTTGCCTGATTCATGTGAGCCTTGTACCAGTGATTGGGGTTGTTGGAGAGCAAGTGAGTTTTCCTTCTCACTACTTTTATTTATTCGCAGCTCGTTATGGACATCAAATAATAAAGAGAATACCATTTTCCTTTTTTTTTCCCTTGAATTTCGTTGTGATTATTCTATTAGAATCATTTGTGCATGATCAGTACTTGTATTGTTTCTGTAATTAAGCGAATGGTATTTCGTATTTATTTGATTTTTCTAGAAAACAAAGCCCACACAACATAGCGTTCGAGAGTTACGGGCTCTTGGTTTGACTCCTAATCTGTTGACGTGCCGATCTGCACAGGTACTTCTTCTTATCTCATCTAGCTTTTGTCATGAACTTGTGTGCATCAGTGCTTTCTAGCATATTGATTATTTATGATATGATCATTGTTGCTTTAACAGCTTTGGAGCTGTTTCTTTGATCTTTTAAGCCTTAGACATCTTGGAGTACTCTAACAAAGATAACTTTTCCTTGATTCTCAGCCACTGGGAACAAGCACGAAGGAGAAGCTTTCACAATTTTGCCATGTACCAGTACGTATTTGTTGGTACAACTGCTTGACAAACTCTTAATTAAAATGCACTATCTCATTTGGATATCTTTCTAACAGGTTGAAAATATTCTTAATATCCATGATGTTCCTAACCTTTGGCATATTCCACTACTGCTCCGTGTGAGTTTTCTATGTATATTTGTTCACTCGTGTACCAGCTCAACTGGTACTAGTTCTATGCTTTACACTAAGGGCCAATAGTAATTGCTTTTTGTTAAACTTTCCCCAGAATCAAAATGCTCATGAGGCTATATTGAAACAACTAAATTGTGTCAGGTAAGATTTATGCTTTGATCTGCTAATTAGAATTGACGATGTTTGAATTTAATTTGGATAACTAATTACATAATATCTTTTTTCCAGCATTGCTACTCCACCAGATTTAGTTGGCTGGACAAAGATGGCAGAGTTATATGATAACTTAACGGGAACTGTCAGTATAATCAACTCTCCAGATGTTATTTGATGATATCATTTTGTAAGTGCTAAGTGCGCGTAATTGAACTTTGCTGTTTCTGCAGGTTAAAATTGCAATGGTTGGAAAGTACACTGGCCTTACAGATTCTTATTTATCAGTGGTGAAGGTGCTACCACTTTGTCAAGACAATTTCTTATTTGATTTAATTTTTACTAATTGCATATATATATATGTGTGTGTGTGTGTGTGTGTGTATTAGTGTGGTAGTTCAATGACTGCTGACTCTTAGTAAGTTCAGGTGTTAAATTAGGCCTTGACCTTATTCACAATAATTTCTTGGTTCAGCAATATTTTCATATGTTGGATGATAATCACATTCTCAGACATGATCAAGAAATGATGTAAGGTACATTGCTAAAAATAGGATTATTAGTTTGGAACTTCAGTCATTTGGCCTGTGAATTCTTGTGTTGGACAAACCAGTAAAGATATAAAATTATAGTATAAATGTTTAGGATAGTAAATTTAATACTCATATTGTGTACTTGGTCATCTCATATATCTTTTGAAGTCTATCATGTGTTCAGTATTTGCTAGGCATGGGGCCTCCCTAGAGTTTTATATCAGCCCATGATTATTGAAGCAATGTCATTTTGATAATGCGAGGGGCCTTGATGTCAATTATATTCATGTATTCGTCTTGCTCACTTATAATTGGATTTAATAAAAACTTGCATTGTTCGATATGGCAGGCCCTTCTGCATGCTTGTGTTGCTTGTTTTTTGAAGCCATCAATTGAATGGATTGCGGCTTCTGATCTTGAGGATGAAAGTGCGAGAACGGTACTGAGTCATCAAGACAACTTTAATTTGATGTCTAATTTCTTAATTTGTACTTCTTATCCCATCTATGTCCTCATGCAGACTCCAGAAGTGCATAATGCAGCATGGGAAAGTCTGAAAGTAAGGATCTTTCTATATTCATTATTCCTTATTGTACATTATCATTCTATGTATTCTGGCATATTTCTGACACATTAATAATCACCATCATAGTTATTTTCTGTTTATTAGTACTTAGTATAAGAGTTGCATGCATAATCTCAATTGCAGAGTTGTTCATGCATTTTGGTTCCTGGCGGGTTTGGTGATCGTGGAGTGCCTGGGATGATATTGGCTGCAAAGTATGCTCGAGAAAATAAAATTCCATATCTTGGAATTTGTCTGGGGATGCAAATTTCTGTGATTGAGTTTTCTAGATTTGTAAGTACAAACTACTGGTTTATTAGTCTTTTTTTTTTTCATGCACGAGTCTTTCTTTCTTTCTTTTTTCCTGGTCTTATGTTTCTCATTTGCTCTGCTTTTGAATTTCTTGAACTCACTTAGGTTTTGGATCTGGAAAGAGCAAACAGTGATGAGTTTGACAGCGCAACACCCTATCCAGTTGTTATATTTATGCCTGAGGTATTTGATAGTTATGCATGGTGCGAGTGCTTTATCAGTGCAAACAAATTCATTACATTAAATGCTTTCATACAGGGCTCAAAGACACATATGGGAAGTACAATGAGATTGGGATCTCGGAGAACTTTCTTTAAAGATGCTGATTGCCTTGCTTCCAAGCTGTGTGATATGAACTTATACCCTACTTTCTTCCTATTGGATTGCTTTTTATGTGTGATCACACTATTTGAGTAAACCTTTCAAATTGCCAGATACCAAAACTCTAGTTTTGTTGATGAGCGACATCGTCACAGATATGAGGTTAGTATAAAATTGTTGTTCCAACTCAATTTTTGCATGCTATTGTTGACCTTGTGAATACTACAGTCAACTGGCTACCTCCATTCTATTTCTTTATGGTTTTGCACATGTCTAATGTACTTCTGTCAATTAATAAACAGCAGAATCGGTATTCAACTTTTGCAGGAGGTAGTAAGTAAGCTTATATCACTCTTAGGACATTTAAACCATGATATGTTGGACAATTTATGCAAACATGATTCAAGTTTCTTCTCTATGATGACTTTGCTCAAAAGTTAGTCTAGAAGGACTTTGAAAGTCACTTGAATTATAATGTTGTGGCATTGGGGGCATGCTTAGGCATTTTGCTGAAACCTCCTACAGGTAAATCCTGATTTTGTCAACAGACTGGAAGCTGCAGGCCTTAAGTTTGTTGGAAGCGATGAGAGTGGGAAAAGGATGGAGGTACTTCACCACTAAATTGGCTTTTGTTGATTCAATCTTGTTAAAAAGTCATGTTTGTCTGACTTGGTCATTCTCGAGCAGATTCTTGAGTTAAAAGATCATCCCTACTATGTAGGCGTGCAGTTTCATCCAGAATTCAAATCAAGACCTGGAAAGCCATCTGCTTTATTTTTAGGTAATCCCTATAACCTTCATTTATCATATATCATTTAATAACTTCCTGGAATGGATAAAGGCCTTCAAAAATCTTTACGAAGTTAATAATCTTGAAACCAATTAGAGCCATGTAATTCTGTTGAACACTAGGTCATCCGCACGCATCTGTGTTATGTTGAAAATTTATGATGTCGTGATTATCTAGAGTTTGAGATCTTAATCAGCACATTATGTTATTTTAATCCTGTGTCAATGTTTGTTTCCTTCTAGGTCTTATATTGGCAGCTACAGGAAAACTGCAGGCATATTTGGGCAGGCTGCCAGATGACACTGCCAATTTTAGGTAGCATATGTTCTTGCTTGGGCACCCCTAAAAGCTCATCTAGATCATGAAACCTTGTTTTGTTTCTCTCTTTCCTTTTTTTTTTTGGGTTAAATTTTATTTGTTGCTATCTAATTCTTCTTCTGTTTTGTATCTTAGGATAGAGTTGCTGAAGATTGAAGCATAGAAAAACCGCATTGAATTAAGAAATGTAGCGCGAGTTTTGACATCAACCGCTTTTGGATTCATCTCATTGGTTACGCTTAAACTTAGCTTCAAAAAAGAAAAATAATTGTGGTGGAGGATTACAATTTTGACTGTATTCAAATCCTTAGCATGATAAATTTTGGGTGGATCATGTAGTTTATACATGATTCCTGACTTATTTCATTTGAGTTTTAATACATGTATTTTCTCTATATCATACCGAATTGCTGCCAAATTTAAACTCTAGTGCCGCAACTTTGTTTTATTTCTTGTTACTAAAAATACAATGAATTGTCTTCAAGTGATGAATAAGTGCATCATGCCGCAAGCGACAACGATACCCGGCGTTGCAGCTTCATCTGCTCATAGAACTTGGCAATGAACTCCTCTGCCTTCTGGTCAATCCCATGTTCATCTTGTTCAAGACCACTGTTGAAACTAGCAACTGGCTTGATGCACGGGAAGCACGATGACAACCTCCTCGAAGAAGTTTTCTGCAGATGGAAGCCGAAGCGGAATGAAGGTGTTTCATCAAATGACAGCTGATGATGATCGCCGTAATACATTCTATTATCGGAGTCATGGTTGAACATCGACAATGCTCTTGTCTTAATGGCAACCCATGCTCGGCGAGCCAATGCCGATGCTGATGTATTCTTCTTCTTTGCCATTGAATCTTAAGGAGGAGAGAGAGAGAGAAAACTACTGGTGCTGGTTGAAGTGTGTATAGCAGCATAAGCAATGGTATTTATCTACTAGTCTCAAAGACTGAAGAGCGTTGGTTTTGTGACACAAGGAACACATTGAGGTTGCATGCATGGTACTTTCTAGTCTTCTGCTCTTGATGAGAATGAATGTGAAAACAACTTACTATTTATGTTTGTTGACCTAATTCAGTACTGTGATGAGCTTGAAAAGTCTCTTAAAATGTGTCAGATAATTAATTAATTAATTAATTCACCATGTTTGCCACTAATTTATACTATTATATTTGACATCATAATATCATTGTTAAACATGGCAAACAAGATTAATTTTGGAAGTTAAACTAGCTCATAGCTAAACTAGCTCATAGCTCAGTGGCACGGCATGGTCATTGTACCTAGTTGTGATAACAGGTCTTTAGTATAAGCTCGAGTAGTTGCATACACACCTTCACTGACATATGATTTATCCATGTTAGTAAAAAATATTAATCATGAAATTTTAAATATTAATAAATATTAAAAAAAATAGAAACCAATAACATTGTCAGTTTTTTTTTTTTCCTGGTTTTTCGTTTCTCGCGAAGGAGAAACGCGTTGGAAGATAATAGAACAGAAACTCGTTTTTTTTAATCTCTATTGTGAGAAACCCTAGCCGCAATTTCATAGCGCTTCCGTGTTTTTTCGTTTCCCGTTTCCCCGATGAACCCATCGGCGTTCCTCGACGTTGGACACGGCCGTTTCTCAAACGGATTGTGAAACGGTGCCGGAGTTTCGAGTCAACCGCCGCACGGCCCTTCTCCTTCGATCCCTTCTTCCCCCACCGACGCCGCGGCCGGAGCTGATTGATAAGGAAAAGGTGAGAGGTGTGTTCTCGTTTAATGCTTTGGGTGTTGGTATTTGTCGTTTAACCTAGTTTTTTTTTTTTTTTTTTTTTTTAATTTGACGATTTGTGTTTGCATGGTTGTGGGAATCGATTCGTTAGGTGGTTTTACATTGTTTTCTCGTTTGATTCTCATTGATTTTCGAGTAAAAAAGCAATCTTTAGTAGTGAATCGAAAGATTTCTTAAGGTTTTTTCTTTGTTCGATTGGGAATTGATGGATAGGTTTGGAATACTGGCCTGGAAGGAATTTGATTCTCTTGCGCGCTTGCGTTGATTAGGGAACCCTAGTTATTTCCCAAGCTGGGAAACTCGATTGACTCCACGGGAAACGAGGATCGGGTCCCTTGTGGTTTCCCCCATGATTATTTTTGTCGCTGTACACTCAGCTTTGCTACTAAGATTTTGTGGTTGGATATTCTCATTTTTTTTCCAAGAATCAAAGATTAAAACCCAACTTCATTGTGGGTTTCTTCTTCTCAGTGTTCATGCTGTCTCACAGTTTTTTTCTTTCTTGATTAAAATGGAACTATAGCTTTATACAATTGAATAATTTAGTCTTAATCATCCCAGTGTAATGAACGGGAACATGATATGCAGGTAGTAACTCAAAAGTTATTGTGATCTGTATTTGTTTGTTCTGGATCTTGCAAAATTAGTAAAATTTAAATCCAGATTCCAATCCAGCTTGATGAAAATTTCACATCATTCTGGTGAGCTACTTATTTGTTTCTATAAGGTGGTTTGAGATTTCTCTTTTGCTTTCTTTTGCCTGTTTCTTCACTGACTTTGTTCTCTACATTTGGCACTTATTTCATTTTTTTTTTTTTGTTTAAAAGATTATGCAATGTGCTGCGCCACAAGTTTCAGTATGGCAATTATTTGGCAGGTGGGTATCATCAAATTAGTTGTTGGTTGTAATGGAATTGAATTGTAAGTCTGTTCTCTGGGTTTGATTTTTGTTGTGATCAGGCTTTCTACGAAGAAAGTGAAACCTTTGCATTGTTGTTGATAAATTGGTCTCATTCATTCCATGAGAATGGTATGACTGGTGTGCCGTAGTTAATCCCATCTGGGGGTTTATTTCTAGTAAACTATTTTGCCCCAATCTATTAATTGCTTTTTTTGGTTCAATTAATGATTAAGGCTTATCTTGTAAAGATTTTCTGATAAACAATTACTGCTCATTTGTTCATGGCCTTCTCCCCTTTCTTTTTTGTTCTTCTTATGGACAATAACATAATAATTTCTTATTCATTATCAGTTTTCTTTATTTACAAGCCTGTTTTGAATCTTTATTTGTATATATACAGAGGATGTCTCGGGCATCTGCTTTTGTGGATGAACATGTTGGGGCCAGCGATACTGGGGCGGATTTTCCAGCTATTGATGAAGGTCATTTTGTCTTTGAGGATAAAAATTTGATTTATAGTGAGAGTGATCAAATGCAACATGACTTTGAGGCACAGGTTGGAGAAGAATCTCCTTCTGACTATGGAGCCACTGTGTTATGGAAACATGTTGTTAAGGGGAAAAAATGCGGTAATGCTCATGGAGGTTCTCATGTTTTTAAATGCAAGTATTGTGAGAAGATATATCATGGGACATATACACGTGTATATGCACATTTGATGGGTCATAAGAAAGGAGAAAGTAAAGGAATTGGTTACTGTGCTGTTGTGAAGGGAGACAAAAACTTGCAAATGCTTTTACAAAGAGAGGTTGAGCAAGCAGAGAGCTCTCCAAGTAGCGCTCCATTGAAGAAATCAAAACTCACTGCAAGTTTTGGTATGACTTCCAATGGCCCTTCTTTAGCATTGTCCTATGTAGGTCCCTCGGAGAAAGATTATCAAATGCATGACGGGAATGATGTTGATTCTAAAGTCATGCGCTGTTTATGTGCCAATGGCATCCCTTTCAGTGTGTTGAGATCACCTTACTGGGATGAAATGATTACAGCAATCAATCGAACTCCAGGATACAAAAGCCCTTCTTGTGAAAGAGCACAAACTGTCTTGTTGGAGAATGAAAGGCACAGAGTTGAAAGAGAGTTTGACGATTTTAAACAAAAGTGGACGCAATATGGTATTTCAATCATCTTAAGTGCCCGAGCTGATGTCGAAAACCAATCCCTAATCAACATACTAGCTTCAAATCAATTTGGTTCGTTATTCTTGCATGCCTTTGAGTTTATGGCTCTCGATAAATCTCCAAGGAGCATTTCAGATTATATGTTGAAAGTGCTTGAAATGGTAGGGCCACACAATGTTGTTCAGTTGATCACAGAAAACACAGCTAACTTTAGAGCTGTCAGTGATGAAGTGATGAAAACATATCCTCACATATTCTGGACACCTTGTATGGTTAACATTTTGCATTTGATATTGAAAGATTTGATCCATTCTAGTGACAATCAATCACTATCTTGGCTGGAGAGGACTTGCTCCACTGCCAAGGGTTTAGTGAAATATATTGTTGACCATCCCCAAGCTGCAGAGATCTTTCAAACCTACCCAAAATTGGAATTGCTTAAAGTTGCGACAACCAGGTGGGCACATTATATCACTCTACGCCTTTTGCTTGATGTGAAAGATGCTATACGGGCTGCTGTGTTATCTGATCAATGGATCGTTTGGACGAGCGCCTCTCCTTTGGATGCAAAGCAAAAACTTACAGATCAAACTGTAAAGGCGGCAATTATGTCTGACAGCTTCTGGCAGGCTCTCCAGTTAGCATTGTGTATCATAAAACCAGTATATAAGATGGTTAAATTCACTGATCAAGATGGCCCTTTAATTGGGGAAGTATGTGAGAGGATGGATAACATGCTGGGGGAAATCAAAGATAGTTTGCAAGGTCAGGAGGAAGTCTTTATGGCTGTGAATGCTGTAGTCATAGCAAAGTGGGATAAAATGAACATGCCTTTACAATGTCTAGCTCATGCCCTCAACCCAAAGTACTATGGCGAGGAATACCTTCAACTCCCTGGTCCTGGTGGTACTGAGAGACGCAAACCAGGTATATTTTTTGCAATCTCTTGCTTATTGTAATCAATTAGCATCATTTTTTAACTTTAAAGTATCAGCAAGATATGTCACTGATATGTCTTTGCATGACCAAACAGATTTAGATGATGTTATTTTTGATCAAGCCCAATTAGCAATACAAAAAATGCATCCAAATCCTGATATTCAAGATACAGTCCGTGTTCAATTCATGTCCTTTATGGAGAAGAAGGGAAGATTTTCCTCTCCAACAGCCAAAAGAGATGCTAAAAACCCTAAAATCAACGTTTTGCAGTGGTGGAAATTTCATGGTGGTGATACAAAGGAACTGAGAGATTTAGCATTCAGAGTACTTGCACAACCAATTAGCAGTTGCTCTGTTGAGAGACCATGGACCAATTATAACTTCATCTGTAATGCGAAACAAAATGGACTGAATGCAAACCATGCTGATGATCTTGCATATGTTCATTCGAATTTAAGATTATTGTCCAGGTTCAGAACCAGCCTTCTATTGTTCACATTAATTGGTTGTCAGTAGGTTTCTCCAATCACCATGATAGCAAGTCACATATTTGATTGATTGATTTTTTCATTTTTCAGGTACAATTCAGATTATAAGTACGGGCCACACCGTAGATGGGATGTAAATGCGGAACTTCCTGTTCTTGAAGAGTCTCCTTTGAAGTTGGAGGACATATGTTTCATAGGTATTGATGACGAAAGCTCAACCTCTAAAGAAGCTTTTCTATCGCTTAATCCAATTCAAGAACTCTTGAGGATTATTGAAGATGTTCCTCCAGTTAGCAACCAGCCTGTTGAGCATAGTCATGCTGCTGGTGCTATGCATTCTAGAGGTCGAGGTAGAGGTAGAGGTCGAGGTGGTGGCGGTCCCAGTAGTAATAGAACAACAGATCAGAAGGGGAAGACAAAGAAATTTCTGTGATACTTCTAGTGTTGTTGTTTAATGTAAAGATAAATCAAAAGTAATTGTTCTTTGTGTACCTAGGCCAAAAGATATGTGTAATTAAGCTTGATTATCTCAAGCTTTTCAGAACTATTTAAGATCAAGATGTATCACTTGTCCTACAACGCTCAATGAGCGAGACACACGGTGTAATTTACAGAACCAATTTGGCAGGAATAATAACAGATTCTTTCACTTCTTGTTGTAAGTTTCAATGCTCAATCTAGTGTTTGTTCTTGGCCTTTGTCTTTTTAAGTACCAGTGTACGTAGACCCTATAATTTCTCAGACATCTGTGATGAATGTTCAATCAGTTGCTATTATTGTTGTCATGACTGAGAAATAGAAGATGAATGAATGTCAGAAAGTTTTGCTAGTTTTTGCATAGATTTTTATTTCATAAAAGAAAATTCTGCAGAATGTTTTTTTTGGGAAAATTAAAAAAAAATTTGTGGTTTGGTAGTTTTGCGGTGTTAACTATGTGTTTCTCCTAGTAATAAAAATAAAAAAAATCATTAATGGTATTAACTCTTTTTTATTTGGCGGGAGTAAAATAGTTAATTCAGTTAAAAATTTCTACTTTGCATGGAAAAATATATATTTTAAACATGATTTCGTTTGATTTTGTAATTTTAACTTATTTTTTTGTTTGTTAGTCAAACTTTAAGAGAGATTAATAGAAGAAAAAAAATTATTCAATATAAGCCAACTTAAAAAGGAAATAATGATTTTGTTAACACCTCTAACGGTTTTTTTAACTAGTCGGAGAAACTTTATAGTTAAAAAAAAAAAAAAAATCTATCTCTATTTCAAGAAACTATAAAAAAAAAATTTGGAAATTTTGCCCTTGACTGTTTGTTTTTGTCCAAGAGAGATGGAAGCTCCGGATCCTCTTTCTCTATAACAAGTCATGATCTAAAGTACTTGTGCAGTGGAGTGAGTTGAGCAGTCTAAATCAAATCAAAGATGGGAGGACACTTGAATTAAAAAATCACATGCAATAGTCCTTCATATGATGCTCACTGTTCATTGTCTATCTTAATTGAATAACTAACACTACATGTTCTCTTTCTCTCAGCTTCGTCATGTGCCTCTAAAGAAAGATCAACCCCACTAACACTTCATTTCTTCTTTCTCTTCATCCATTTTATATATCATTCATAACATTTATCTATCTATCTATCTATTTATATATATATAATTTATTCTTTTATGATAGATTTTTAACATAAGAAATGAATAAAAGAGCAGCATCTAACATGTTCAAGGAGACTTTAGTTAAGGTCCAACCTAAGCCTTTTTTCTTTGGGTCCAAAGTGGTAACAACCATTGGACCCAACTTCAAGGGTGGGTGCACAATGCACATGGATTAATGAGTCTTATCATTTCCAAATAAAATGGTACTTTAGAAGAATGAATATATATATACATTTATAATTTTTTGTCTTTGTTCCCCGGTTAATTTTACTCATTTTCTGCATTTGTGTCAAATGTCAACTCTCTCTTGACATACCAACAGCTTTAGATTATTGGTATCGAGCCTTTTTTGTGTGGGAAAGACTAAATATTGATTTTTTTGTAGCTCAAAGTAAGGATACCTGGTATATTTAAAAAATCTATTTTACTTGTGAGAAAAATCAGAGGTTAACATCCTCACGGCTCAAATAAAAATGTGTAATATGTTTAACAAGCCCCCTCATCTCCCTAGGTGGCTTGTCCATTTTTTTCTTAAAAAAACTAGAATTTAACTTGAATGAAAAACAAATGAGTTGGCATGGCAACCAAGGCATTCATTCATTCATTCATGCAACTCATTTTCTTGTACATTGTTTAGTCATACTTAATGTCATCAATTGCTTTGATTTAATAAGCTTAATAAGAGTTTTTCACTGATTACCAAACATCCAACATGCTAGCTTTATATATATATACATATATATATAATCTTGGTGTTGTTCATTGTTCCACTTTGTCCTTGCATGATCATTAGGCCTTAAATTTAAAACCAACCATCCAACATTTTGTTCCTTAGATCCATTTATGTGCCAACACAACTAATTTATATAAATAATCATGAAGTTTTGTGGACTAGAGAGAGTCCAAGAGCCACAAAATTTTTTAAAAAGATTTATTAATTTGTATAAAATATAATAAATATTTCCAGTATAATGTCAATAATTTTATAGCCCCCAAAATAAATATTTACATTTGATGTACATCATATTATTACCAGTGAATAGTGATGTTGTACTGGGCTCTTAAAAGATTCTATTGGGCTTGTGGGGTCCTGTCCCAAGCCTAATGCCTAATGGGCTGGAACATGTAGGGCCCCCCTACGGTAAATACTTTATATTTAATAATTTATAAAGCGTAACCCAAAAAAATAATAATAATAATAAATAAATAAATAAATAAAAAGAGGTGACCGTTGGAATCCGAGCCTGGGAGGCTCGGACCTGGGTCTAGGGTTTGAATTTTTCGAACGTTAGAGCTCTCTCTCTCTCTCTCTCTCTCTCTCTGTCTCTGTGTGATTCAAATAAACAGTTTTCACTTTCTACCCCTTGGAAAAGCTTCAAATTACGTTTCACCTCAAAAAATGCACACAATTCCTTGTTCAATCCGCCATTTATCTTTATGTTTTCATTATATTTTTAAAAATATTCAACATGGTTTATATAAGTTTAGATCTCTATTTAGAGCGATACTTATTGAAATGAATTAAGAAAAATAAAACTATAGATGTGACATTCAAGAATATATAGTTTTTTTACCGCACTAAAAAAGATATAACTTTTAACTATAATTAGTAATGCATGTTTTTTTAAAAAAAAATGGATAAATTATGTAAATTATAAAAGAGGACATGCACCGATGGTACAAGGATACAGCATAAAAGAATTACAATATAATACCAATAAAAATGAATAAGCTCTGTTACTAAAAACAAATGAAGTAAAACATATGGTTCCACGACAGGAGATGAGGCATGATTTTTTTTCAAGAAAACATTGAAAGTACTGGTGAGATGAATCATCCAAGTCTCTAGGAATGTGCATGTTCATTAAAATAACTCATTTTTCTTTAGCTATATCCCAAAAATTCCTAACTACACTTTGTTGTGCTAATTGAGCCCCCAATTTGATATATATATATATATATTTGGAACTACAGACACCAACATGATAAACTTATGATTAGTAATATATCATCTTAAAAAAAAAAAAAATGATGCTATGATATAAAATGACAATAAATATTTAAAAATATATAGGTCAAAATGAGCATTACCATGAAATATAAAAATTAATAGTATATTCAAAAGAAGTCCAAAAAAGAGCTTTTTATTACTTAGACTAGACCCTAAACCTTGGCTCACATTACATAATGAGAATTTAAACACACGTTATCAAAGTCATACTATGCTATCTATCAACTTCTAAAATCTAATCTAATTAGCCCAAATAGCTAGCTTAGCTTACAATTCAAGAAGACATTCCTATCAAAATCACCACCAAGATTATTATATATCCATCTAACTATTAAAGCAAACAAAAACATATCTTTCTCTCTATATATATATTCATAAGCATGATGGCAAACAAATAAGTGGTAAAACTTGATTAGGACGTATGCAAACATGACATTGATGTGGAATAAGCTAAAAAAAAGTTCATATTAACTTAGGATGCAAACTTACGAACCATTTTTTTTTTTTACTTTTAAATAAGGTACAAATAGTTGAGAAACACTAAACATACCATAAACATATAAGAGCTCATATTCTACTTGCCTTCATGATTCTAAGCTCATATTAACTTAATATGGAACTTTACTAACCATTTTTTTTAAGTTAAATTAGTTACAAAATTAGTTGATAAATAATAAACAAATTAGAAAAGATACAAGAGACAACTCTCTAGTTAAACAGTGGTTGAAGAAAGAAAACTATTGAAATTAATTATTAAAATAAAGCCTGACTGTCAAAACCACTTGATTCAAGTGGTTAGCAGCATTAAAAATAAATCTCTCATGTGACGTGCAGAGTGGTGAGAGTTTGAATTTTTGTTGAAAAAATTAACTCACTAGTAATATTATAGTCCACACTCACGTGCTATAAAGACAGACACTTATTGCCCTTTAAAAAAAATAATTAAAAAATATAAAGCCCGACTAATATGCTAACCTCCCAAACCTTGGTTCAAATTAACTTAGGATGCAAGCTTGCAAGCAATGGCTTGATCTTAAGATGGATATGTAAAACAGAGAATGAGTCAATTCATGATAGTTCACCATTTTGGTTGTTGGACACTTGCACAGCAGCTTCAAAGAACTTGGAAGGATGGAAGACCATTTGTCAATACCAAGGTGGGTGAGATTGACATTATTCTAATTTATTATGCTTTCAAAGTTTTTTTTTAATTTTAATAATAAAAATTATTATTTTTCAATAAATCTAGATATTAGTTTTTTAATTAATTCTTATTGTAGGATGGTCAAGCAAACATCAATATAGACAATTAGACTTGGTCTCACTCACATCAACATCTGAACTAATTTGACTAGTTTTGTTATGAAAACCAATGGGCAACTAATTATAATGCTAATTATTAAACAATTTGGTATAATATTGTCTTCTATACTTAATGTTTTGTTAGACCAACCATATTAAATATGATAGTTATTTTGTACAATAATTATAAATATATAAACATTTTCATACTTTTCTCAAACAAGAAATATTTGAAAAAATTAATTTAAAATTTGAAAAAATAAAAATAAAAATTTCAACTGTTGTAGGGGACTAACAAAGTGAGCAGGGTCACATGGAAGGCAAAGGTATAGAAATGATTAAAACTATTGCAGTCCTTATAAAGCCTTAACGGATCTAAAACCCCACACAAGGGGCAATATTGTCATTTTAAGTAAGAGCCAACGGTCTCTAATTTTTGGTTTTTTGTTTTTTTTCAAAAGAGCCCTCGTGTATTATCTTATTTATCATTTCACTCCATCTCACGGCCTGAAATAGGAAAGCAAGGTTCGGTTCCGAGCCAAAGATACGCCCTTTTCTACTTTCTCTTCTTGCTTTCTTTCTCAAAGCTCGTCGTCTCCATTGCTCTACCTTCCTCCTTCTCTCTCTCTCTCTTTTCATTTTTCTTTCTATCTCTGTGTCGGAAACGGAGAAGAGAGAGAGTTTTAGAGACATCGATGATGCTATTTCTTGATGATTTTGTATTGGTTTTGGTGTAGTTTGGAAGAATATCTTGCTGCCGGCCTTGATTAATTTATTGTGGTTTTTTGAGGAAATTTCAATGAGGAGGTAGAAGGGTTGATAGGAGAGTTAGAGGAGATGGAATCGGGGGGAGTTCTGTCGATGATGTCGGTAGTGGAGGATGTGCTTAAGCAGCAGGGGAAGCGGTTGAATGATGTTGATCTTGCTTCCAGGAAAGCGGAGGAAGCTGGTGATTTAGATCTCTTCTTGAATTTTTGTTTCTTTATTTAAAAAAAAGGAAACGAAATTAAAAGAATGGATTTTGTTTTGGTCTGTTTTCTTGAGTCTTTTTTATCCGTGTATGAGATTCTGGTTGAGATGATCTTCAACATCTATGTGTTCTAAAAATTAGATTTTGAAATTCCTTGATTGTTTGTGGTTTTTGTTGATGAGGATACTAATTACATCTGGTCTCATTTTGCTGAAGTAATACTTCCTAAATAAAGAGTAATTGAGATTATAATTCTCATCAGCTGAATACTGTATTTCCTATGTCCAATTTCAGCTGCAAGAAGGAATGAGGCAGCTGGGTGGCTAAGGAAAACAGCGGGAGTTGTTGCTGCGAGAGACTTGCCTGAAGAGCCATCAGAGGAGGAGTTTAGGCTTGGACTGAGGAGTGGGATGATACTCTGCAATGTGCTTAACAAGGTTGTCCCTGGTGCAGTTCCAAAGGTAGGAAAAGACTGTTTTTTTCTTCCCTTTGTTATTGTTGCAATGTTTTTGATTCTATTATCAAATTTTCAACTTCTTAGATGTTTGCCTTCATTTTTTTGTCAAGGTTGTGGAAACACCTGGGGATTCTGTTATTGTTCCTGATGGGGCAGCATTGTCAGCGTATCAATACTTTGAGAACGTTCGGAACTTTCTTGTTGCCTTGCAAGACATGGGTCTTCCTACCTTTGAGGCCTCTGATTTAGAGCAGGTGGGCATTGGGTTTATTTGCTTCTATTGGGGTTTGGTGGAGTTTATAAGATATTCTTGCTTTCCTTGTGAATGTACGTTTTTCTTGGTGTGTTAGGTTTGACATTTGTCTTGGCAATATTAAATCTTGTTGCCCAATTCTGGATTTTCAAGGAGTCTGGATCTGGACAAATAGCAGCTTGTCTTAGAATATCCTCAATGATCCTATGTTTCATAAACTACCAAATTGATTAGATTTGGTTCATGCATGGAGTTTGCAAGTTGACAAATATTACCCTGGATGATTATGGAGATTCATGAATATCTCCAGATTATATATTCATTGTAACGTTGCTCATTCATTTCCCTTTTGTTTTGATGGATGACAATCCAGGGAGGAAAAAGTTCCAGGGTTGTGAACTGTGTTCTGGCTATAAAATCATACAGTGAATGGAAACAAATGGGTGGTAATGGTTCTTGGAAGTATGGTGGAAATTTGAAACCCGTCAGCTCGGGGAAATACTTTGTGCGAAAAAACTCTGAGCCCTTCATGAATTCCTTATCAAGAACTAATTCCATGAATGATAAGTATCATGAACAGAACATAAACGGGCACTCTGCAACAGAAGCCTCTGAAATGGTTGGTAAGCTAAATTTGTTGAATCCAACGAAATAAATTGAGTAATCGAGTTTTGTGTAAAGATTTCATTGTATATGACCCACAGAATTCTTCACATTCTCTTCGCGGGCTTGTACGTGCTGTTCTATTAGAGAAGAAGCCGGAAGAAATCCCACTTGTAAGACTACTCCTGTTTTGTCTAATCAAGTGATCATTAGAAATAAATGTCAGCCATGGAGACATAATGAACACCACTATGCATGTGCAGCTTGTGGAGTCAATGCTGAGTAAAGTAATGGAAGAATTTGAGCGTCGTATTGGCAGTCAAAATGAGCTGGTTAGTTCTCTTCATTTGCTTTGAAATTGCCTTATTGTTTAGTTTAGTTCCTAGTATTTCACAATGTTCAGCACTACTTTGATAAGGTTTCAAACTTGAAGTCTTCAATTGTTCGACAGTTAAAATGAAGTTCCTTTATCTCCTTTCATGGGGTTGACTCTCTTTTGCTAATTTAAGACATGGATGAAAATATTAAGATTGTTTTGATTTTTAGTTGATGACTAGAAAAAACTGTTCTGACATTTCTATATTATTCTTCCAATTTGTTTAGGTAAAAACCACATCGAAGGACCTGGATGATGGTGGCAGATTCATTCCCAAACCTAAGGTTGGTGTAAGACTTTGATAATGTTCACCTTTGTGTATGCTTGTCATTATAAAACTTATACGGTGCATTATTGATCATCGAAAGCATTTATACTTTCTATATGTTAAGGTTGATATCCAAGAGAAAAATTGCCCGACTTTAGAAGCAAAGGACATTGGCATGAACTTAGTAGATGAGGAAGCACCAAAAAATGACATACTATTGAAGCAGAATACTATTCTAGCTCAACAAGAGAGAGATATTCAGGTATGTGTACAAATGTATTCCACTGGGCATCATTGGATAACAGTTCATCAAACAGTACTGATACCTGGCGTTTTTTCAGGATTTGAAACATATTTTATGTACTACAAAAGCTGGTATGCAGTACATGAAAGCACAATATTCCGAGGAGTTTAATAACCTTGGTAAGTTTTTTGACATAGAGCTTATCTTGCTCAGCAGTTACAAGTTTTCAGAAGATGATCTGCTTACCATCACTGACTCTCCTTTTACAGGAAAACAGTTGCAGTATCTCTATCATGCTGCTTCTGGATACCACAAAGTTCTTGAGGAAAACAGAAAGCTATACAATCAAGTGCAAGATCTTAAAGGTGATTCCATGTTTCTAGTTTTGATATCATTACCATGGAATTCCCTAGCCTGACTCAATATATTTGTATCTAACAGGAAATATAAGGGTATACTGTCGAGTTAGACCATTTCTGCCTGGTCAGTCAAATATTATGAGCACTGTTGGTAGGGTGGAGGATGGAAATATCACAATCAACACTCCTTTAAAGTATGGAAAAGAGGGGCGTAAATCTTTCAGCTTCAACAAAGTGTTTGGCCCATCTGCATCTCAAGGTTAGTTCAGTTGTTGCAATGCATTTTATTTAATATCTACAACTACAAGGAGAAAGCAGCCTGACCTTTCTTTGATGGTGCAGAGGAAGTTTTTTCAGATACACAACCTCTCATTCGATCTGTTCTTGATGGCTACAACGTCTGTATATTTGCATATGGTCAAACAGGATCTGGGAAGACGTATACAATGGTGAGAATATAATAGAAGTTTAATTGAGTTGTTTATGTCTATAGTTGTTGTTTATGGTTCTCTGATATTGCCGGCATATTTTATTATCGTCAACTTACGGGTTTCACTATAATGCAGAGTGGGCCTAAAGTTCTAAATGAGCAGAGCCGTGGTGTTAATTACCGGGCATTGAGTGACCTATTTTATCTTTCAGAACAGAGAAAAGACGCATTTCATTATGAAATTGCTGTTCAGATGATTGAGATCTATAATGAGCAAGTTAGAGATCTCCTAGCTACAGATGGCATTAACAAAAGATATCCTTTTATGTCCATCCTCTTCCTTATCTCGGAAACTAAGTTCTGGAATAAATTTATTTTATTGTGGAATTCTCTATGCCAATGTGCTAAGCATGCGTCTGTGCTTCATGGAATTTATATTTCTTGAATTTCCTTTACATGTGCCTACATTAGAAATCCGTAACAGTTCTCAGAAAGGACTTAATGTACCTGATGCAAGCTTGATCCCGGTTACATCAACATCTGAGGTTATTGAATTGATGAACATTGGGCAAAGAAACCGTGCAGTTGGTTCTACAGCCTTGAATGACCGCAGTAGTCGATCTCACAGGTTGGAATTTGATGATTGATCATTCTTGTTAATTTCAAGATAATTTTTGTGGAGCTTTTCTATCAAATGTTATGCTAATGAGTAGTTACTCTGCAGTTGCTTGACCATTCATGTCCAAGGAAGAGACATAACATCGGGAACTATTCTTCGGGGATGCATGCACCTGGTTGATTTGGCAGGAAGTGAGAGAGTTGATAAATCGGAAGCCAAAGGAGAACGATTGAAGGAAGCACAACATATAAACAAGTCACTGTCAGCTTTAGGAGACGTTATTGCCGCCCTTGCTCAGAAGAATGCTCATGTTCCCTATAGAAATAGTAAACTCACTCAGCTGCTGCAGGATTCACTTGGTGAGACTTCATTCTTGGCAAATTACAAGAGCAGCCTTTCATTTTTTGGTAACACTAATAAAAACTATTTTTATACAAATTAGGTGGGCAAGCAAAGACATTGATGTTTGTCCATATAAGTCCTGAAGCTGATGCTATAGGAGAGACACTTAGCACGCTTAAATTTGCTGAACGGGTTGCCACAGTTGAGCTTGGTGCTGCCCGGCTTAACAAAGAAAGCGGAGAAATCAAAGAACTGAAAGAGCAGGTACACCTGTTTATTTTCTAGTTATTTTTTCAGATGAATGTTGCATTCTCATGTTTATCTTATTATTGCAGATAGCTAGTCTGAAGGCAGCATTGGCCCGGAAAGATGGAGAATTCGAAAACCTCCAAAGTACATTGTCCAGCCCTGATCTATTTGCAAGGAAGGCTGGGGGAGCATTGCCTCTGTCTTCAAATCGACAACATGATGAAGAGGATTGCCTGATTAATCACAGGCAGCCAATGGAGGAAGTTGGAAACATTGAGGTAACCAATTATTTTCTACTTGTTGCCTGACTAACAAGAATGACAGTACACTTCACTGTCAATTTAATTGTCGATTATTCTATTTGTAGGTGCGGGGAAATTCCGGACTCAAGCAAAAGAACACAGGCTTTGATCTTCAACAGCTATTGTTGGCAACTGGATCTCATCCCTGGGCTGATAGCGATCCCAGTTTAAATTTTCATAAGCATGGAGCTGCTGGGACAGATGATGATTCTCCAAGAGATTGGGAAGGGGATAATGGTAATACACCTGACTTCTTCTACAAGAGATATCAACCTGATACAAGAGACCATCTTGAACAGCAATACAATAGAAATATTGGTGGAAGGAATGAGAACCATGAATATGAAGTGCAGAGAAATCGGTTTGACAATATTGCTACTGATGACTCTGATGATCTGGATGTTGCAACAAGTGACTCCTCGGAGGCTGATATGCTGTGGCAATTCAACCTTCCGAAGGTTACTGGCACGCCTAGTGGTGTCGGGACAAGGATCAAAAAACATCAAGTGAAGTTGATGAATAGCCCAGATATAAGGTAAATACGCTGAAACAAATGGTTCGTTGTAAATTTAATTTTGGATGTGAAACAGAGAACTTGAACTGATCTAAACATTCATTGCTTGTGATCATTGGCATTTTCAGTATTGAATTAGCTAATGGTTTCTTTGCTTGCTATCCAGGACTCCAAACCGCTCACACATTCCGTCACCGTCACCATCAAGAAAGCTCCAGAGTTCTGCTCAATTACTAAACCGGAACTCAAGGCTGCCTAGTTTTGATGCAAACCGGATCTCAAGGCTGCCTATTGGGAAGACAGGGAATGGAAAATAAGAGGTTGCTAATGGTTATCAGATTTCTTGGCTTGTTTCAGAGTTGACACAGATAGCATGAGAGGATTGTGTTTAGCAGGTTTTGAGGGTGGCAATAATTCCAGTTGCTTGTGTTTTCTCAACCAGTCTTGTAATTCCCACTTCCATTCTTTGCTGCTATTGTTTTTCCATAAATACGAGAAAGAGAAAAGGGAAGGATGAACCTGAAACTCTCTTGAGGTGAAAGAGGAAGGAATACAGATTTTTATGTTTGATTGACTGTAAAATTCATCAGAAGCATGACCAATTTTTAGATGATCTCAAGCAGATCAATCACCTTCCTGCTGGGCATGTATCACCCTGTACCTTGCTGTCAAATTTCATGCAAAACAAGCTGACATAACCATGAATATAGACACATATAAAAGAAAACAAGTGCATTCCTGCTATAAGAAGCTCATGTATTTCAAATAAGCTTTGATATAAGAGTTTCTGCATCTTTGCATACATTATAGGTTTTACACACAATACATTTGATGCTATTACACACATAACACCGACACATCTAACATACAGCTTTTATAAATCTGATCCCTGTCTAATACGAGCATGTGGACCATGCAATAGTAAAGCCAAATGCATCCTGCCTCCAGGCCTGTCACAATGTTCCTGCTGCTGCCATCGACATAAATCAAAAGCACCGAGTCATAATATGTCCTCAAATATTGTTGAAAGTACGAGCTCCTGCACAAAGTTACTCCTAAGAGCTCGCTCCTGCTGATCCTTGTCAGAGAGAGATGGTTCCGCACTGTAAGGAACAAAAAAGGGTTAAAGCAATAATACATTTCCTATTCAGTGGCATCGAAGGTTCCATCTGTTCGTGAAGGTCTCCCCTTTATCCAGGCCCCGGATCAGTTTCTAATGAAATAACCCCAAGTATGCATGGATCATAAGAGATCATTTAAATATTGTCTAAAGAATGCTAGTGATTAGCCTGGAAATATGTTAAAGCACTGGCACAGCCAACACATACATAGGGATAAAAGCTTGTGTATGTGCGTGCAAGACATATGACCAAAGAACACAAACTCTGTGATGTTGTGTTGAAGTTTGAAATATCACAAACATGCGCGGTAATAATCATAAAAAAGAACAGTATTTAGTGAAGAAGAATAGAGAGTAATGGTTGATTTCAAGCTCTTACAGATCTGGTATGGTATATTGGTTCCAAGGCAAATATAATGGTTGTATACTATATACTTAAATATCTTGTGTAATAATAAAATCCCAGCTTTATAGCCATTAATAAATGATACACTCATTCAAAAAAAAAAAAAAAAGACAATGTGAATAAGTAATTAAAACTTGAGACTGTCTATAGATATAAGTGAAGGATTATCAGAAAACGACAAAATCTGGATTCAAAAGTTAAAAAGTGCCCATTTGTAGTACCTTTCTACAACTTTTTCAACTGAGCCCTCATCCATCACAGTTCCTTCATCTGAAGACTCAATTTGTTGATCTTTTGTTGAATCAGCAACAGGAACATTGAGAATAAATGACGACAACAATGGATCAGGCGCTGTATTAGAGGAAGCTGCAAAAGAAGATCCCCCAAAAAGGGGCTGTAGATTTCCTTGTCGAATTTCCTTTCTCAAAAAAGGAAATGCAGAATGAGACCCTGATGAACCTTTTCGGATTCTCCTCCTTCGTTGACTGTAATATCTTGTCAAGGAATACATTGTGTGTTATTCAAACTTTACTGTCGAAACAATTTCCATAAAATTAACATGCATTTGAAACTGGACAAAAGTTCCAACTCCAACAAATATAGTATACGATGGTAACATAAGAGGACATATATGCCCGAGTTTTCAGATAAACCTAAAAGTAGACAAGGAATTAAGAAAGGATATCTTAAAGAAACTCCCATGCTGCATTGTTATGTGCCCAACCAAATCCATACCAACCCTAGTCATGCAAAGTGGGCAATCCTGCAAAATACGACAAATCCAAATTCAAGAATAAGGCATTAATAATTTAATATTTTGAACATGTCCAAAAGAATACTGGATACATGTGCAAACAATTAATGGATTGTTCCAAAAACATGTTAATATAACTGATTGCGGGTAATATCCAAAAAAATCTTAATATAGATACACATGCATAAAAGAAGGGAAAACAATTATAAAAAAAAAAACTCACCTCTAAATAACTGGCCACAACTCATCTTTCCCAACTTTCCAAGAATCAAACAGCCTACTTTATCAAAACTCAAATGATTTACACTTAAATTAAATAGAATACATGGTATATAACAGAAAATTATCCATATACAGCCTGAATTTCTCATCACGAATGATAGATGGATTATAATGATGTTGGTACCAAAAAAAAGTTCTTCACATTCCCAGTTTTTCACTCTCAGGGTTGAAAATCACAAAACACTATAACAAAAACAGCAAAGATTATCTCAAAATTGCTATAATCTTATGATTGCATTAATGAATTCACCGTATGCTTATCCTTGGCTAATAACATCTTCAGGAAAGTACTCCAGGTTCTGAATTCATAGTATATACAAGCAAAGAAGAACAGGAAATAATAACTGACAGAGTCCCAAAAGGAAATAGGGCTGATGATGATCATACACTACCCCTCATACTAGATATAAATGTAATACGAGAAAATAAAAGGAACTAATATAGGTGACCACAAGGACTTTCCAGATCAAGTGGAAAATAAAGAAATTGTATACAATAATCACATTTTAATAAAAACAGAAACAAAAGAGGAAAAATGGAAGGGCAACAGTGAATGATCTAAATTGAATAAGCTCAGTGGACACAGTATATGGATTCTAGAACTCCCCCCAATCAAAATAAAGATAAAGATAAAATTTTTAGACTATAAAAGCAATATCCAAGAAGTAATTACCCCAGTATTGGCCTCCACCGGATGTTCCTCATCAATATGGCAGCAGAGACCCACGATGTCAAAATCCTCGCTGCAAAAGGGGCAAGGGAACTCCGCCCCATCATCACCACCACCATCGATCTCGTCCAACCCCAGGTACAGATCTATCAACCAAACCTCCCATCAAATCGCACCCCAACAAGAAGCCCTAATCATCCGATAAACCGAAAATTAGGTTTTCGCACTCACCATGTCGGGATTGCAAAACGGCGGATTGTTGATGCTTCGCTGAGAATCGGGTCCACGAATCCGCCTCCATGGTTCTCTTTCCCTACCAAAAACCCTAATCCAATAGGAGAAACACTACAAACCCTAGAAAAAGGAGCGAGAGAGAGAGAGAGAGCGAGCAAGCGAGAGCGAGACAGGACGGAGAGTTGTTGGCGATAATTGAAGGGCGGGGAGTATTTATAGTTTGTGGGACTTTTAGAGTTTTCAAGGGGCATTTTGATAAAAGGTAAAAGCGAGGGCTTTTCTGTGAAAAAAAAACTCGTGTCCGAAAACGTGGTCGGCTATTAAACCGTTTCCCATGCGTTTCTCATAACAAACTTTAAATAATTAATCTAAAAGTTAAAACTCCTAATATATATATATATATTACAATAGCAACATACAGTATATACTTCATACTTTATCAAAAAACAGATAAATATAGAAATACACCCATTAATTCGGTCATGTGTCAAGTGATGAACCCCAATATATACATATTTAAAAATTTATAAAAATTATACTGAACTAATAAATTTCTTGCAATACAATTCTACGTAAAAGAAAATTAACTTTTTTTATAGAGAATTTATTCAATCTACTTAAATAATATTAAAACAGTAAATGAGTAATGCAATTACAGTACTATAGAGTAAGAAGTCGACCTTGTGCCTATCAATCGACTACCATGTGACGACTATACTGCATTATTTAGTGATTATTTAAAATAATTTTTAAAACATTTTTTTACTTGAATAATAAAAAATAATTTAAAATCATGGAATTTAGATAATATCGTTTCCCTTTAGCGGGAAACGATGCCATTCTCTTTTTGGGAACAGTGCTTCTAGTAAGCTTCCAACGCAAGTAATGGCGTGCCCACTTGTCTTCTGGTCTTTCTGCGAAGCCACAAACAGCATAGAGTTTATTTAACCAGTAATAGTTTGACACGTAAGATAATACAAGGGAAAGAGCCACGTGTTGTTTACTTGTCTGCTACGATGCTCCTTCCCTACCAGCAATGGAAAAGTTAGTACGTGTGGCTAAGAAAGAGGTCGGTTCTTTTTTCACATAAACCCTTTAAAAATTACTTATTGGTTATGAGAACCTAAACATTTGTAAAGGTATTTATTATTTTATTTTTATTTTTTGAAGAAAGTTTATTATTATTATATTTTAAAGGTTAAAAAAAAAGTGATAAAAAAAAGTCATAAGAAACAAAGTATGCCACGTTTTTGAGTGTGCCTTTCCAAGTCAGTCTGAGGACACTCTTAACTGTAAACCAAAACTGATTTCAAATATTTAATCAATGGAATTAATTAACATAACATTAATGAAGCAAGGTTCCTTTTTAATAAGTGAAATTCTGCCATCAGTCTCTCTTGATTATATTTAATAGATACTTATTCTTAATATACTGATTTGGGTGAGACCATGATACCCAATAGTAACATCTGCTAAAGCTTCCACCACTGGCTGCCTCGTGTAAAATTATTTTGGTTAGATAGTGTAAGTTCATTATGTCTGTATTTGTTTTATTAGTCTTTTATTTTATTTTTATTATATCTTTGGTGGACATTAGGTTTTTTTTTATTTTTTTTTACTCATAAATTATATCTTTGTTTGGGGGTTTATTTTGTCTTTTTTTTTTAATCAAAAGTTCGATTAATTTTTTTTTTAATGATAAAAGCAATCACCGCTAAAACTATTAGGGTGTGCGCATGGACTGAGAATTAATAATCCAATCTACACACCACCAATCAAGTAGGAAAAATTTAGACTGTGAGCTCACACCTGTAATTAACGACTTATTATCATTATTGTTTTTAATGTGTTTTAAATTTAAATTTTTTTAATTATTTTATTTTAATTTTTTATAATAAGGTCAAGTACTATTTAGTCATAAGTTCTTTAAAAACATTTTTTAAACGCTTGTTTTTAATATAATAAAGTGTTCTCCAAACTTCTTTTATTATATATTATTTGTAAGTTTGATGAAAGTGACGTGCTGTTATGGCTGAATGTGTTTATTATTTTATTTTATTTATTTATATTTGAGTTGAATTGCCAACGTAAGCACTAGCATACAACTAAACAATTTATTATTATTATTATTATTTTTTAATATTTAAATAAAAAGTAGGTTGGGGTAGAGATGGGCCTAGAGGGCCCATTTTAAAGAGGGAAGGTGTGGAGTCCGTGGGCCGTAGGTGAAGAGGCCCACCAGCGTCAGCATCGCTCGCCGGAGAGATTTCTTAGGGATGTCGCTTTCGTTGTACGGACCGCAGTGTCGGGCTCTTTCGCACCCCCTCCCGCCCCCCCGCGCTTCCCGCCACTTCTCCTTCTCCTTCTCCTTCTCCTTCTCATTCTCATCGACCTCTTTTGCTCCATGATTTCCAGCTCGTTGTCATCTCTTTCTCGCTCTTGATTCTCGTTTGATGTTTGTTTTTCTTCTGTTGATTTTGATCCGGTCTTTCTCCATTTCGAGGATGGTTCTCGGAGATTGGTGATTTCCTTCTTGGTTTCGCTCGAGGGTTGTATGTATTACTTGTTATCTTGTTGAATTTGCTCTGAATTGACTCAGATTAGGTATACTTTCATGCCTATGTGAGCTGTGGGGGTCTTTCGAAAGACAGGATTTATTAGAGCTTTACTTGGATTCTCTCAACTGAATTTGAATCATTTTCTTCGTTTATTGGAAATCGATTGGGTTCTGGTGGTTGGCTTCTCTTTCGATCTGGTGCTTTTTAGTTTTTATTGATTTTTAGCCTTGCCTTTACTTAAAGGTTTGATTTTTTATGGGATCTCTAGATGAGCTCTGAGGAAATCGATTAAAGTGGATAGCTTGACGTCCTGTTACTCGATTGTGTTTTCGTCCCCAAAAAGTCATTGTCTTGGGTTTTTGCTTAAAAACTAGAGAAGAGGATTGTGCTATAGAGAGGGATGGGGAGAGTGAAGCTGAAGATCAAGAGATTGGAAAACTCCAGTGGGAGACAAGTTACCTACTCAAAAAGGAGGGCAGGGATCTTGAAAAAGGCCAAGGAGCTCTCCATATTATGTGACATTGACATTGTTCTTCTCATGTTCTCACCCACCGGCAAACCCACATTGTGTCTCGGAGAACAAAGGTATACTTTCATGTCCTCCCTCTCCAACCCATCCAAAGAATGGGCATTCTTAATATAGGTGCTATAGTATACATTATGAATTATAAGGGAACTTGAAAGCTCAAGGTCAGCATCTTAATTTGTTTGTCTGACAGCAACATTGAGGAGGTCATAGCAAAATTTGCTCAATTAACTCCACAGGAGAGAGAAAAAAGGTGGCTACTTGTTATTACTCATTGCAAATATGGTCCATCCTTAAAGTTAAAAAATATATATTATCTTAACAATTGTTCTTCTTGATGTTAACAGGAAGTTAGAGAGTCTTGAAGTAAGTTCACCATCATTTGTAGTCATTTTCATCTTCACATAGTGGATGGCTTCTAGAAACAAACTTATCTTTTTTGAGAATATAGGCATTGAAGAAGACATTCAAGAAGCTGGACCATGAGGTCAATATCCAAGACTTTCTGGGGTCCAGGTATATTCTGAAGTTAGATTTGGATAGCACACCCAATCCTCCATTCCAAAAACTCTCTTTCAGTGAATGGAAAAATTAATGATTTTTATTTTGTTTTCTTGCAGTCCTCAAACCGTTGAGGTATGTGTGACAAAGGCCTGTTATGTTGCAATATTTTGCAAAAGTAGGTTTAGGTTTAGCTTCTTCTCTACTTTGCATTTTTAGTCTTGATATGATTTCTTGAACAGGAACTGGCTAGTCAACTGAGATTATTACAAGCTCAAATATCAGAGGTACAACAGAGATTAAGGTATTCTTTAACTTGTTTATGGATGAAAATGACACACTCCTGACACATGTATAAGTTGAACCCTAAATATTAAGATCCAATATTGAATCTTAATACTCATTATTGATTCACATGATCTAAATGAAACCCTTCTTTTATTGGAATAACTTCTGATAAAATCTAAGGCAATGCCAAACCACAATGTATTTGGAAAGCCTTAAACAAACTCTAATATAAATATGTGAGAGGTGAGATATGCTTGACACTAGCATTTCATGAGTTAAGACTTCCCTTTATTTATATTAGTTTTAGACTTATAACCTGTGCCAGATGCTAAAATGCTGGCTGAAATTGTCAAATTCTCTGTGGTTCTTTCAGTGAGAGTACAGAAAAATAAATTCCTCAATGTCTCTTATGAATAAAATTTATAAAGTTCTGTCTTTGCGCTTGTAATATGGGTGATGATTATCAATCCAAAAGAAAGTAAAATATGATCTGAATACTGCAAATACTTTGACTAGAACTACAGAGCCGGTACCCTTCTAATTCATTTTGATTGGGTATGATATGTTTCTAATACTTGTGCTGCTTTTATATTGCAATTGCAAGGAAACATGCTAGTAATGGATATTGGTTAAATAAGCAAGATGGTTGTTATCTTTGGTCGTATCTCACAAATTTCATTTCTTCAGTTATTGGATGGAACCTGAAAAGATTGATGACATAGAACAAATCAGAGCAATGGAGCAATCTCTCAAGGAATCTCTTGACCAAATACATTTACAGAAGGTGTGTTATTATTGAAACTTAGAGATACATGCCATTTATGCATAAAAACTTATACTCTTTATTTTACACCTAGTTTTGCATTCAATTCATTGATGCACTATGAAAGCTGTCATTTTTTAATTGGTAGTTGTGTGAATCTGGTAATTGGGACTTAAACTTGCTATCTTCTGTAAACCTTTGCCCACCAGCTATGAAATATGCCACATTTGTGAACTGTTAATTGTCTTTGTGGGGTTTATTGCATATGCTCCATGTCTAATATGTTCATTTCAAGGTGGACTGTGGAAGGGGATGGGACTCATCCTTTGGCTCTTCTGGAGGCAAAGGTGGGTGGCAGACCCATGGGGCTGCACAATTTCCTTACTTTTACTTTGACCCATATAATCATAGTGGCAAATTTGAGCAGCAGTCTCTCTTCACATGAACTTGACTGAAAGTACTGCAGCAACTGTCGACAATAATGAGAAATGTCACTGGTTCTTGTCTAGCCATCCCTGGACAATTCTATTTATGCTTCCAGAGTGATTATTTTTTAATGTGGCTGAAACAAAACAAGCAGCTGCTTTATGGAAATTGCATAATTTATGACATAATATTGACATAAATGATTTCTGATTCTTATTATTATGTTTCCTTTCCTTAAGCTGATGCCATGTTGTCTGCCTAACAGGAAAATTTGGCCAAGCAGCAATATATATCTCTAGAATCTGTTAGCCAGGTAAAGCAATTTTTTCCCCTACATTATCTGATTTTTAGAAAAATAAAAAAAAAAAACTCAGTTTTCTCAAATTAGCTGGAATTGCCTAATCATATTTGTGAATTTCATAGTTCCAGGACGACTTGCATTTGCCCTTTGCACTGTGTAGTATGCCACAAAACTTGCCAATCATGTGGCTTCATAACAATCATGGCCAACAACTTATGCTTCCAGAAGTCTCTAATTTGCTGCCTCAGAGGTGAGTTGAATCTAAAATATCAAATTATTGCGTTTTCAACTGATGATGCTATCTGTAGATTCAGAGCTTTTCTAATTTGTTTTATACAAGCTCCAGTCATCATTTTCATTTGTTGAAAAACTTATTTAAATAGGAAATTTTTCATGAAATCTTTAGTTACAGTATCCACAAGAATCTTGCTTTGAGCTGGGATCTTCACACCTTTTTTCTTTCCTGGTGTGTTGATTTGGTTTGCAGAGATATTGGTTGCTCTACAGACACATCCCTTCAAAGTTATCCCAGTTACTTCAGTAGTGCAGAAAAGCAAACAGATACCAATGAGCCAGGACAAGGGGAATCCACGCATGGGTTAAGCCAAAATGAATGCCTAAGCCTGCAGCTGGGAGCCCAATATCCTTATCAGGGTTATGGTTCAAATCTTCTTAATGAGAAAAATTGCAAACCCGCAGAAATCAGCTCACGGGAAGGTTTTGTAGAATACCAAGTTAATCAGTTCGATTCACCTGGGCATGGTTATAATGCCAGCATTCAGAATTGGGCTTCAACTTCTGGGTCATGTGGTGTCGTGACATTTGATGATCACTCCTATAATCAAGTGAGTTCTTATCACTGTCATAACAAAAGCGTCAAATTTTATTGTACATCTATTTCTACTAAAAATAACCTGCTTATAAGATAAAAATTTGAACTCATGACTCCCGACAACACCGCCATTAGAAGTTTTATCCTGCTTGGCACACATTGCCGGCTTTGACTGCTGAACTAGTGAGTTAGGTAGACACTTGCATTTTTATCATGGTTATTCATCTTGTTTTGGGGCAATCATATCATAAATATCATAAATATGAACAATTTACATAGTTCATCAAGTTTTAAATTTGACACTTGAGAGAATTCTTATTTGACTGACACTACTATTATCTATTTATTGCAGCAACCAAACCAAACCATGTAAATTAATCGTTCAAACTCGCTGGTCTTAACTGGTATTGTTCACCTATGCAATGCTGATTGTATGCGATTTTCTCCAGACAAAAATCACAAGGCAAGCATGTTATTGAGACAGGTTCTGCCTGCATTGTTATGAGGATGTAAGGCCCACATTGTCAGAGAATTCAAATCCAATGCTTTCCATTTATGTGATGTAAATCAGTAAAAATGTCTCTTAGAGATCAGCTGATAAAAAGATTTCCAGTTGTAGAGTGAAACAATAACATACATACACTTACATTATGTTGTATATTTATTTAGGCTTTTGTTTTTTGTTTGGTGTAGCACTCCTTTACATTTATAAATATCTCCTTGTTATGATGCATTCATATATACATACATAGATACATACACTTAGCATTATGTTGTATATTTATTTAGCTATTTTTTGTGATGCATACATAGCCGTTATTTCTTTACAGAAAGTAGTGCATGAAAGTCAATTTTGGAAATCTCCCAAATTTGAAAATTGTAGCCGTTGAAGCCGACCGTTGCAATTCAAAACTCTAAAAACCCTAACCGTTACCCTTCAAAGTCTCACTTCCAATTGCAGTCACCCTCTCTCTCTCTCTCTCTCTCTCTCTCTCTCTCTCTCTCCCTGTGAAGATGGTCCTCCAGAGAGCATCCTCTCCGGCGTCTCCGGTCACAATCACCATCTCTTCCGGCGGAAAAGGAGCTGCGGAGGGAGCGATGGGGAGTAGCAGGAGCATGGGCTTAACCAGCCCAGCCCCTCGCCATTCCCTTCCCAACAACCTCCACTCTCCGGTCACCGCCTCTCACCCTTCCGGACGGGCTTCCAGTGGCGGCGGCAGCCGCTATTGCCCGGCTTCTGCTTCCAGAGATGAAGGCAGTGAGGCCACCTCCGAGTTCGTCCATTACACCGTTCACATCCCCCCAACTCCTGACCACCAACCACTGCCGTCCCCTAAGAGAAGCTTCATCTCCGGCACTATATTCACCGGAGGTTTCAATTGCGTCACCCGCGGCCATGTCATGGAGTGCTCTGCTGATAGTTCTTCAGAGGAAGCCGGGGTCAAGCCGGCAGGGATGGTTTGTCAGATGAATGGCTGTGACGGCAAGGCGTTTCTCTGTGGCTCAAGCTCTCCCTGTGAGTGTGACTTCATGATTTGCAGGGATTGTTACTTGGAGTGTATTGCCAGTGGAGGTCAATGTCCAGGTTGTAAGGAGATTTACAGAGGTGTGAGTGATGATGAAGAGTCGCCGGAGGAGGAGGAGGAGGATGAGGACAAGGCGCTGCCGTTAACATCCATGGCTGAGTTCAGAGCGGGGAAAAGAATGTCACTGATGAGGTCCACCAAGGCACCATCTGATTTTGATCACAACCGGTGGCTCTTTGAGACGAAGGGAACATATGGGTATGGCAATGCTCTCTGGCCCAAAGACGGGCATGGTGGAGGAGGAGGAGGAGGAGTGGGGTTTAAGGGATTTGATGAGCCACCGAATTTTGGTGGGAGGTGTCGGAGACCATTGACGAGGAAAGTAGGGGTGTCTCAAGCAATCATCAGCCCATACAGGTACTAAAACACTAATCTTTAGCTTCTCTCTTTTTATCAATTTCTTATGAATTTTTCAAGGAACCATTGTGCAATGTGTGTTTGGATTGCTGTTTTTCAGATTGTTGATTATGATTCGTTTGGTGGCTCTGGGATTGTTCTTGCATTGGAGAATTAGGCATCCAAATCATGAAGCTATATGGCTTTGGGCAATGTCCATTACTTGTGAGGTCTGGTTTGCATTCTCATGGCTTCTTGATCAGCTCCCAAAGCTTTGCCCTGTCAACAGGGCTACTGATCTCTCTGTTCTTAAGGAGAGGTTTGAGTCTCCTAGCGTTCGTAATCCCAAGGGAAGGTCTGACCTTCCAGGCATTGATGTATTCGTCTCGACTGCTGACCCGGAGAAAGAGCCTCCTCTGGTCACTGCCAACACCATTCTTTCCATCCTCGCTGTTGACTATCCTGTTGAAAAGCTTGCTTGCTATCTCTCCGATGATGGTGGCTCGCTCCTCACTTTTGAAGCTCTTGCTGAAACTGCCAGCTTTGCTGGTGTCTGGGTCCCCTTCTGTAGAAAGCATGATATCGAGCCAAGGAATCCAGAGGCATACTTCAGTCAGAAAAGAGACCCTTTGAAGAACAAGGTTCGCTTGGATTTTGTCAGAGAGCGCCGGAAGGTGAAGCGAGAGTACGATGAATTCAAAGTGAGGATAAACTCATTGCCGGAATCCATTCGAAGGCGTTCTGATGCTTATAATGCTCAGGAAGAAATCAGGGCCAAGAAGCAGGAAGCAGCAGGAGGCAATGGCACTGAGCCTATCAAGATATTGAAGGCTATTTGGATGTCTGATGGTTCACATTGGCCTGGGACTTGGCCTTCTGCCGAGCAGGATCACTCTAGAGGGGATCACGCCGGTATAATACAGGTGACCATAAATCCCAATTCTATGCATTCTTTTGTATTTACACTCTCATGTCTTCAAATTATCAACCTGTTGTTTTTTTTTTTCAGGCCATGCTTGCTCCTCCAAACTCAGAACCTGTCATGGGATTCGAGGTTAGTGACAAGAACCTCATTGACACAACTGGCGTGGACATCAGGCTTCCGATGCTTGTTTATGTGTCGAGAGAAAAACGACCTGGATATGATCACAACAAGAAGGCAGGAGCCATGAATGCTCTTGTTAGAACCAGTGCCATAATGTCCAATGGTCCTTTCATTCTGAATTTGGACTGTGATCACTATGTCTACAACTCTCTGGCACTGAGAGAAGGTATGTGCTTCATGCTTGATAGAGGAGGTGACCGTACATGCTATGTTCAGTTCCCTCAGAGGTTCGAAGGTATTGATCCAAATGACCGATATGCTAATCACAATTTGGTGTTCTTTGATGTTTCAATGAGAGCCATGGATGGTTTGCAAGGGCCAATGTATGTAGGAACTGGCTGCATTTTCCGACGAACCGCTCTTTATGGCTTCAGTCCTCCTCGAGCCACTGAGCATCATGGATGGTTTGGCAGAAAGAAGATCAAGCTTTTCTTGAGAAAGAACACAATGGGGAAGAAGAGAGAATTGGAAGATGATAAAGAGATTATGCTACAACCTACAGAAGATGGAGATGTTGAGTCTCAGCTCCTGCCTAAGAGGTTTGGAAGCTCAGCAACTCTAGTTGCATCCATCCCTGTGGCAGAGTATCAAGGCAGGCTGCTCCAAGACCTCCCCGGTGTTCGACAAGGCCGTCCTGCGGGCGCACTCACTGTCCCCCGGGAGCCATTAGACGCTGCAACGGTTGCTGAAGCTATCAGTGTCATCTCATGTTTCTATGAAGATAAAACCGAATGGGGCCAGAGAGTAGGATGGATATATGGTTCTGTCACTGAAGACGTAGTCACTGGTTATCGAATGCATAACAGAGGATGGAGATCAGTGTATTGTGTCACAAAGCGAGATGCATTCCGAGGCACAGCACCAATCAATCTCACCGATCGGCTTCACCAGGTTCTCCGCTGGGCAACAGGTTCAGTAGAGATCTTCTTCTCCAGAAACAACGCGCTTTTTGCAACCCGAAGAATGAAGTTCTTGCAGAGAATGGCTTACTTCAATGTAGGCATGTATCCATTCACATCAATATTCTTACTTGTCTACTGCATTCTGCCTGCAATCTCTCTATTCACAGGCCAGTTCATAGTGCGGTCATTGAGCATTACTTTTCTGGTGTTCCTGCTTGCCATTTCGGCCACATTGTGCATGCTTGCATTGCTGGAGATCAAATGGTCTGGAATCACACTTCATGAGTGGTGGAGAAATGAGCAATTCTGGTTGATTGGAGGCACAAGTGCACACCCAGCTGCAGTTTTACAAGGACTCCTGAAAGTCATTGCAGGTGTGGACATCTCCTTCACACTGACATCAAAGCCGGCAAGCGATGACAATGAGGACATGTTTGCAGAGCTGTATGCTGTGAAATGGAGCTTCTTAATGGTTCCTCCAATCACTATAATGATGATAAACATGATTGCTATCGCCGTAGGTGTGGCGAGGACTATGTACAGTGAGTACCCTCAATGGAGCAAGCTACTTGGAGGAGTGTTTTTCAGCTTCTGGGTGTTGTGTCATCTCTATCCTTTCGCCAAAGGATTGATGGGAAGAAGAGGAAAAGTTCCGACGATCATCTACGTCTGGTCTGGACTGCTGTCTATTGTCATTTCATTGCTCTGGGTGTACATTAGTCCCCCTGCCGGAAGGTTCAAGGACTCCATGAATTTCCAGTTCCCTTGAGATCACACAACAACAGCAACAACAACACATGAGTTCATATATATATATATATATTGGAATATACTGAACTTTTAGTATGTTTGATTGTTTCTTAGCAGCAGTTAGATTTCCTAAATTTCAGTTCATGTTAGTTGATACTTTGATTTCTCTGAGTTCTGTGAATTGTTGAATAGATTGAAGTTCTTTTCAAGATTAATGTATACAATGTGATCCATGTGACTTGTTGTCACTTAATTTGCTTATTGATGTGAATTCATTAGAATCTAATATTATTATTATTAAGATTCTTGTTCAAATGGAAGTAGTTCACATTGGAACATGGAGAAGCAAAAGCTAAGAGCCAGCCTTCTATTCCTCCTCCACACGTGCCTTGCCGACCTCGATGGTCTCTCCCACGTGTGCGCCTCCTGCTCATTAACCAACCAAATACTCCCACGTCATCACAATCACTTCTTTAATGAAATTATATTATCTCTAATCCTTCAATCCATATAAAGAAACCAAAAAAAATTATTAAAAAAAAAAGATAAAAAAAGAAAACCAATGCTTAACTTAGAAGACAAAAAAGAAGGTAAAGAGAAGCCAAAAAAATGCATTATGATTTTTAGCTCAACCAAACCCCACTGATCTACTTCTTCTTCTTCTTCTTCTTCTTCTTCTTCTTCTTTTATATATACTCCTTTTTCTCACTATCTTCTCTCTGAAAAAACCATGGCACAAGCTCTACTCTTTCTCCTTCTTTTACTACTATTCATATCATCCTCATCATGCATGGCTTCTTCAAAGACAGTGATCAAGGATGATGATGGTGCCATCCCATGCACAATGTGTTCATCTTGTGACAATCCTTGCCAACCAATCATTTCTCCACCGCCGCCACCAACCGACACTTCCGGCTGCCCGCCACCACCATCACCACCCACTGAATCCTACTCACCACCACCACCATCACCACCAACTGATTACTACTACTCTCCTCCTCCACCGCCACCCTCAGGCTCCTTTGTTTATGCTTCACCACCTCCACCACCTTCCGGTGGAGTGGCTTACTACTCACCACCGCCACCGGCGCCTTCTGGTGGTTACTATCCGGCAACAACACCGCCGCCGCCAAACCCAGTGTTGCCTTATTTCCCATTTTACTATTATAGTCCACCTTCACCTTTGCCATCTGTTTCTGATCTTCAGTTGAAACCCATGTCTTGTTTTCTCTTGATTTTCTTATTCTCACTTGTTAAGTTTCTTTTTTAGTAATTCTTTGTGGCTATATATTTGATGATGATCACTATGTTATATATATTTTATATTTTATATGAATTCTCATTTCATTTTGCATAAAAGTCATCACAGGTTCTGGTTCCTGTAGTTCCACTTGGAAAAAGTGTTTCTTGTAAAGCTTAAAAAGATAATTATAACATTTAGTCTATATTTCATTTTTGCTAAGAAAAAAACTTTGGAAAAGTTAAAAGCATGATCTAAGATCCTACTGTTTAAAAAAGAAAAGAAGAAAAAAGTTTTTTTTTTTTTTTTTTTTTTACCAGTCAGACGGCGAGGACTTGCAGCTTCAGCAGAGAACTCCATCATCATCACTAACAAGTTTTAGTTTTTGCCTTCAATAATTGCAGCCAAATACAATAAAACTAGGGGCTACTGTTTGCAAAAGATGCCACACAGTGCAGTCTCTTCAATACTGTTTCTGAGATCATAACAAGAGTTTGTACTTAGATTAATGAAATATTTATATATAAATACAGATGCTGATGCTGATGGATCACCCACAAAACAGGGTTGTAAGGACCACACTTTTGTTTGCCATTATTTCCTAATAAATGGAGAGATCATTCCAAAATGAAAACTTGATTCCATAATGATCACTATTCATCACTCTAAGCAAAGCAAAATATAATAAACATAACCTTCATCAAATCACATGAGATTAGTACAGAGATAAATGTGCAACAAATGGTAGGCCAAATTCCATGATTACAAGCTTGACGATGACAAGCTCATCATATAAATCTAAATAACAAATTCATAATGCTCAATGAAAAGGATTCATAGTGGAAATAATTATTAGCAAACCACTGAATTCCAATATTCCATGGATACCGAATAAAAGAAAGAATCAAAATGGGAACCAGAGGACAAACAAGCTAATCAGTGAATCAATCCCATCTTCATTTGGTTTTGCATCATCCCAAACAATATTTAAAAACACTCCACATAATGAAAAAAAAAAAAAAACCATGCCAAACAATGAAAAAATAGATATTGATTCCTTGTATCATACATACTACTTGGTAACAAGAATACAAAATACTAGTATAACTAGTTTAATTGGGTGCCTTCCTGCTTGCAATGAAGATAACCCAAGTTTCACAATAATCTAAGAAAATTGAGAAATATATATATATATAAAGGGAAACAAGTAGGGAGATTGAGGAGAACTACTGTTGCAATCAAATACAAAAACAAAATTAATAGTAAAGAAGAAGATAATTATAACAAGTTAGATAGAGAGAGTTTTTTTTTTACTCTCACTCTCTCTCCCTCTATTTTTTGTTTTCAGAGATTTCCATATGAAAGAGCCATCAAAAGTACAGCAGCCTGTTCCTCCTCCCTGAGTTTCATTTGCTTCCAAACAAAAGATTTATCTTTGAAAATCACATCTCTCCCCAACCCTCCTAACATACCAAGCTTAACATATTGCTCTTTGCTTCTACTAACAGCACCACTCTTTCCCCTCTTCCAATCATCCCCTCCATCTTTCAAGCCCATAGTTCCTCTTCTCTTCTTTCTATATCTAATCCCACATGCATTGCATAATGACTGCAATCCAAACAAAACTAAGATATAAATAAAGCAAAATAAAGCAAAGAGGGTTATCAAATCATTTGGATCAAATGAGAAGGACTTGAGAATGACCTTAGGGCCAGATGGCCCTCCTCTCCAGAGAGGTGTCCTTGTAGTCCTGCAATCAGCACAACTCTTGGCTTCTGGAGATCCCCTGCTACTTGAATCACTAGATCCAGATCCCTACAACCAAGAACACAACTCAAATGATCAAAAGATTGGATTTTTAACTAGTATATGATGAAACAACAACAGATCAAGGAGGAAAAAAAAGCCTCACCTTTTCATCATCTAGATCCATGACTCCCTTCTAACCACCACCACTCTGTCTCTCTACTATCCCCAACTTAGATCTGCCAAAATCTAAACCCTAATCACAATAAACGAAATAAAAAAAAACCCTCGCCTTTGTCTTCTTCTACGAAGAGATCACACCAAAATCTATGATCCACTGATCACCTCAACTGAACCCACTACCACCACCTGAAGAAAGAAAGAGAGAGAGAGAGAGAGAGAGAGAGAGAGAGAGAGAGAGAGAGAGAGAGATTGGGAACAAGAACGAATGTTACTCCCTGGCTATAAATGCCCTAGGATGGAGATCACAAGAGAAGAGTGGAGGGAAATGGAGGATCTCTCTACACAACACTACACTACACTATACAGTATGGAGCAATAGAAAAATATAAATAAAAAGAAAGAAATGGAGAGAGAAAGAGATGCATTTGTGATGTGTGTTGTAATAGACTTTGCTTTGTTTATATCCATATGGTATAGGATTATTATGTAAGAGGATCGGCACAACTTATCGCTCAAGGTGTGTTGCACCGCCTTTACTTATCAGCCCAGCCGCCTGAAACCCTAGGACTGACTCGATCCACTTCAAGTGTAATGACAATAATGACCTCTGTTGTCGGTTTAGTGGACACGCAAGTTAGTCAATACTTGGCACGTGGAGGTGATCAGCACACACGTGTCAGCCCCTCCATCAAATAATAAACAAAGGTAATAGCGTTACCGAGATATCAGCGCTGGAGCTATCATCTTAATTCAAGGGAATTTAAACAAAAAATTTTATCCTCACAAAAAAAAATAAAAAAAAATGTAAGCGATTTTATGGAAATGTAGTGTGGTCTCAATTTTATAAGACTGTGAATCAATTTTCCTTATTCCCCAGTGCCATTAACCACCACCACCACCACAAAATACCTGATGAAAACAAAGGGGAAATAGGACACAAAACTCACTTGCCGTACCAGCAAAATGAAATTAGCTGTTTTTCCTTCTTTTCTTTTTTTTTTTTTAACTTTTAAGGCAACACATTAGTCAAACGGTCTGGTAGTGCCCTGAAAGATGGTAATTTAAAAAATCAGTAAAATGTCAGTTGGATGACACCAGAAAAGAAACATGCCATAACAAGGAAGAGAGCATTGTTTTTAATTGCGTACCATATCATAGGTTGAAGTTGAATCCACCCAGAGGAATACCATTCTGTAAACCATTTGGTAAACCGTTTGGTAGAATAGCAGCAGTGTCTTCCTCCTGCGACCAGTATGTTTCAAGTATCTTAACAGCCCTCTCATAGATCTCGTTGTTGTCATGGTTCTGCAGGTTCTCAATCTTATCTAAACCCTCAGCATCTTCAATCATTTGAGCGTAGGGATTCACATCTGCAGTTCCCATGTTCCTTTCAGCTTCGCCAGCTTTAAGGATGCTTTCTAGCCCTTCCATGCAAACCATCACACATTTTGGATCTGGACATACAAGGAGATCACACAAGGGTTTGATGCAACCTTCAATGACTAGAAACCTGGCAGCAAAGTCACAATGTCAGCAAGACGATTCACGGTGCATGAATCAGAGATAACTGGAGGAAGGCGCAACATAATACCTTACTTGGTCAAGGGTACCGCCTAAAGAAGCATTTGAGATGGCCCAAGCAGCCTCCTTCTTGATGTCAAATTCAGCGTTTTGAATAAGATGTACCAATGGAGGGATGAGATCAGCAGCAATCACAGCCTGTTAATTGATTATTAGTGATGAAATCTAATGACTAAAGAGGCTTGCATACCACAAACAATGGTTTATGTGTGTGAGACATGAATGATAAAAATAATTTTTTTAAAAAAATCTGTTATGTATTGGTGTGTGCGTGCAGCATGGGGCCCAAACAAGTATTTTCTAATGGTATATAGACCAAAGTGTTTTAATTAGTTCAAATTGGGTTAGCGGATTAGCATAAACATGGATAGAAGCCAAGCCCAACGTGCTGTTGTGGTTCCACACATCTAAAGCATGCACTTTTAAGATTGCTAAGAATGATGGGCACTTGCCTGCAAATTAAACGGTGGCCATTCTAAACGCAAATATGCCAGCGTGCAACAAACATAGGTTAACGGCGTCAATATGCAATGATTACCTGTATTTGATCCTTATTTCCAGCTGTAATGTTTGAAATAATCCAGCAAGCTTCCTTCTTGATACTCTTCTTATGCTCACGTATCAGAAGGTCCAACAGACATGGAAGTGCATTTTGACTGATAATATGCTGTGTGGGTGGAGAAAATACTAATAAGATACAACATATTTAAGAAGCAAAAAAGAATAATGCCCCTTAGTAATCCCCATGAAATAGTCATTACATATTGGATTTCAAAATAATTTTCCGGAAATACTTCTAATATCATTAAAAAATGCTGGCATCACACTTTTTTTTTTTTTTTTTTTTATAAAAAGTGGATAAACCACTAATTTATTAAAAGGTAGAAAAACAGACAACAAAGCGTAGAAATCACACTTAGAAAATAACCAATATATCTAACAAACACCTAAATGCAAATATTAAATCAAGTTCGTGCACGCGCGTGTGCACATGCACCAAAAAAAAAAAACATTTCGTACCCGTAATAGTGACGGAAACCCTTTAAACAGACCTATGCAAAAATGGCAGGTGCACAAACCAAACCACGCTAAGCAGCTGATAAAAAAAAGATGAATATACACAGAGGAAGGTGAAAAAATCACAAACGTTGCTACAATTTTTTCTCAAAACGATTTTGAGTTTAGATCTCAAAATGTTTCCAAGCATTATGAGAAGGCCTCAGGCTTGTTAAGCTAACAACCTTACAGTCTTAATTTTACAACACCTCATGTATGATTGATTGGGTCATAAATAGATTTGTCAACCAGGTTGGGAAAGTAAGTAGCCCTGGTACCCTACCTGATCTGAGTGATCTTGGAAAGGTCCAGAAGAAGGATACAGCCTGGTATATTTCAATGAAAGAAAAGGTAGGGACTTGGAACTATAAGATCACATAAGCATTGGAAAACAACAGTTATACCTGCGTCTGTATGTCATCTCCAGTGACAATGTTCCCAACAGTGCGGAGGGCCGGAATAACAACAGTTGGTAATGGATGCCTACATGAAAGAACAATAAAAATTATTCCTCTAAAAGGGAAAATGAAGAATTGTAACTGAGAAAATAACATCATACATACATAAGAAGCTCAACAAGTCGTGGACAAACTCCAGCATCAATTACAGCTTGAACTTTGTCACTCGTACCATCGCATAGATATGATAGTGACCAGCAACTATCAGCTAGAATCTCCTCATCGGTTGAATAAATGAGACGCGCAAGTGTAGGAAGAGCGGGTTTTGTCTATTAAGCAAAGACAGAAAAGCATTCAACAACAGAACTAATCCCAGTGATTACTCTGAAAAATATATTAAAAAAAAATCCAAAGGCAAAATAAACAACCAACCTGCTCGTATGGTGGTGGCTTTCCCCTGCATAAGTTTGATAAAGTCCAAGTGGCATTCCTCACCATAGAAAGCTTAGCACGCTCATTCAGCTGCAGCAACAGAGGGCTCAAAGCACCACATTGAAGTACAAGATCCCTGTATGCGGGAGAATCACCAGCGACATTGCCCAAAGCCCACGCAGCCTAGAATGGAAAACTACCATGAGAAACATGACATTCACCTGAGAACAGAAAAAACAATAGCACATACCTGTTCACGCATATCATCATTGTGGGAGCCAAGAAGCTTCACCAAGATTGGAACAGCTCCATGATCAATCACAACCTTGGTGTTCTCTGAAGTCCCGGAAGCAATGTTGGTCAGTACCCAGGCTGCTTCAAACTGTGAAAGGAAGAAAAAAAATTACCATTAATATAGAAAAAATACAAGAAATACACGCAATTAAATTTTAGAAAAATGATGCATAGATGATGACCTGAATTTGGGGAAATTCCTCTCTCGTAAGGAACTGTACAATTCTTGGAACTACTCCTGACTGAATAACCTCATCAATTGGAGGGCATCGCTCTGATAAAATGACAAAAAATCATGTATAATTTCTGCCATGATTGGGAAATCTCAGCAACTGCTCTTAGTAGACAGCAGCTGTAATAGAAAGAATTATCAACAAAATAACCAATAAAAAAAATCTAACAAGTTTAAAATTGTGAGCTAAATGTTTAACCTGAGATGAGGTTTTTTTTTTTTATTTATTTTTTTAAGATGAGTGGCTAGGCTACTAAGAAAAATAGGGATATATACAAGCCTCGATGGAACAAGTGGTGATAGGACTCACACACACATAGGTGTTGAGATCACCCACACACAACCACTACTCACACTCCCAAAAATATGTTTTCACCCATGATCCGAACTCTCACCACTTGTAAAATGTTCTAATAGGGACCCGGCTATCATTAGACCGTTTGGTTGTTGGTAATATGAGATGAAATTTATTTCGAGTTTTTTTCAGGCTTTCAGCACTTTAGAAATTATATTAAATTATAGCCCATCATACTCTTGACCATCTGAACAATAATTACTTACACTAATATACCTTGCCATCATGATAAGCTATAGAGAGATCTGAGAGTGGGAAAATAATTTTCAAACTATTTCTACAAAACTATTTGTATAGGAAGCATTAATCGGGATTATCTGAAATCTTTGCTGGACATGTATTGGAAATAAAGATGAATCAGACTCTGACAGTCACAAATGAAGAGCAGCAATGAAATTCTTTCAGATAGTAATCTCATCCACAAAAAATAAACAGGAGTAGCTGTCAAGAAAGTAGCATAATCTAGCATTTCTGCAGTCTGATGCTCCTCAATATTTTCATAGTCTATCTAATCCATTTCCAACCAGTGCTAGGCAGGCTAGGCCTCATATCCTATACTTAAAAGAATTAGATTTCCAAAACTAACACGGAATAACAAAAAGATTGTCTGCACGTATAATATAGCTAAAAAAAGGACACAGTACAGATCACCTAGGTTGGTCTGGTTGCAGACAGATAAAACAAATGAAGAAATTGCCATTTTATCTTTATGAGTGCCATTTTTCTTTTCTTTTCTCCTCGTATAGAACTGGACAATGGAGTGGCTGTATTTGTAAATGATAAAGAAGCCCTCATTCCACAGATGGACATTCACTCCACAGCTCAAGAAAAATTATCAAAATGGGTTACCTCCACATCCCAAAGCACTCCAGTTGTTGCAAGAAAAGGTGCTTGCTATTTATGAATAAGGAACAAATGCAACAACAATTACTAAAGCCTTGTCAATCCATGATAATTTATAACTCACAACTTGCACATATAACAATAATCTACATCAATGAACTTGTGAATTCTTGGACTTTTGCCATCAAGGAACAAAATTGCAAAACCACAAATTTCTATCTTTGTGTGGTCGCTTTACATTTTTCTGTTTCATTATTGCGATTTGTAGATGTTGATCAACAATGTGAATATAGTATTTAACAACAGAATCAAAAATTATATTTCAAGTAAATTACATGAAAAATATTATGCATTATTGGCTGAAATTCAGTCAAAGTGAATTTGAGAAATAATGCAAGAGTAAATGGAGGATCATCTAGTTCCTCTTTGGTGAAACATGGCAACAACTTTTCGTCAGTCTTTCGTCAAAGATGAACTATGCAACGATCAAATCAAATAGTTTACACTAAAACATCAAATTTCTGAACGGTTCCTAGACCCAATATATGTTCTGCCGTGCAGAAAGCACTAAACAATCACAGAACAACCAAATCGCAAAAGGATAGCTCAAACTATCCTGATTCAAAACCTAAGCATAACTATTAGCAATTCAATCATCCAATTTCGATATCAAAGAATAAAAAGAAAACTAATTCCTGGTTTCTGATACCTATTGAAAGGAGCTTCCGGAACTGCATGGTCGATTCGAGTTGCAACATGCTATCCTCGGACCAAATCCCCGTCAGCATCGACGGAAGGCTCTCCAACTAAAATCAAAGAACCGATCAAAACCCAGACACAAATCAAGATCCAAAATCCAAAATCCAATATCCAAGAATCTCATTGCGAGTGGTGAACTACCTTCTTCTCAAAGGCTACGGCGTGGGCGGCGGCAGCCAGTAGCTGCATACCCTCTCGGCGCTTCTTCTGGAGGCTCTCCTCCCTCCGGCTCTTCCGAATCTCCACCATGTTCTCCTCCCTCCGTCTCCGCCCCTCCTCCGCATCGACGGCAACCTTATATTTATTCCTACGTAGATCCGTCCTCTCGCTCGGCCTCAGAGACATCTTCTTCGCTTCACTGAAACCCTAGAAGGAGCTCGAGAGAACCTTGAAAACCCTAACCCTGGTGAGGAACTGACGAGCAGAGGAAGAGGAAGCCCAAGAAAGAAGCAACAAAAGAGAGGGAAACGAAAAATTCAACAACGAACACGCCACGTGTCTTCACATCTTCACGTGTTACTCACGTGAGAACCACTTGCTATAATACTAATATACTATCATTTACTCCCCTCTTGTATTATTTACTTTTTCTCATTTTAGAAACCTTCTTTTAGGGGGTTTTCCATTTAGAAAATTTACAGAGCATGGTTTTTTTCTATTTTTATTTTTATTTTTTTAATTTACTACTATATTTTAATTTTTAATACTTTTTTTGAAAAACTAAAACACTATGCTGACATAAAGAATAAAATATATAATTAAATTATAAAGAGAAATTAACAAAATATTGTTAGATTTTAAATAGGGTAATTTTCGAAAGTTGATAGAATTTTAAATAACTAATTTTATTTTCTATTTAATGTCCATAGATTTTATTTAAGGATTTCAAACTAAAAAAAGAATTGAAAACTTGTACTTCTGTTGTATCAATTATCATTTCAACGATCATATAAATAAGTTAAAATGGATAAGTAATAAGAACAAGAGGGAGTATACAATAATATTTGATTCTTTTTGTTTTTTAAAAAAATTAAAAAATTAAAACATTTGTGAAGTATTAAATATTATTTTTTCAAATCTACCTTTTATATTTGCTTCACTTATAAAATTTTTAATAAATTATATTTAACACATATTTTTAAAACATATTTTAAATAAGGGCAATCTTGAAATTTTAATATAATTTTTATAAAATTTAAATTAATAATTAATTTTAACTCTCTTAATTGTGCGCTTGAGCTGATGACTAGAGAGATTTAAACCCCTTAATGCTCAAGAATCTTATGTTTACAAGAATCCAAGGTGAGAAAAATAAAATTATAACCATCTCTCACAACATTTAAGTTGAGCATCTGCCTCTGTTTCATTGCCTTCAATGTTTTTTTTCTTTCCCAAGAACTGTGATGCTACATTGATGATTAATTCCTGGAGTATTAACAGTTCTTTGACTTTCTTCCAAGGCCTGCTGGCTGCTAGAGAAAGAAAAATCAATTGGAAAGCTTGCAGTTTAAAGTAAATAAATAAATAGCAATAGCAATGCACTACTGCACATTCATCTTTTATGGTAAGTGATAGGAAAAAGGCATGCTAATACCCAACTCAATAAATGATACTACTACATTCATTTCTAAGATATATAAATATCCCAGTTGTCTCTCACTAATCACATGAATTCATTAATTAAACTCCACCTTTTAAATTCCCATCTCTTTCCCTTCTCTTCTTCACTACTCAAACCATCAATTTCATCACTCAATGGAGTATCTCCTTCATCTAGTTGCTTCTTATGAACCACCACCACTTACCATCATCCTCTTGGCCTCCATACTAATTCCTCCATTCATATATTTGTATGTAGCTCTTCATCATCGTCCCCAGTTCTATTTGATCAACTTCTCATGTTACAGACCTGATGAAGCTTACAAGCTTACTTGTGAGGCCACTGTGAAGATGGCAATAGATGCAGGGACCTTCACTCCAGAGAATGTGGCTTTTCAGAAGATGATACTTGAACGTTCAGGACTAGGCCAGTCCACTTACTTCCCAAAGGTACTCTCAGCAAATCAGTCAATAGGCATGGTTGGAGTAAGGGAGGAATCAGAGATGGTTATCTTTGGTGCCATTGATGACCTTCTTGACAAAACTATGTTCAAGAATAATATTAAGAACATAAGGTTCTTAATTCTCAACAGTAGTTTGTTTTCTCCAACTCCATCACTTTCAGAGACCATCATTAATAGGTATCAAATGAGAGAGGATCTCAAGGTTTATAATCTCAGTGGCATGGGTTGTAGTGCTGGTCTTATCTCTGTAGATCTCGCCACCCAACTCCTCAAGGTATTATTATATATATACTTCTTATTTTCATTAAAGAAACCTTCTTTTTTGTATAATTATAATTTAAGTATGACTTGAGATCTATACTTCACTATGACAAAACTTATCCATTTCTTAGAGATACAATTAAGAATTGTTGTATGACACAAGGAATATTTGATACTAAATCAAGGTACAAGAAAAATCATAGCATGCATGCATGCAGGTACACAGAAATTCATATGTTTTGGTGGTCAGTACGGAAAACATAACACAGAACGCATACTACGGAAACAAAAGATCTATGCTAGTAACCAACTGTCTCTTTCGCATGGGAGCCGCCGCCATCCTTCTCTCCAACCTCGCCGCCGATCGCCGCCGCGCCAAGTACCGGCTCACCAACTTGGTTCGTACGCATGCCGGCGCCGATGACAACTCCTACAAGTGTGTCTTCCAGGAAGAAGATAACGAAAACAAGGTCGGAGTGACTCTCTCTAAACAAATCATGCTCGTCGCCGGTGAGGCTTTGAAGACTAACATGACTGTGCTAGGACCTCAAGTCCTTCCCATCTCCGAGCTACTCCATTTCCTTATGAACCTTATTGGAAAGAGAGTGTTAAGGATGAAGATCAATGATTACCTACCAGATTTCAAGCTGGCTTTTGAGCACTTTTGCATCCATGCAGGAGGGAGGGCAATACTGGATGAGGTGGCGAAGAGGTTAAAGCTTAGTGAATATGATATGGAGCCATCAAGGATGACACTTTATAGGTTTGGTAACACTTCAAGTAGTTCTGTGTGGTATGAACTTGGTTATGCTGAGGAGAAAGGGAGGATCAAGAAAGGTGATAGAGTTTGGCAGATTGGGTTTGGTTCTGGGTTTAAGTGTAACAGTGCTGTTTGGAGAGCTCTTAAGAATGTTGAGCCTGAGAGAAGGTCCCCTTGGCTTGATGAAGTTGATCAATTTCCTGTTCATATCCCTGCAGTCGATCCAATTTCCATGCCTTGATTGGAAAACTATGTTCCTAATAAACCTCTTCGGTGAATTCAAGCCATTTTGTTTTTCTTGTGTAAATAAATTTTGACAAATTTAACCAGCAACAAAATTAAAGGCAAATAGATATAGAAATACACCAATTACAGTGACTTGATTGACCTTTTAAGGATTGTTGTGAAATTATAAAACTGGGTAGAGCATAGTTACAACAAAAGTACATGAAAATAATAACAATATAGATGAGGGACATAGATTTTATGTGGAGAACCCCAAAATAAATTAGAGTAAAAAACCATAGACAATGTAAAAGAATTTTACTATAGTGAAAAATAGGAGTTACAAGCAATCTATTAATAAGGAGAACAACAACTTATTCTCTCATGTAATAGGAGTAATACAAACCCTCTAATTTTCCTTTCCACTAATTCCTCTCACCCTCACTCTTTTTCTCTGAAACTGTGCAAAGAAAATGTCCCTCATTCCCTCTATTTATAGCAAAGAAAAATAAGGATTAGGTGAGGATTAGGTGAGAATATATATTTCACATGTGCAGTCCATGATAATATTTTAACAAAAATAACCCCGCCATACAACTTTGGAGAGAAGAACGAAAGCTAATACTCACATATAACTCCCATAGATATCCTGAACATGAATTATAATATGAGATATTCAAATTCGAGACCTCTTAATTGCAACCTTGGTAGTTACCGTTGGGCTAGCCCATATTTTCTAACTTTTCTGTTTATGGTTATTGGTTTTAAATAATTTGAATATTTATTCGGTAAAACAAATAAATACGTAATAGAGGGGTATTTTAGTAAATTCGAAAAACCACGGGTCACGTTAGCGGGTCGGTTCGTCCGTTCTTGGTCCCCAAGAAGAAGATATTGGATTCGGATCCTTTTTGGGTACCCGACCCGTAATCTCTTCTAACTCCCCGATCGGAGCTCCTCTCTCCATCTCCGTCTTGCCTTCTCTCTCGCCATCGCCACAGCTCCTCCGCGGGAACTCACCGCGGGGAACATCCTGCGTTTCAATGTCCGCTTCCTTCTCCTCGCGATCCCGCCAAGGTTTGTATATTTCGCGCTTCCATTTTAGGACTGATGTTTCTTGAATCACCGGATTTGGAAACCCTTTCCGTTGTATTGCCTCAGATCCGTGACTCTTTAGTTGTAAGCCATGAAAGAACATCAAGCCTTCTTGATCGTTAATCGTGTGACGATCAGATTCATTTAGACTTCTTGAATCAAGAAGTTTCTTTTCTCAGCAAGTGATCCGATCGCTGAATTCTTGTAGATCTCGTGATAATATGCAGTTAATTGAATTGAATATTGTTTTCTTATGGGCCCGTTGATTGAATTAATGAAGAAATTTGAGGTCTTTGGATCTGTTTGACTTGTTGCTGGTTCTTTGGTGATTGTATACGATTACCAATTACTTGTTGATGATAATTGATTGGTGTTATATGGAATATGAATTCTGTGACAAATCATAATCCTATACCTATGCTAGTACATTACCAAGAACTAGTTGATTGTTATTGAGACCTGCAAAATTTGCTTTTGTTATCCATTAAGTGATAGCTCGGACATGCTTTGGCCTAACTTGAAGATACTCCAAAGATCATTTGCATTTTTGTTCTGTACTTTGCCTATTGTATTTTCTTTTTTCATGCAGTAGGACTATGGGAGTGCATATTCTACTCTTAATTTGAATGTGTACTCTTGAATAAGTTAGGCTTTTTTAATTATGTGTTCTGGATATTGTTTCAGGTGGAAGGGATACGTCAGTCCTTGTCGTTGTGCTAGAATCTAGCGAAACATATATTGTTGTCAGTTTGTCAACTGGGAATGACACCCAAGTTATTTATATTGAACCAACCACTGGGCTGTTGTCATATAATGGGCATTGGGGACATGATATTTTTCGTTCTGAAGAGGAGGCTTTGAACTACATCACAGATGGATCTAGGTTGCTGTGTAAAGAGACCATCTATGCAAGAGCATTACTTGGTTATTCAGCATTAGGAAGCCTTGGGCTGCTTCTAGTTGCAACTGAGCTGGCTGCTACAGTTCCTAGTCTGCCTGGTGGTGGGCGTGTATATACGGTGACAGAAAGTAAGTGGATTAAGATTCCCCTTCAAAATCCTCAACCTCAAGGGAAAGGTGAATTAAAGAATATGATGGAATTAGCTGAGCTTGACATTGACGGAAAGCACTTCTTTTGTGAGACAAGGGACATTAGCAGGCCATTTCCAAGCCGTATGTCTCACCAGAATCCTGATGATGAATTTGTTTGGAACGGTTGGTTTTCAAAGCCTTTTAAGGACATTGGTTTGCCAAACCACTGTGTCATTCTTCTACAGGTACGTGCATCCATAGATTGTGAGGTCCTTAAACCTCATCTTGACTGCATAAACTTTTTTTTTAAAAGAAAAAGTAATTCCTTTGGAATGGAAAACCAGCATTTGGGCATCCATGAGAATACAAGTATAAACTCATGTCTTTGTGTACGGAATTATTTTATATTTAACTCATTGAAGAACAATAATTCCGGTGAACCACATACTGGTGGTTACCACAGTCACCCTTGTGAGCCCTTCAGTGAAGCTACTGATCTGTACATTCATCTTTGGTGCATTCAGTTTCACTGGTGGGCTTTTATCCGATTTGAAATCTGATGCAGATCCACTCATTTATATGCAAATTTGTTGCATTGACTTGAATGACGTCTCAACATAATCCTGATGATTAATTGTTGAAACATACCTATGTGGTCAACATCGGTCTATGCTGGAATTAGTCTCTTTTTGTAAGTAGAAAATATATGAATTTTCAATTTTTTGTGAGATATATAACCTTTTTAGGAACTTTGTAGGATTTCATGTTTTACATGAATGCTTCACATCTAAGGCAGAAGGTACTGTTTTGGGCTTCAATGCTTTTTTTTTTGGAAAAAATATTTATATTTATTGTAGATGTAATGGTGAAAGCTCATTTATTTTCTTTATCTTGTTCAAAGATAATTAATTAGTTCATTGCTGACTAGTTTCTAGTGAAAAGTTAATTTCGCTTTATTTTAGTCACTGGAGGATTTCAATCAATCTTTTTTTTTTTTGTTTCTCGATAAGGGTCTTACCTCACCTTATAGTTATTTCTGTGCTTTGAAGATATCCTTATTTTGGACTTATGTTCACCTTTATTTGTCTATTATCTGGTGCGGACATTTATTTCAGCTAACCATATTTATGATATATTAGTTATAAGCTTGTGGTGCACCAACACTTGGGAATGATATTCTGTCTTTGTTCATCCTGTTCATTCCGTATGATATGCTGTTTTTAGGGGTTCGCAGAGTGTAGAAGTCTTAGCGGCTCTGGTCAACCAGTTGGATTTGTTGCTCTATTGGCTCGTCGTAGCAGGTTACATCCCGGCACTCGATATTTGGCTAGAGGGCTGAATGCTTGTTCTGGCACAGGTAACCTTTTGCTGCTACTAAATGGATTTGGTATTGGATAATACCTTTTTTGCCATGTAGGGTAATGGTATTTATACTATGTTAATTTTGAGGTTGAGTTGCAGTACTTGAAAAATACAGGACTTTTTTAATGCTAATAAATGACAACGATAAGAATGAAAAATAATAAGCTTAATTAGTGTTTCATGCCTTTGGTCATTTTAGAAATAGTTCTCGTCTAAATTTGGAAGGTAGCCAATAATATGTTAAGTTCATGATTGATTCATAATGGCCGAATAATTTGTTATTTAATTTCTCTATAGTTTTTCACAGTATTTTATATCTTTCTTGAATAATTTCTGTGTATTGTTCACTCTTTCTCCTGTTCTATGCTGATTTAGTGGATCCATTTTTGCTTATTGTGTTATCCGACACATCTAAGTTTTATTGCATTGCTTTGATGTTGATCTGTGTTGATTGTCATAAAATTTTGAACCTCTGGTATTTCAAATTTTCTCAGGTATGGTCATACCCTTGTAACTCTGTGCATATCTCATGATGATAGTTATTTTGATTTAGTTACTTTTCCATCTTGCTGTTTACTCTATAGTCTCATGCGTTTTTGTTATGATCATTTTCATTGTAAAGTGAACTACAGTTTAGTGAGTTGATATCATCCTGTCTTCTTGTGGCCTTTGTTTTACCTGCCATGCGCCACTTGACTGTGGTTGATTTTGTACATGCTTTGGCCATAAAAGGAATGTTTTGACCATCATTTTCAAATGTTTTTGCTGTCACAGAATTCTATCATGATATTGCTTTATGCATATTGACAGTGTAATTCATGGATTCTCATTGGCATCATCTACTCTAATAGGAAATGAAGTGGAATGTGAGCAAATTGTATGGGTTGCCAAGAGAGCTGAAGAAAATGTTCCTTTCAGCACGTATGTCTGGCGACGGGGCACCATCCCAATTTGGTGGGGTGCAGAGCTAAGGTTGACAGCTGCAGAAGCTGAGATTTATGTTTCAGCTCATGATCCTTTCAAAGGTAGTCTACAGTATTTCCAGAGACTAAGTAACAGATACGGTGCTAGAAGCTCTGACCTTGCACTGGTCAATCAAAAAAAGACTCCTTCGGTTCCTATTGTCTGTGTTAACTTACTCAGAAATGAGCCTAAAAGATCAGAAGTTATTCTAGTAAATTACTTTAAGAAATGTGTAGAATTTGTTAATTCAACTGGAAAACTACGCGGCACACATATCAAATTGATAAATTATGACTGGCATGCCACTGTCAAGTCCAGAGGTGAGCAACAGACAATTGAGGGGCTTTGGAAACTTCTCAAGGAACGCACCATTGCCATTGGTTTCCTCGAGGGAATGTACTCTCCTTCATCTCTGCATTTAAAGGAATTTAAAGGTGCAGTTGTCAGTAATGATGATTTTGAAGGTGCTTTCTGTTTAAGGTCATTTCAGAATGGGGTAATCCGGTTCAATTGTGCAGATTCTTTGGACAGAACAAATGCTGCTAGTTATTTTGGTTCTCTTCAGGTTTTTGTTGAACAGTGCCATCGTTTGGGTATCCCACTTGACAGGGATGCAGCATTTGGGTTTCCATCAACAAACAGATACACAGATTTTGGTAATTATCGTGGATATACTTCACCATTACCATCTGGATGGGAGGAACGTTCTGATGCTGTGACAGGGAAAACTTTTTACATTGATCATAATACAAGAACAACCACATGGGAGCGCCCTTGCCAAGATAATACTTGGAAGAGATTTGATATGACCTTTGATCACTTTAAAAGCACTACAGTATCAGCTCCAATAAATCTGCTGGCTGATCTTTTCCTTTTAGCAGGTGATATCCATGCTACACTGTATACTGGTTCTAAAGCCATGCACAGTCAGATCCTAAATATTTTTGGTGAAGATGCTGGAAAGTTCAAACAGTTTTCTGTTGCTCAAAATGTCAAGATAACCATACAGCGTAGGTACAAAAACGTCATTGTTGATAGTTCTCGCCAGAAGCAGCTTGAAATGTTTCTTGGAATAAGGCTTTTCAAGCATCTCCCCTCTGTTGCAGTTGATCCATTAAAAGTAGGTGCAAATAGTATTTGCTTCTCATATTCATTGATAAATTATTCTCAATTACTCTTTTGTTGTTATAAATTATAGGTTTTTGTTTATTGCATCTATCTATATTCAGGTGTTATCACGGCCATCTGGATGCATACTGAAACCAGTCCCAAGTATTGCTCCAACCGCTAATGGTGGTTCTGGCCTTCTAAGTTTTAAAAATAAAGACTTGATATGGGTATTACTCTTTGTCAATTGCCATACTACATAAACTAATAATTTTGTTATAAATAGGTGTTTGCATACATGATATCTCCCTATTAACCAATAATGTCCGCAGCTGAGTTGGTCTTTTTTTTAATAAAAATATATTTGCACAGGTATGCCCACCAGCTGCAGATGTAGTTGAAGTTTTTATATATCTTAGAGAGCCTTGCCATGTTTGCCAGCTTCTTCTTACAGTTTCACATGGTGCTGAAGATGCATCATATCCTGCCACCGTTGATGTTAGGACTGGAAGCAACTTAGAAGGGCTTAAGCTTGTCCTTGAGGTCCTTACTTTCTTACATTGCTTTTTTCCTTTTTGTATGTTTGCTTTTCTTCACTAGCTCATGGAAAGGTCAAGTAGTTTCCCTTGTATAATCTGTTGGGCTAAAGAGTTTCATTAGTTTGTCTTGCCATTGGTTGTGGTTGGCTTCTTCTAAAATCTCAATCGGTGGCATCATTTTATCATTTGTGATACGAAGTATAGTTAACAGAACCATCTGTGTCCTTTGATAATTTTGAATTTTAAAGTTTCAACTTATATCACCTTGTTTCTATTTTATTTACTTGGTCGGTTGACTATCTTTTGTTTATTTAATTTACCTGCTAACAAATCTTTAAAATTATATGGCGAGAAAGACTAAGGGTGATCATGGACATTGTTCTACACAATTGAAATAAAAAAATCTTTTCCAACTTTTCATCAAGGAATTCTGGTTTTATGAGGCTCCAAACTGATCTAGTTGAGATTTTCAAATTCATCTTTTCCTCTCATCTTTTTTTATACAGGAAACAAAGGTTGAGAGTGATCTGCTAGTGATGTTTCAGTTCTTTTTCTGGTTACTATCTGGAGTCTTCATGTACCATTTAGTTGATATTTATACCATGTCTAAAGATGCTTTGAGTACAATTCTTCTGCTTGATGTCTTTGTTCATATCTCTGAATATGATCTGTTCTCTTGCTAGTATTTTCTTGAGATCTGTTAGCTTTTACCTTGATTACATTAGAAATAATGCTAATTTTGTCAACTCTTTCCTGTTCCAGGGTGCTTGTATTCCTCAGTGTTCCAATGGCACAAACCTCTTGATACCCTTGTCAGGAAAAATAGATCCAGAAGATTTTGCTATCACTGGTACTAGTACACGCTTTCTTGTTGAAGAAAATTCCTACCTCCCTTTGTTGTATGACTTTGAAGAACTTGAAGGAGAATTAAATTTTCTTACACGTGTTGTTGCACTTACATTTTATCCTGCTGTTCCTGGAAGAATTCCCATCACTCTTGGTGAGGTATTGCATTGATTTTATTTTTCTTATCTTGCATTTAATATCAGATGATTATTTTGCTGCTGGCTTAGTCAAGCTGATATAAATAAATGTGTCTATATTTTTCATTTATCTTCATCACAGATAGTTTAATTAGCAGAAGTAACCCAATCCTCTACATTTTAGCACTTTTCTAGTAATTTTCATCTTATGATTAACAATTTTGTTGGGCTTATTTATTGTAGCATTACTGTACCTGTTTTGAAAATGTGAAGGCATATGTGATCTGATTGCATTATCTTCTTGAATTATTTCCGAATTCCTCATTAGTGTGTCTTCTGTTTCAATGAAATTATGATGCAACTCAAGTATGTATATATATTATTATTGTAAACTTTTCTTGGTAAGTCTAGGTTATCGTGGTTGCGTGTCATCATACAACTTAGCATTACTTGTTTCGTGATATCAAAAATTAGTTACCTTCTATTTTTCCGTTAATACTGCAACTTAAATATATATATATATATATATATATATATATGGTAGAATGTATCTTAGACTTACATGGAAGATAAAAGTCATCTTTTGTACATATGCTGTTGGATTCAACTTAGATGGCATTTCAAATTAATATTAGAGGTTGAGGATGATGATTTCAAATAGTTTGTTACATTTGCATCAAGGAGTTATATATATATGTCCATCAATTTATAGTAGAATGCAGCTATCTGTTTGTTTGAAGTTATGAATTATATGTCCATAAGAGATTGTTGTTTGTTTCTTGTGTCTCATCATGACTTAACCTTGATAATTTTTTTCCCTTATGGGTCTTGTACAGATTGAAATCCTTGGAGCTTCTCTTCCTTGGTCAAACATATTTAATAATAAAGACTCCGGTGCAAAATTTGTTAAGCATGTTTCTGAGAAAACTCAGTGGCCTGATACTTCTGTAGCTGATTCAGACATGAATGGCACCAGCAACCCTTTTCTTTCTGATTCATATGATGATGGTGTCTCTGCTGCATCTTCATTGAATAATAATGTTCCACAATTATCTCAGCCAAGTGTAGTCACTAATTGGTTTGACCTTCTTACTGGAGATGTTGAATCTTCACAATATTTGTCTCAAACAGAGATGCCAAATGCAGGAGAAAAAATTCATTCCACCAGTGGTGATGCTCTAGATTTTTTGGACAACTTTGAAACTGCTCCCATGTCTGTAGCTGCTTCTAAAGTATATGCACAATCACAAGATGAAAACCATGAAGGACCTGGCAGATCTGGCAGTACTCAGAAATACATTAATTTAGTCAAGTCCCATCTTGGCTCGCAAAAGGTAATGTAGCATTCTCTTAGCCTATGTATTTGATAGTCCTATTTAATTGTCAATTTTCTTTCCTTTCCCCAAACACACCAGGAGATTGCTGTAATTTACTTGATCTCTATTTTTTTTTTTTAATCTCCAAAAGTTTCCATCTTGCAACTCAATCATATTAGATCTTAAGTTTTGTTTTTGTCATAAAATTCTATATAATCACATATTTTATTTTATTGAGTATTGTTCCTGATTCAATATTGTGCTTTTATCTCTCTTTTTCATTATCTGCTGCATCATGCAGCACAAACAAATTGCTGAAATGTCTTGGCAAGATTTACATACAATTGCAGTAGATCCAGTTTGTATATTTTGAGTGTAACCTGAAAGTTCTACATAATTTTTTGAGTTTTAATTACAATGTTGTTTAGCTCTCAGTTGTAGTTCAATTAGAGTTTTGATTGCCACTGTAATTTTTATTTTGTAATTATTGTCAGGCAAATTGGGTTCTGTTGAATATTGCAATTTATTAGAATTTTTGTGATGGAAACCATTTTCAGGATAAAAAATTGAGCTTTTTGGAAGCCATGAAGTTAGAAATTGAGCGTCTGCAACTCAATCTTTCTGCGGCTGAAAGAGATAGAGCTCTTGTGTCAATCAGTACTGTTCCTGCAACGCTAGATCCGAATCGTTTAATTCAGGATTCCTACATGGTGAAGGTTTGCTATTTTGCAAAGAGTCTCGCTTTGCTGGGTCAGGTAGCATATGAAGACAAGATTAACGCTTCCATTGGCCTAGAATGTGTAGATGAGAATGTTATAGATTTCTGGAACAGCTCTGAGCTTGGAAGAACCTGCTATGGAGCAATGTGTGAAGTTCGTGCTGAAATCCAACCACCACCTACAAAAGCCTCTTCCCATGATTCTTCATTGCTTCTGGTTTGTTTCCAATGTGGAAGAAAGGCTTGTAAAGCTTGCTGTGCTGGGAAAGGGGCCACTTTGATCAAGAGCAGTAGTTATAAAGAGGCGAAAATCTATGGCGGTTTGGCAAGCCAGAGTGGTTCTGATTTTGGTGCACAGAGAGAATTAGATTTCTATAAGAGTTCAACTTCTTCAGATGAAGTTGTGTGTAAGATATGTTGTGGGGAAGTTGTTCTTCATGCATTATATGTGGATTATATCAGGGTTTTAAGCAGTTTGCGAAGAAGAAATCGTGAATATGATGCAGCATTTAAAGCTCTTAATCAAGTCATTCCTGATTTGAAAGGGTTTCATGGCTTTTCACAAGGTATAGACACTGGAAAGAAGGTGCTGGAAAAGTTACTGAACGGAGATGAATCCCTTGCTGAATTTCCAAATGCAGGAATATTGCATCCGGTATATTCTAAAATTGATACCTATGTTGACATCTGAATGTGAATTTTCTTCTTTTTTCACAAATCACCAAATTTACTGCCATCCACTTGAAAGGATGGCATTGTGCTCTTGCCTTTAGGTAAACTAGTTAATCAAGCATTAACTTTAAGAAAATGGGATACAAAACTAGGAGAAATGTTCTTCAGAATGAGGAAATGTTCACCAGTGGAATACTGCCCATAGTTCCTTTTTTTTTTTTTCATTTCAGTAAAAAGATATTTATAAATTGGTTGCAAATGATCAACTTGCAGGTGTGCTTTTTTCAAGGAAAGCTAATGGCCACTTCATGATCCAAATTATTTTTTTAGAGTACATGCCAGATAATGTCACTGTGATGAAATAGCTTTTTTTCAGGATCACTGTAATGAAGTGTTGCGTAAGTTTCAGAGTCTTATCATAGATGTGTTAGTAGTCTAAACAGGCTTCAAAATGAAAGTGTTGCATATCTCATGGCATATTGTTAACATGGTTGTTTCTTGAAGTGAGACTTGGAAGTATATTACTGTAAGTGAAAGGGAACCTGACCATTTATGAAGTATAAACTGCGTGGTTTTTGTTAAATGAGGGCTTATAGTGAAACTAACCAGTGTGTATAACTACTTCATCCTTAATCAAAACATCTCTGCTATTTGTCATTTTTTGTTCAGCATCATAATATTTGCAAAATTCAAAAATCAATATGACATCCTAATTTGCATACCGACTCTTCAGTTCGACCACGTTTGAACTTAATGATGAGCTTGGGTCTTTCACGTCTGTCCGTGTTCAATAATCATATTTTATGTTGCAGGTTGAAACAGCAGTAGGCTCAGAACCCATAATGTCTTTGATTGCACCACTTGGAATTGGGGCTCATCATTCCTTTTGGAGAGCTCCAACAGGAGTATCCACTGTAGAATTTTCAGTTATCCTTGGAAATATTGCTGATGTCTCTGGGGTTGCATTACTTGTCAGCTCATGTGGCTATTCATCTTTTGATTGCCCTACTGTAAGCATCTACAACTTTGTCGTTTTCTTGTCCTTTTATGACTTAATCTATGTATTTACTTGTATCTATTTGAAAAATAGATGATCTTGTATTCTTGAGCATTTGTGTGTGTGCACACACAATTTTGTGTGCGCGTTTGCACGCATGTGTGTGTATAAAGTCTTCAAAAATATTCTTATTCTCCTGAATTTACTATGTTATAGAAGATAAAACCAAACAATGTCTTGCATTTCTTGCCGAAGCATTGATATATGGGATACTTGAAAACATTACCTGCTTTTGCTTATGTTTAATGATCATTTCTGTTGTCTTGTTCTTGCTAGTTTTCTTGTGTTTCTTTTCACATAACCTCCCCATTTGATATAATGTTCTATCATCTTTGATTTTAATTTTCATTTTCAGATACCTTTTGTGTTCGTCTTGGTATTATCTTTTCTTAATTTGTCAATTTCCCAATTTGTCAAATCTTTTCAAGTCATTATTCAGGGGGTTATGAAACATGGAAGTTAGTGCAATTTTCATTCTTTAATAGGAATTTCTAAAAAAGGTCATGTAAACTGACAGAAGAGGAGTGCTTAGACATTATTCACTTTGATGCTCTTACTTCTCTAAGTGTTGAAACCATCACTTATTTTGCTACTCTGTAAACAAAATGTGTTTGATATATATGTGTGTGTGTGTAGGCACCCAGAAATACTGATCCACATAAGTATCATGCCTAATAACTATCATACATTACACCAGCATCATTGTCCTGATGCTTTGTATTACCATTCAGTGTAAATACCGTAGCTCTTGTTTTAGCATTTCAATGTCATTTGATGTTTTTGTCTCAATAAATGCATTTATCTCTTGGTTTATAATTTTCCTGCTTCCCTGTCAATGGAAATTTATATCTATCTGAACCCAAAAACGCATTTTATTTTTCTTGGCGGTGTTTCCAATTTTGGTATTTAATGACAAATGTAATTTTTTTTGTTTGCCTAGGTACAAATTTGGGCAAGCAATAAAATAAATAGGGAGGAGCGTTCATGCATGGGAAAATGGGATCTCCAATCTTTAGTATCATCATCACCGCAGTTATATGGTCCAGAAAAAGTTGGCAGTGAAAAAAGCATGCCTAGGCACATAAAGTTTCTGTTCCGTAATTCTGTGAGGTGCCGGATTATCTGGATAATGTTAACCCTTCCGCAGTTTGGTTCAAGATCATTGAACTTGGAGGAGGATTATAATCTTTTATCATTGGATGAGAGTTCCTTTCCAGAGACTAAAAGGCGTGCTTCTTTCGGTGGAAGTATTGGGAGCCAGCCATTTATCCATGCAAAACGGCTTATCGTATTCGGAAAACCTTTGCGAAAAGAAATAGGCTCTGACACATCAATGCAAACCCCTGAAAATTTAAAATTCAGAAATTTGTCAGACAGATCTCCACAAACAAACCGCTTCAGAGTAAACTTCAGTCCTGATAATTTGGTTGACTTCTACTGTCATAACTGCCTTTACTGACTATATTGTTTCTTGCTTAGGTTCCTGTTGAAGCTGAAAGGTTAATGGATATGGACCTTGTGCTTGAACAGTATCTATCACCAAATGTACCTTTGATAGTAGGATTTCGTTTAGATGCATTCAATGTAATAAAACCACGTATTACACATTCTCCTCCATCTTCAGATTCCAGTATTTGGGGTTCTTCATTGACTTGCTTGGAAGACAGACATATTACTCCAGCTGTCTTGCATATCCAAGTTTCTGCTTATCAGGTACTATTTCAATAGTTCATACTACTTAATTTGTTTGCAGTGTCATTTTTTTTACTTTTATTTTTATGTTGCGTTAAATATTGGGTACAAGGAACTCTTGCAAACCATAGAAATGGTAGTGACAGGTATTAGCTAGCACCATTGGAATGAAGTTTCTTTTCATGTTGAAAACCAAAACACTGCCTACAACTAGAACTTATGCTGCATGCCATCATGTTTTGGGTGCCAAGTCTGAGTTTGGTCTGCTATAAACCTCGGCAAACAATAGGGCCATAAAGATATTACTATGATTAGCATATTCTCGACGCACAGATTAAGTTGTGTCTTGAAAGAACACATCTCCTTGATCAGATGCAGTGGCATGTGTACTTAAATTTGCCAACTATAAGTTTTATATTGTGGCTTACATCATGAAAATTTCCAAATGCAGTTCTGTTCAAATGAAATGCAAGAAATGTTTTCAAATCAGAACTGGAATTCTATTTATAGAAATATTCAAGTTTGACCATTGTAGTTTTCTGATAGGCCCCTTACAACATCCTTTCGGATTCAGGGTTTATTCTGATAACTGATTAGCATTTGCTTTTCTTGCAATATGACAGGAGCCCCGGAATTTATATATTGTTGGCGAATATCGATTACCTGAGGTGAAAGCAGGGACTGCTCTTTACTTTGATTTCCCCAGGCCGCTACAGACACAACGGCTTATTTTCAGATTATTAGGAGATGTGACGACCTTCGCAGATGACATAGCTGAGCAAGATGACTCTGAAGTCCGGTTTCCACTGGCTTCAGGTCTATCCCTGTCGAACAGAATCAAGTTATACTACCATGCAGACCCTTCTGAGCTTGGCAAATTAGCCAGTCTCTCTGCAGTATAATCGAAATACACCATAACATGCAAGTGCCTTGTAATATCAATCGTTGCTTCAGAAAAACAAAAGATGCACAACCTCTTCTTTGAATGATAAATAGCTTCAGATGAAATTTTGCAATTCATTTAGTGATTCTTGTGTGCCAAATAACTCATTTGTATTTGTGACTCTTATTTATTTATCTTGCGCTTTCAATTTCTTTCTGGTAACTTGTAACATTCTCTTGCTACTTCCAAAACTTCACAGCCTTTATGATAATACTTAGGTAATCTAGTAAAGTCCTTTGATTACGGTTCTCTAGGGATGTTTGATTTAAAACTGTTGGATCATTATTCAACAGTTGTTTGTTTATATAAGCATTGTATATTTTTTACTATTTATAATATTGCATTTGTTTAGAAATACATTTTCGGTACTGTTTATGATGATAAAAGCCGTCAGATCGATGTTCCTAGATTTGAAATCTGGAGACATTCGTAAATTATCAGTCCTTATATATATATACTACCGTTGATCTTTTAGCTGAATGGTCAAGAAAATTATGCTCTAATCTTTAGCCTTGACTCTTCTGTTCCTTCTTTGCTGTGGAACTAAATTTGATTTATATTATGTATTTATTTATTTATTCTCCTGCTCCATAGAGCATTAATAATAATAATAACATTTCTATTTTAAATTGATTTAATTAACAAAGTTGACTAAGGATTAAGGTGAATAATTGCATGCATAGTATAATTGCAAGCCTCTAAGTCCACCAACTCCATTGGAAAAATGTCATGCATGCCATTTAACAGCTCATCAGAGACCCAAACAATCATATAAATTTCAATGAGCCAAGTGGTCCAGTGCAAGCCATGCATTGTGCAGTGCTAAGACCCTGACAATAATTAGCAAGAAACCCAGAGAGGAGACAACACACACACCAACTGCTTGAATACCCTCTTATTCAATTTCCTCAGCCACCCACCCAACCAACCAACAAACCCACCCACTCTTTAATTTCTCATTTTCCACCACATGAACCCATGTGCCCATTTGATCAACAGCTTCCCTTCTCATTCCCTTTTATATATAAATAATATAAGAGCACCATTTCTGATTCATCATCATTATATAGAATATACAAACACTTATATGTCATAATCTAACAAGAGTAACAACCAATGCAACAACAGTATCAATCATATTCTCAACACCACTATCAAAAATTCTTTTTTTTTTTTTTCTTTTCTTTTCTTACAGATTGAATGAAGAAATTGAGCTGTACAAGAGTGCACATTTGTAGTCTTTGAAGGTGCGGTGCGAATCTTCGATGTCCTGGTGAAGGCAAGACAACTCATCGCTTCGTCTTGGAGGCAATAGGCATAAAAATATAATTGGAGTACACTCCTACTACTAGGAACAAGAGATGCTTTTGTTGGTTTTATTGGAAAAAGAATTTGGCCAGACCCGAAATGTAGGATGAAACAATCGGTGATGACGATGAACATGAAGAAAAAATGATTTCATTCGGCTAAAGCATACCCATTTTGGTCTAAAAGGGAGAAACACTGGAAAGAAGAGCTCGAGTATGTGAGTTGACTGAGGTCTGAGCAAGGTTGTGGAACTACTGATTGCGAAAAACCCGATACGTCGGAACAATCCCATGAGGTTTTTGGATCTGAAGTAACAGAAAGAGAGATGTTCGAAAAGCATAGAGCGGTAAAAGGGTCACCTTTTATTCCAGTAAGGATTCCGGCGGTGGAGATATTTTTGCCGATCATGTTCCTGATCGTGATTGCGTTGATCAGTGGGAGTGCATTCGGATCATAATCCTCATCAGGATGGTTGTCAGAATGACCTGTGAAATGTATGGCTGTCTCCACATTTTCCATCTCAACATCCGAAATAAGTATATGTTCCATGAAGCCTCCACGGCCCGCTGCTGTCTTGAATTGTATGGCAGTGGCAGAATCATGGATATGGAGATGATCAACATGAATTTCAGAGATGCCACCCGACATCTCGCTGCCAAATGCTAGAGCTGAACCATAGGAGGTTTGGAGAGTGACCTCGTGGATGTGAATATCTGAAGCCGGTTTTCCATAAGAAATACCGTATTCATCCCAACCGCTCTTGAGAGAAATGGCATCATGTCCGACGCTGATACTGCAGTATACTATGCATGTGTTTGAGCATGAATCTGAATTTACAACAGAGATGCAGGTCAGAACTTATGCTTGTATCATGGACTCTTATGTGTGATCCAATTAGAGAGATGAGAAAAACCAAGCAAGATGGCATTGCCATGATCGACCTTTTGTTTCGGTAAATTAAGATGTTATTGGATTAACTTTAATCTAGAAAATCATATTATATTAAATGAAGTAGCCAGAGATGAGTTCATTGTATATTCTGATTGATAAGATAGATTCGCACAAGAAGTGGTCCACCTTTTAACACCATTCACCATAGATAACCAACAATTCAATCAATTTAAATAAAACCATGAACCTTAAAGTGGGAATTGGTGAACATTGCTTTCAAGCACAGATGCTGTTTTCACAGCTCACATCAAAAGCTTATCTTTTAACATGCAAAAGAAATGCAGATTATAAGACCCATCAATCTGGTAAATTATGTCACATCAATGAAAAACGCTTTAAAATACTCAGTTCAAGATCTTAAGCATAGTGTTTATACCAATATATGGCAATTATCAAGCTAAAACAAAACAAAAAAAAACAGAACACACGACATAAGAAAAAAGTTTACAACGTGGACGGGATTCGGGCACTAACCTGGAACAATACCATTTGTAAACGGGGAATCTGGTGAAGAGTAGATTGTTACATTCTGAATCTGTACATTGCTGCAATAAATAAAATAAGCAAAATTTAGCATTTCCACATCATCTCATACAAAATAGCTGTAAAAATATATATATATATATTTTTTAATGTTTGTCAAATGATTACACCGAACGTACCTACAATAGACTGGATAAATGCTCCAGGCTGGGGAATTCAAGAATGTCAAATTTGAAATGATAATATCAGTGGAACTCACAAATTCGACAAGATTAGGACGGCTGTAATTCAAGGAATGGGAGTGAAACCAGTCCCACCAAACAGAACCTTGACCGTCTATTGTTCCATAGTCACCTGTTAAATTGAGCAAATTATATGAAATCACATGAATTAGAATATCTATAATATGAATGAATGCTTTTTACTCTGATTATAGTAACCAAATCGTGCTTTACGTGCCTGTGATTACTACATCAGTTAAGTTGTTGCCATTTATCAAGCTGCGATGCCTACTGCCAGGAAGTTCTATCCCCCTACCATAAGATGGCAGAGGATCAACTATAGGCCATTGAGATGAATCCTGCACCAAAAATTTCAGAAAAATCTTCAATCTACTTGTTCATGAAGATTATTCCAATTAATCAAATATATATGACTGGCATTAACCTCACAGACTCTAACAACATTGAATTGTAAGAAAGACGGTGCATGGATGCCTCAATTTAGCTTTTGCTAGACACTCATGCTATAAAGTATCAAATTGGTGATACAAGAACCAGACTGAATTCATTAGTAGGAAAGGTAGAGAAATTTATAAACCTGGCTTCCAATAATGACAGCATCCTTGTCCAGAAACAGAGTGAGGTGGCTGGTGAGGCTAAAACTTCCGGTCAGCCACCGTCCTTTGGGAACATACAATTGAGCACCACCTTTGTCTGCAAATGATCTTGCATAGAAAACAGCATTCTGAAATGCAATAGTGTTCAACGTCACTCCGTCACCAACAGCTCCAAATTCATAGATGGAGACGCTATGTGGTCTCGGGCTTAAGCTGGTTGTGGATGTGCAATGTTCATAATCCCCTCCACTTCCTGTGGCAACATTGGTAACTAGTAGAACTAATAACACTGCTATGCTACCTGAAAGACAAGTGAAAAAATAAAACTATCACCAACTCAAGAAAATATAAATGAAACAAAGACATGATGATGCAATATTGATACAAAAGGGTTACAAAAATGAAGCTTGGATTGATCATGAGAAATTTTCAAGAGGACATTAGAAGTCAATGGAATTTTAATCTTTAAACCAAAACCCATGAGAAAACAGGACTATGTTTGAGAGAGTCCAGAAAAACAATGTCTGAATTCATTGAACATGAGAGTGCTAAAATTCATCAGTATGAAACAATTAAATGAGCATTGAATTATACAAAAGGCTATCAACCTGAAGCTACTTTAGATACATTAGAATGACAGAAGAAGAAGAAGCCAAACCAGCAACCAAAAAACAAAGAAATCAATTTCAGACAAAAACCAAAAAGAAGAACAAAGATTTGTTAAGCAAATTGTTTCCTTTTTGACACAAAGTGGCTGAACAAACTCATCACTGTCCATTAATCCAACAAAAGAAACAAGTATAATTATGCAAGACAAAACCAAATAAATCTTAAACCACAAAAAAAGAAAAAAATTGAAACACAAGAGGAAAACAAGAACACAACAGTAACTAAAATAATAGCAAACTTATCTCTGAGAAGATCTCAAGCAATCAAGATAAAAGCATTCCTTTTCAAGACCAAACCAAAAAGCAAAGGAGAAAACGTACTTACTAGCCTCTTCATGAGCCCCCCCTGCAAACAAGGGGCAAGCACTGAGACAAAGACCAACCCAACTACAACCACCAGAAGAAGAAGATGAACAACAACAACAACAACAACAACAACAAAGCAGAGAGGTCTCAGAGAGAGAGAGAGAGAAGAGAATGAGCACAAAAACTGAGGTGCTGGCCAGTATAGATTATATACCTGGAGAAACATAAATATTGGTAAATAAATAAATAAATAAACAAACAAATATAAAAATGTAATAAAATTTATTTACAAAAAGAAAAGAAAAACACTCAAGTTTTCAAATTAAGATTAAGTGAAGGGGTTGTTTACAAAGATGCAAAAGAAAAATAAGCAAAAAACACCCTCCCCATGCACAAAAACTACAAAAAGCACCCAGGAAAAAAAAAAGAAAAAAGAAAATTAAAGCATTAAACAATGATTAAGAAGGCAATAATCAAAACCTCAAATCAAGGCCTCAGCTCCTCCAGCCGACAGCACACAACCCCAGCTATGCAAACTCCATTTCTCTCTCTCTCTCTCAAGATATATATATGTATCCAAAAACAATAATATATATACATGATTATAAACTAGAAAAAATCATATCAAATTATAGTAACAGTCAGATATACATGGTGGCTGTTTTTTCTTTTTTTTTTTTTTTTTTGGTTTTATTTATATATATATATATATATTTAGAGAGAGAGAGAGAGAGAGAAGGCATGGAGGGAGGAGCCAATGGGCCATGTCCCATGTGGGTTGCCAGAGGGGGAATGGGACCCACAAGCAATCATGCTCGCCGGAGCCACCCTGGCAACACTCACTAGATTGAATTCTCCACGGGTACAGTGATCACCTGCACTCATTGGTCCAGTGAGGACGGTGAAAATCCAGTCCTGAGAGGACACGTGTACTTTGAGGTTTGGTTTTTGTTGGGAGTTCGGTTGAGTTGAACGACTGCTGGTGTAGCGGATGGAGTGATTGAGCCGGCGACCACGCCCACGTTCAGACACGGCTGCGGGCCGGGTTGTATGAAAAGACGAATATGCCCCTTGGTAACGACTTGCTGGTTGATTGACGCCGATAGACGCGGGGGTGGGTTGGCATGAGTTTACACGAAGTTACCGTAATGCCCCTTATTGCAGATAGGTCCGAATATATCATTTTTTATTATTTAAAAAGGTAATAAAATGCAAGCTATATATATATATATATATAAAGGTTTATGATTATGTGGTTAATTATTAAATTAATATATGTTGATAACGCATCTACCTTGTGACATGTGCCTTGGCTAACTAATTCATTATAGTTTTTTTTTTCTTTAAATTGTTTTGTTTATCACGCATAAGTTTGTCCCCACATGACCCAGCTACCATTAATGCCATTTTTTTAAAAAATAAAAAATTAAATTAAGGGGCCAAGCTCCAAGTTTTCTCATTATTTGTTCCAATCCCTTTCATCTTATAAACTGCTTACAGTTTTGGACGCATATCACCTACTTAACGTCATGTCATTCACTAGAGGAAATTATTATTATATATATATATATATGCAGCGATCTAATCAAACGCAAGGCTTTTTTAGTAGTCGTTACTTGAGAGTCATTGATAAAAATTATGAAGCTTGTGATCTCAAGGAAAAATTAGCGGTTACAAATGACTGAGATGTGAACAGTATATTAAAATAAAATAAGATAATGGGCTTGGGCCTGTGACTTGGCCCGTTAAAAGCCCAAGGCAAAAACAGTGAACAGTGAAGACAGCATGTGAATGGTGATAAGTGCCCCGCTATGAATGAGGGCCAGCATGTCAGAGATGCTGCTGACGTGTTGATTGAGCTTAACAAGACCACCACCTGCTGAACTCCAAAACCAGGCCTACTTCTCTTTGTTTTTTTTTTGTCTTTGGGCCAACCTGGGCCGGGCCCAAAGACATTTCCTTTTTTTAAAGAAAGAAAAGGACATAATGGTAATTTCTGATAATGATATGGTTGCTGTGGTAATTCAGTGAGAAACCAGGGAAACAAATATGGAATAATTAAAAAAAAATACAATATCTATTATCACTAGATAAAGGAATAAATTTGTGAAAATATCCACATTGATAAAGAGCTAAATTCACCTATTGAACAATCAATTTGGAAGGATTGAAATGAAAACAAAAAGTTTCATAGAGTGATATCACACTAGTATGGGTATTCATATAGTCGCAGGTGTAACAACATTGCATAAAAAGAATGATTCACAAAATAACATGATATTTTTCCCATGAACTTGACTCTAGAACAACATATGGATCAATCAGAAACCATACGGTTTTATTTGGTAGCTTGGGCGATCATATTGCTTATCGAACTAGCTTGCTCCTTGGCAGTTTCCACCAATGAATCCTGCAAGACAAAATTGATATTAAAGAGAATACCCATTCATGGCCAGATAATGTGGCATTTTTGCTCAAACAAAGTTAAAACATTATGGTTCATGCTTAAAAGCAGCTCTTATTAATGCCAATAACAATTTCGGTTTAGTTCCAAGAATATTTATTTTCCCATATTATATTGACAGTGCTGTGTAAATCTAAGCAGTATAGATCAAGTAAAAGTGTAGAAATGTCAAAATTTGAACACATTGGTAATGGGTCATAACCTGGGAAGCTATAAGTCTTGCTACCGTTTTCTTGCTTGACTCTTGAAGTTCACCAGCAATCAGAATTTCATCCAGTACATAGTATGCCTGGATGATTAGCAAAGTCATTCAAGAATCAGCCAAAAAGCTAAAAGGAGAGATCCCTGATGATGTAAGTAATACAACTCACCTTGTGGAAATTGAAAATCAAATCCAACTCACAGACCTGAAAAGATTATAAGTATATGCAGTAGTTAAACATAATGTTAATGACATGGGCCTTCATATGATAGTTTACAGCTTGCACAAGTGATAGAGGGCTCACACTCCCGAAATAACGGTCCAAAATCTCAACAAAATGATGAATTATTTCCAGAACCTCCAATTCATTGTCTTCCGGATCAATGCACATGCAGAAATAAAGGCTGGCATACCTGCAAAGACAGTTCACATGATTAATAATTGATAGACATTGTTAAGGTATGGCAAACTTACTATTGAAAAATGGACACCTTCACTTATTCTACAGATTAGATTAAGCTCTTGTTGCATTACCTTCTGTATACAACTTTGTATCCTCTCCACTCAACAAAGTTACAGAGCTTTGGGCCTCTTGTGAGAATTACTCCACTGAGTTCACGGAGAACCTGCATGGTCAACAGCAAGACATCAATACTCCCAGAACTACCAATATATAAGCTTCCAACCCTCCATATCATGAAAAAGTACCAACCAATTTCTGTTCAAGTAAACAATCATAGCTAAGGCCAAACTCCTAAACCTTGAAAGTTTAAAACACAAAGAATAATGCACTGCATAAAGCAGGACACAGCACAAAACATGCTGATACCAACATTCTTCAAGAGGGGCCGAGGTTCCACATGCAAACAGCTCAAAAGTTTATTCCCCGCATAATAGCCAGATTTGACATCATCAAAATGATTTCAGAATAACAAATGTCTCCTAGAATTTCATCATAAACCAATAGATACATCAACATAGAATAGCAAGAAAGACTTGGAAGAGAACAGGGAGGAAAGGGGTAGAATCACAAATAAGTCCATGATATTTATGTGGTTCACCATGTGTCAAGTTCCACATTCAATTAAAAAGAACACTACAAAAACGAAGATGAACTCCAAAAAACTCTAATTTTTTTTATGTAATAGTAACTCTAGATGCATTGAAAATAAAGGCACATATATCCATAAACGGTCAGATTGAAAGAAATTACCATGCCCTCAATATATCAATATCAACTGAAAATCAAATTGAACACAAAACACCATATCAGAATAAAAGCTGAACCATTGCATATTCAAAATAATAACTTCATAACCCAACAAAATCCAGCACTTAAGCAAGATATTAAAGTGGCAAGAAAACACATCATCCAAAAATTGAATTTTTCTTGACTGATCCACATACCTTGGTTCTTTCCTTCTGTGAATACGGAGAATACCATTTGGTCAGCCTCACCTTTCCTTGTCTACTAATTAAGAGCACAAAATTAATCTACAAATCGCAAAAGAATGATTCAGATACAACATATAACCCCTAAATTCAACCAAAATTTTGACCCAAAAAAAAAACCCTAGTTTAATATCATGCAAAAAATGAACAAATTCTCAAACTAAATACTTGGAACTTGTGGAACTAGAACGAATTCATAAAAAAATCATCAAATACCGAATAAACATTGGATCAATCCCAAATCACAACCCTATAGAAGAGTAACCAATCTAATACATAGAAGATCTACCGAGATTCAAGTCATACCACATAGTCCGCATAAATCAGGAGAAGAACAGCAATGGAATTTTAGATGAAAATGAAAAGAGATCAAGGATCAGAAACGCACCATTTTTTTTTTTTTTTTTTATATAATTTGTTGGTCTTTCCTTTTCTTCTTGTCCTGCTGAAGCCTTGCTCGAAATGAAATAAAGCTGCTCGGTTATATGGGAATTGGGAACGGGTGAAAGTCTCAATTAGTCCTCAAACTATGACCAAATATTTATTTTGATCCCAAATATATATATATATATATATATTTGGTTAGTAAAAAATAAAAATAAATACATTTGTATAATTTTTTTTTTTTTTGACATTGGGCAGTTAATTATTAGAGATGTGCATTGATGTGGAGTGTATCTGCAAACTCAACAACATTATGTCCTCATCTTGTATAAGTTTCAATTTTGAGTCTCTTCGGAATGAAAATGTTACGGAAAAAAAATCCAGTATTAATAGATCAAAAGACCGTTGATTACATTTGTATAAATTTATTTAAAAAATCATATTTATATAATTTACAACCAAAATGATGCTTAGAGATTAAAAAAAATTTCATTTTTTAAAAAGCTGCTTGTTGGACTTCTATAATAACCAGCTGCCATTCATCAAAATAATTCCAACAATACATATTATTAAGAAAAGTGAAAACACAATTATACCAAAGGGGTTAATCCAAGTAGAGACTTGGATCACTCACAAGTGTAAGAAGCATTTACTGTGATTTATACTTCAATAAAAGAGGTTGTACAATGAGTTATATAACAAAAGAGAGATAACAAAGTACAGATGTCTAGTAATAGATTATTACCTTTGGCTATTCATCTTTATAATAATATTTATTGTTATAGTTTTATGATTGTTGGTGATAATCGAGGATAGCACATACACCTTAGACATCTCAATTTTGAGTACATGAAGTTTCATGCTAACAGGAAAGTGGGCATCTAGCTTAGTGATGGTTGGTATTCTTAACGGCCACTTGGTTCGTGATAATGTGAAAATATTATTAAAAATTAAACGGTAATCTAAGTATATTACCATATTTGGTTACTATAATAATGATAATGTTAATAGTAATGCGAGAGATTAGCAGTAGTAAAATATTGCAAAATAAATTGATAATGATATTACCACAAAAATAGGTGTCTATCTAAATTACTAGGTTGGTGTAATGTGACATGATTTTTTTCTCAAATTTGCCCTCATCCTTTCAAACTAATTCTTTTCTCTTTTTTTCAAATTTTTTTTTGTTATAAGATATTTCCAAAATACCCTTGTATTTAAAATTAATTTTTGGTATTATAATTTAATTATTTTTACCTCAAACTTGATATTACTTTATATTTAAATTTTCTCAAAATTTTAGTTACAAAGATATTTTGAGAAATTTAAACCATTACCAAGTTTATTACTATAGTCAACCAAATATTATGACAAAAAATTACCAGTAATATGCATTCCCAACCAAACATTGTTATTATATATTACTACAACAATCTTGGGTATATATCATTTCCAACCTCATTATTATAGTAATCTCATAACCGTGGTAATATATCGTTACTGTGAACCAAACAGGGCTTAGATCTTTTTTAAAAACAAGTATGGAAGATTAGCAGGCTATTTGAATTGGTTCACTTTGATTTTTTTTTTTAAAGCATAAATCAGAGGCGTGTGACGCATTAAAAACTTTATTGTTTTGCATAAAATAAGTGTTCTATTAAAATTTTGCATACAGATAAAGACAATAAGTTGTGTGTGAGGATTATTTTGGAACATGGTATTAAACATCAATTGATGACTAAATAATCTACAACAAAATGGGTTAGTGGAGAAGAAAAATAGAACAACTATGGATATGATGAGATGTATGTTATATAGTAAGTATTTGTCTAAAATTTTTTTTGGCAGAAGCTATTTCTTGTGCTATTTATATGGTGGATAGGTGTCCTACAAAAAACATTTTTGGAAAGACTCCACATGAGGCTTAGAATGGTAGGAAATTGAACATTGGCCACATGAAGATGTTTGGTTTGTGTAGCTATCTTATGCATATATTCTTGATGTGTTAAGAAAGAATCATGATAATAAGGTAGAGAAGTGCATTTTTATTAACTATAGTCATGAGAGAAAGGGTTACAAATTATATTATTCGGAGTCTAAGAAAATAATTATTAGCAAAGATATTACCTTTGTAAAAATGCAACTTGGGATTAGTTAATTGAAGAGAAGTCATCTTCAACACCAATAGTGTTGGTTATAAGTAGAAACACAATAATAACAGAAGGTGATGTGCAACACAATATTGTTGAGGAAGCCTTCACTCATCTATAACATCAACATCAGTTGGCTATGCAGTATGCACTTACAACATTATGTTGTTAGTAATGGCAATGGTCCCTCTGATAGTGATCATGATGAGATGGTTCAATTTGCCTTGTTTGTATATTGTGATCCTATGTTATAAAAAGTTGCATAGAATATATGTGTTGGTTTTGAAGCAATGAACAAAGAAATATATTCCATTGAGAATATGGGACTTGGAGCTTTACTATTTTGCCTCTGAACAAAAAGGGCATTAGTGTCAAGTGGATGTATGAATCTTAGTACAAAGCTAAGGGAGAGGTGGATCATCTCAAAGCATGATTGATAGCTAAAGGCAATTGCAACCAAATGTTGATTATTTGAGGTATTTGCTCCAATAGATAAACTTGATACTGTTTGCATGATTATTATTCTTACAACCCATAATTGTTGGAAAATTAACCAAGAGGATGTGATGTTTTTGTTCTTGAATTAATGATGTGCTTGAAGAGGACATAAATGTTGAACAACCTCTGAGGTATGAGAAAAGAAGAAAGGAAGACAAAGTATTCATGTCAAAAAAGGTATTGTATGATTTAAAACAAGCTCCAAGAGCATCATACACACATATCAACTGGTACATTATTGTCAATGATTCTCATAAATGTCCATAAAGACATGCTTTGTATATTAATTCTTATTCACCAGGTGATGTACTTGTTTTGTACTTGTATGTAAATGATTTAATTGTTATTGGCAATAATTTAAAGTTATTGCAAGAGTATAGGTTATCTGTGATTAATATGGGTTTGATGTTTTACTTTCTAGCCATTGAAGTGCAGCAAACAAATAAAGGGATGATTATCTCATAGAAAAAAAATATACCGGTGATATCTTTACAAAGTTCAAATGGATTCTTATATACCTGTTTCAACTAAAATTAAAGAAAAACTAGAACTTATTGGTGACAGTGGTTATTTGATTGATGTAAAGATCTATGGAAAATTGCTAGGGAGTTTGTTGTATTTGACAGTTATTAAACTAGATATTGTTTATAATGTTGGCACTATCAGTAGATTTATGGATACTAAATTTTTTTTTACTGAATCACTAATCTTGTGATGTTTGATCTCAATATACTTGATGGGAATTGCAACCTTGCTATTACCAAAAAAAAATATATATATATTGCCTAGTCTTAGGGTGCCATAACTTAGAAAGCATTTTTCTTAACCATATTGGTTATGTAGCGCTACTTCCTATAATCAGCGATGGACATAGCAACCACATTCTTTTTTTTTTTTTTTTTTTTTTTTGCAAAAGGAGTTACACCGAACTGGAGAATAAAAAAAAGAAAAACAATCAAAAGGAAAGGTTATGGGAACTGCAGATGTCTTCAAGCCAGCGTGGGTGGTCATGACCCTGAGAAAAGAGGAAGAGCAGGGGGTTTGATCTTCCAAAGAAGGCGAGTTGATCAGCAACAGTATTCGATTCTCTAGGGATGTGCTCAAGGGATAGGTTGTTCCAGCACCGCAAGATGGAGAGAATGGATTGAATTGGTGCTCTGATATCTCCAAGCAGTGATGACGTTGAAGTCCCGGATCATAAGGATAGCATTGAGGCAATCAGTGTTGAGCTTGTCTGGACTCCAATTCTCCAAACGGCATCTATCAAGAGCAAAGAGGATGGCTTTCAGTTCAACATCAATAGGAGAAATACAATAATCGCTAGAGGTCCCTGGCAGAAGGATAGAGTTGTGGTTAGTGTAGATGATGAAACCAAAGGCAGCATCACTAGTAACAGGATCCCAAGAGGCATCAGTGTTAATAATAATCGAAAGAGGATAAGCTTGAGTTCTGATAGGAAATTCCCTGTTTAAGAGGCCGTTAGCTTTGAAGTAGTCGGTAGCCGCAGTCCAGCAGTTCAGAGGCAATCTATCAAAGTCAGGAGCAGAATGTTGAAAGATCAAGTAGCATCTCAAGGTCCAAATTGACCAGGCAGTAGTCGCAAGGATAGCTTTAGCAAATTCGCTAGGGAACCGACAACGAATGGAAGAATTAAGCCAGTTACCAGTAGCAAGGGTGTTCATGAAAGATTGTGGAAGGCCCAACTAATTAAAGATAGTGTTCCAGCAGTGAGCAGTTTTACTACAATTCTAAAGGATGTGCACAGAGGTTTCCGGATGAAGGCCGCAAAGAGGGCAAATAGAAGCAGGACCAATATTAAGGTTGTAAAGACCAAGAAAAAACATCATAGCCACAAATAGAAGTCATAACCAAAACAGGCCTTTTGTGTGTGTCTAACCATCTTCCCCAAATCACTGTAGCCACAAATAGAAGCTATAACTAAAAGGCTTTTGTGTGTGCCTCTAACTATCTTCTCCCAAATCACTATCTATATACCCAATAAATTCCACATTATTAAAACATAAATAAAAAAAAATTCCATCATTTTGTGTCCCGTCGATGTAACATTAAGCAAAAATCAAGAGAGGTTGTATAAAAATTATTAACAAGATTTTAACTAACTTTGAATTATTCTCAACATTTTGTTCATCACAAAATTAAATTACCTATGTTTTTATAAAATCGATAATAGCTTAAGTATATTTGAAACGTTAGAGAACTTGATTCCAGAGAGGTTGTATAAAAATTATTAACTATCACTTTATTATTGCTTGATTTAAATTGTTAATGTGGCTTCATTTATTATTGGCTGCCATATATCATACTTTTTTTCTATTAAAAAAACCTCTACATATATCGTCTATATTAGAAGATTGAGAGATACAATAAAAATTGACAGTTAATTACTGGGTTCTAAAATTAATTATTCTTTACTATTCTTGTTATTTTTAATTGTTTATAAATAAAAAATTATTATATTAGAAAAAAATTAATTTATGCAGTTAGATAAAATCTGAAGTTCTTTAGTGGCTAGATATGAGTAGGAACTAGGAAGGGCTTAGTTAGGGTAGTTCTTTTTGTATTTGTAATCTCCAGCTGTTTTTTTTTTTTTTTTTTTTTGCCAGAGTGATATGCGTTTTTTTTTTTTTTTTACTTTATTTTTTTTCCTATTTTTTCTGTTTTATTCCACTATAAAAGTGGATTTTGTATATTTTTTTTTAATTAATGAAGGTGGTTTATATACTTTGGTTAAAAAAAGGGGAAATCAGTTTACTAATAATTTAAAAGCACTTGAAAAATAAAAAATAAAAATAAAAGTGCCAGTGAGATTTATGGGAACTTTTCCAAGATATTTATTTAAGATGCTGTCCTATCAACCAATTACAAGGCGCCAACGCAGACAAATATCCTCAACAATCCTATCCAAGACAACACAGCCAAATCCAGCATCCAAAGAGTGTCCAAACGGAAGACCTCAATCACAACGTTGCGTATCCAAGTTCTAACGCCGTGATTCCCGCTTCTCGTCACCGCCCTTCACCCTTTCTAATCCCGAAAGATCCTGCACAAATCCACGGCGGTAATCACACAAACCGGTGTCTGGATCCAACAAGTGCTTTCTAATCTTAAAAGTGCACCACCGAATGGACGGGCCTGAGTTGCTGAGTTGACTCACGAGTCAGTCGTCCACCACCATTACCTTTTTAAGCCCTGCGAAAGAGACGCCACTCGATTCGTGCGCACGTGCCAGCTCAACGTCCCTAGCGTGGGTCCCACCATGCCCAGCACGTGCCGCAGGTTCATCCCCCTTTTTTTTTTCTTTTTTTTTTAATTTAAAAAAAAGTTTACTAGCCCAAATATCTCGCTTGCCACTCGATTCGTGAGTACGTGCCAGCATGGGTCCCACTGGGCCCAGCACGTGCCGCAGGTTCATCCCCCCTCTTCGTGCCCTTTCTTTCTAATAAAGCGGCGCACGACCGACCTCTTGCTTTCCGACCGTGACGGAAAAACAAGCCCCCTCTTCTCGAGTTTTTTCTTTCTTTTTCTTTTTTATTTTTATTTATTTATTTTCTTCTTTCTCTTCGGGCCTAAATACCTCGTTTGCTATCTCTCCGATCAGCTCTGGTGAATTTCTTAACCTTTTTCTTGTTGTATTTGATTCTCATTTTCTTGTTTTCTCGGTGTTTTTTTTTTTAATCTGGATTGGATTGTGGTCCTTTTTTTTTTTTGAATGGATTGTGGTTGAAAGCAGGGTTTGAGTGGAGGTGTGAATGGTGAGGTTCTTGATTTGGTGCTGGTTGAGCTATCATTTGAATCTCTAGGGCTTTGTTTTGGTAGTTTGTTTGTGATTGAGAAAGAATGATTTTTTATTTTTGAATGGATGATCGGGGTTTGATCATTCTTGATTATCAGATCAAATTGAAAGTTTGAAACTTGTTCTTCATATATAGATAGGAAATAATTGAATTGAGTTTTCTGGATTATGGTTTTTTGTTATCTGTGCTGATTTTATGGTTTCTTTCTTTCAGGGAATGTAGGAAAAAAAGGATTGGGCCTTGTGGTTGTTAGGAGATGGAGGGCTGTGACTGCATCGAGCCACCATTTCCTGCTGATGAGCTTTTGATAAAGTATCAGTATATATCGGACTTCTTTATAGCCCTTGCCTACTTCTCCATTCCTCTTGAGCTCATATACTTCGTCAAAAAATCATCATTCTTTCCGTATAGATGGGTGTTGATACAATTTGGGGCGTTTATTGTTCTTTGTGGAGCTACCCACTTGATAAATTTGTGGACTTTCAATAGCCACACAAGGACACTTGCTTTGGTAATGACTGTCGCAAAGGTTTCTACTGCTGTTGTGTCATGTGCGACGGCATTGATGCTTGTTCACATAATTCCTGACCTGTTGAGTGTGAAAACAAGGGAGCTGTTTTTGAAGAATAAGGCAGAAGAGTTAGACAGGGAGATGGGGCTTATACGCACACAAGAAGAAACTGGGAGGCATGTCAGAATGCTTACTCATGAAATCAGAAGCACACTTGATAGGCATACTATACTGAGGACTACACTAGTTGAGTTGGGGAGGACACTGGATTTAGCTGAATGTGCGTTGTGGATGCCTGCAAGAACTGGCATGAATCTTCAGCTTTCTCACACCTTACATAACCTGATACCAGTTGGGTCAACTGTGCCTATCAATCTGTCAATTGTAAATAAAGTTTTCAGTAGCAATCAAGCGATAAAAATCCCTTATACCTGTCCATTGGCAAGGATTCGGCCTCATACAGGAAGATATGTGCCACCAGAGGTTGTTGCAGTGCGAGTTCCGTTGTTACATCTATCAAATTTTCAAATCAATGATTGGCCTGAACTTTCTGCAAGAAGTTATGCGGTTATGGTTTTGATACTCCCCTCAGACAGTGCACGAAAATGGCATGTTTATGAATTGGAGCTTGTAGAGGTGGTTGCAGATCAGGTCAGTAAAGCTTCTAGGCTTTTCTCTTCTATATATATTGGTGGTGTTTTCTTATGTTTATTGTATGCATCTGTTATCAGTGGATAGTAGAGGCATTTGGAAAGACTGGCTGATCCTTACTTCATATCAACATTTGACATGAGATGATCACGTCTAGGTCTCAGTTGGATATTATTGCGGTATGCAATAATATCCGTCTGAGAAATTAGCTATGTAATAAACATAAGAAACTATATGGTCTCAGTCAAATGTTTGGCTATACATGAGATGATCACGCCTAGTTTCAGCAGCAAACACCTACTCTTTATCTTGTTGGTGTTTGCTGCTGAAACTCAGATTGTTTATGTGAAAAAAATTATATGGTCTATTGTTTTGATGAATTTAATTACATGCCATGGGGATTATATTTCTTGTCCTAATCTCTTGTCTGAAGATCTACTTGATTGTTATAGCATAAGTTCATTATCAGGTCAAATATCTACCCTAATAATGCGGGAGTATTTTCACTGATTTGTTTTCGAGTGTAGCAACTTTAGATCGGTTTGGTGTAGATATTGTATACTGTTGTGGAAGTATCCACTTCCATCATCTTTAGGTGTATTTTTGACTTACTTGACAGCTGATAGCTCTAGCTTAAATTAGCTTCATGGAAGGATATTTCATTATAACTCATTGACATTTTGAAAAGATAATATTTTTATAGCATTGGTTGATAAGCAAGAACTTACTAGAAAACTGAATTAGTAGTAACATGTCAGGTTTTTTAGCCCACCGGCTAATTAAAATTATTGCTTGAGATAAGGCCTGCTTTCACTGCTGGCTAGGCATACTTATTTGTTCACATAGGCTGGCAATCCCAACATTCCTTACTCTTTTCCCATCAATTGTTGGGATGCAGAGGTTGTTACTTGGGCATAAGATTGTTCTACATTTCTTGCTTTTTTTTTTTTTCAGTTCACTTTACATGAGGTAATTTCCAAGTCACTTGAAATTGATTTATTGCTTAAAAAAAAAAAAATCAGGTAGCTGTCGCCCTTTCACATGCTGCCATTTTGGAGGAGTCTATGCGAGCAAGAGATCAACTGATGGAGCAAAATGTTGCCTTAGATTTAGCTCGACGTGAAGCTGAAATGGCCATTAGAGCTCGAAATGATTTTCTAGCTGTAATGAACCATGAAATGCGGACTCCGATGCATGCAATTATTGCCTTGTCGTCGTTGCTTCTTGAAACTGAGTTAACTCCAGAGCAACGCTTGATGGTGGAGACTATTTTGAAGAGCAGCAACCTTTTATCAACACTTATCAATGATGTTTTAGATCTTTCCAAGCTTGAGGATGGGAGCCTTGAGTTGGAGATTGGACCTTTCAATCTTCATACAGTATTCAGAGAGGTACAATTTTGGCTGCGTATGATGTTGTGGTGACTTATTTTTTAACCTAATTTGTCATCAGTAGGGTCTGCAATTGATGTTATTTTATTTTATTTTATATTATTTTTTTATAAACTATGATAAAAATTGCAGGTCATTAATTTGATAAAGCCGATTGCTGCTGTCAAGAAACTCTCAGTATCATTGACATTGGCTCCTGATCTGCCCTTTTATGCTTTTGGCGATGAAAAACGGTTAATGCAGACCCTACTGAACGTTGCTGGGAATGCAGTGAAGTTTACGAAGGAGGGTTACATCTCAATCACAGCTGCTGTCCCTAAACCGGATTCTTTTAGGGATCCTCGAGCTCCTGAGTTCTATCCTGTAGCGCCTGATGGGCATTTCTACTTACGTGTGCAGGTACACTTATATCCCAATACTTAACATTGTAGTGCTTACAGTTTACAAGGACAAATCATGGTTGTTGAAACAGTTGTAAGCTAGATCAACCGGATCTCATATGAGATCTTTGAAGCTCAATGCTACTGCTTGATGCTTGCTATACCAGCAGAATTTCTTGTGAGCAATTCTCATATGCTTGTTGTGAACATTAATGATTTCATTGATATACTATTTCAGGTCAGGGATACTGGTTGTGGAATCAGCCCACAAGATTTACCTCATATATTTACAAAGTTCGTGCACACTCAAAATGGAGCAAATAAAGGAAGTAGTGGCAGTGGGCTAGGGCTTGCCATCTGTAAGAGGTATTTCTGAAATCAACTCTCATGCATTGTCACACCAGCACATTTTACGTTTTGATATGTTTTCTTTGGCTTTCAGTGTTTTCTTGTTTCTTTCCCCCCTGGTTTTTTGCATTTTGTGAAGCTCAGGATCTTAAGCTAGTAAAGTCAAGACTCTTAATATATGCAGGATGAGTTCTCAAAGTGCAAACTGAGACTTCACAATCATATTATATAAAGCATATTGTTATAGTTTGCATTGTAGGTTAGTGTTATTATAGGTTGATTGACTAAGGATTGCCATAATTAGGTAAATATAGTCCATAGGATGAAAGAAGTGGAGATATGGGACCAAAGTCTTAGGGGATCATATGGGTGATCGCCAATGTAACTTTTTAGTCAAAACCATTATCTATGTTTATTTAAAACTGATGATTAAGACACGCTAACTCATTAATTAAAACTGCCTGCCTGATAAGTTTGAGAGAATATGATAATGGAACTAAAGTAAAGCCATGAGGTAATAACTGATAAGATAATTCTGGTTTGCCAATATTATACTTACTGTCTTATTCATTTTTTCTCCTTGTGGATGTTACATCATAAGCTGGTTTTGCAGGTTTATAAGTCTAATGGATGGTCAAATTTGGCTTGAGAGCGAAGGTGTGGGGAAAGGTTGCACTGCAACATTCATCATAAAGCTTGGAATTTATGTAGATCCAAATGGATACTCACAACAACTTGTTCCAATAAACAAGCCATCTCATGGGGATCCAGATATCTCTGGCCCCAGGGCACCCTTCAAAGATGAGAGGACGCTGATGCCTCCAAAGGCGGTTCGGTATCAAAGAAGTGTATAGCATGATGTGAGATGAATTCATTGGTCGGTGCAGCGGGTATCATGCCTGGGAAGTATTCAATTTGAACCATCTTTGATACGGTTGAGGATTAGTGAGGCCCCAAACCAATATATGTGCTACAAGGACATAATATTCCTGATGTGGGCATTTTCAGGAGTTTTTGATGTGTAGCAGTTAACAAGATAAAAGGAGTTTTGTGCGCAGTACAACACAATCAAGAAGGCTAAACCAGTCATCGGACTTCCCCGTGCAAAGATCGACAGACATGTATATGAGAAAGTTGTATACTTGTTCACATGTTTGTCTAAGTAATGAAGCCAGCTGATGTACTGAATTATTTATTGTTGAGAGTTAGTATTCCCTGTTGTCCATTTCGTTGGTGATTTTGAATGGTCTGTGTTGTTTTATATGTTAATTTTTTTGCTCTTCTTTGTAGATCTTTTCTGCATAAATGTATCATGAATGTTCAGGTAAATCTTTTGGACCGACTTTTAGACCTCATACAAGTTCTTGTCTTCCTTGCTATTTTTGTTGTCTCTCTATATATTGATCCCAAAACGCTGCATTTGTACACTTGTGGTGTAGCAATGGTTATTAAACTTTTATGAGGTTTTTTTAATATTATTAAGTGGGACTAAGGTATGCTCTTCCACCCTGTTTTCTGTTCCATGTGCCTAAACGCCGTCATAATTTCTAGGTGTTGAAGTGGCCTCTATAAAATAAAAAGCAGGAATCTTTGTGTCACGCTCACCAATTGCATTGTTCAGTTACAACCACATGAAAAACACCAAAATGAATAACAACATCAGAAACATTTTATTTTAAATTTTCCCAAGAATAATCAGTTGATACAAGACAATGTTTACATAGCACATACATTTTTTTTCCTACATACATCACATTCTGCACAATAAGATAAATAAATATACATTTGCATTGTCAGTTTGAATGACATGTTCAACTATACAGGGACTCACAACACTATACAATGAGAAAGAATCAAGATTAAATCTAATGGAAAACCTGAGGAGAAGCATAGAACTCACCTTCAATAAAAAATGGTCTCAAGTCCTCCTGTTGGCACATGAACTTCAAAGGAAACAAAACAAGTTGGCCCTTAACTACTGCCTTTAATCTCTCCAGAGGATCACTGTCTTTGTCGTCCCCGTTCGGGAAAGGCTCCAGCTTTTCTGGAGCAATCCCCAGGTCTATGGTCGTATGCCCGAGCTTCTCTTTCCAATAAGATGTACTCTGTCTGATGGCAGCTCTGCATTTGTTTACACAATGAGGATTAATGAAGCTCATAGCAATCACATAAACTCAATGAACTAATAATAATGAATTAAAGATACCTGGAGTGGATGTGATCATTCGGAATGCATGCAAAGACTTCGTGGTATATCATTGTATTTTTCTGCCAAGAATTTTTTAACTTCTTTAGCAGGGGAAAAGCAAAATCAAACAGAATGAACTGCAGCTAATTCTTTGTCAAAATCAGGAAACCAAGATTTATATGCACGGTTTGATAATCATTATAAAAAATGGAAGGTTATTACAACAGAATCAGGAGTAAATTGAAGTTAAAAAGCTCATCTTCTCTGACTTCAGCTATTACATTTTATGCTTCATTGCATAGTCTTTCTATTCATCATGCACTTTCCTTGGTCTAGTGTTCTACAAATGCAAATATAATTCTCTGCTGCATTAATATCAGTTTTTTTTTTTTAGTCACAGAAGCTTATTAAATTTGTTATTTGTGGAATTTATTACACAGTAATGTCAAGAAACCAGAATGCTTTTCAGGCATTTGAATTTGAATAGCTATATATATTAAAAAAAAAAAAGAACATCTCTTAAAGCACTTGAACTGCTTTTACCTCTGCTGTTCCCATCCAGATGTCTTTATATGAAGCATCAATTACAGGATCATAAATTCTACTGATCTGAAAGGATATAAAGCAAATTTGTTGGAGAAAAAGAACAGAAGAGCTTATTGCTTATTTATATGAAATATGCACGCATAGCTTCCAGTGCCGCATCAGTTTGGTGAAGCGTATATAACATATAACTATAATATCACATTAATTCCCACATCTCACTGATGATGGCAACATATCAAAAATAACAATATAAAGAATAGTATAAGGAGTATGTGGCTAGCTCATTGCATTATCATGTGGCACTTAATTGCCAAGGCAATTGTGGTGACAAATTGCAGATGAAAAAGAACAATATATCATAGATGCAATACTTTAAAAGTATGATTTACGAAATTAGATAAATCAAGTGAAATAGCATAGACCTGCAAACTATGGCAGGAAGACATCTGACTGGAAAAGGAGGCAATTTCTTTAGCATAAATATTCTAGATCTTACTATTAAACTAACTAGCACATAGCCGACATAGAAAAGCTCAAACAGAAACTGCAAGTAGAAGTTGTTCCAGTTAAATGATCAGCAAAACTTTCAGGAAGTATAACTTAGGATGCTCTAAATGCAAATGCTAATTCTGAAACTGGTCATGGTTCTACCGAAACCAATACACTGCACCCATAAGAGAATTATACAGTTTAAATTTTAAAAAAAAATCTTGTAAATCAGTTCTCCATATAGGTTATGGGGTTAGGCATAAAAGATGCTAGAAACTAACTATTAGACTGGGAAACAAAGAACTAATCCAATTACTAACCTCTTCACCATGAAGACCAATGTGCTCAGACCACAAGGAGAGACGAAGGCTGAGAGCAAAACCACCGGCTTTCCAAGGGTTTCCATTCATATATGAAGCAACAAAAACCTTGTCTTCAATAACTATGCCAATCTGAGCAGCAAAAATTATCATCATAATAAATTACAGTAGATAACATAAAACCAAATGGATACGATTCACAAAAAGGAGTTCAAGTGTTTCTTGTGATGAAATTTTTGAATAAAAATACCTCAGAGTCCCTTGATCCTAGTAAACTCCTGTCATTAATGTTAGCTGACCCAAGTAATACTATACGATCATCAACTATCATCAATTTGCTGTGAACATAAACCTGAAAGAAGCATAAAGATTATTACCTAAAGTAGATAATTGATGCCAATCATAAAGGTGGTGCAAATGAGAAGACTAAATCGAGAAAGACATATTGCCTCAATACGTTGTCAGTATACCTGATTTGTCACAACAGGACCTCCATCACATAGTCTACCATATGTTCTAAGACCATAAAAGGATATATAATCATTTGCTTTTGGGCCCATCACATCATAAAGTCTTTGTAGTATTGAATTTGGCCCTCTAGATATTGTCCGGTATTGCCAGTGAACTAATGCTCTTACAGATGCAGCACCACTGTCATCTAAGCCACCCTGCAAAATAAAGGGGTTCAGAGATGTAACTGAAGATTATGCAAGTGTTTGTTAAAGCAGGTCACCTGAAACCCAGGCAGAAGAGGAATGACAATGATAACCCTGAAACATTTCTTTTCGTCCACTGCTCGCATTATACGCTTGTGCAGTGCTTCTAAAAGACGATTTTGTATTACATCATCTCCAAGAAAACCTGATATAAAAAATTGGTTCTGGAAAATACCCAAAAAATCATAGTAAATCAGTAAACTGAGTCCAGGAAGCAAATTTTGTATGCAACTTGATAATCCAGAAGAGGAATAACAATATATGTGGACTGATATTTCCTGGGCACAAATTAATGTTCAAGTTTCGGCAGATCAAGGACATCCTTTCATGCTAATGACAAGTAATATAAAAAAAGCAACCACTATCCTTTAAAAGTAATTAGAATGAAAAATTTGCATCAGTTGATAATCATATAAAAAATCAACCAACATCCTTGAAAATTAAGGTTTGAGAGAGTAGGATAAACCAATTACATAGCCTGAGTTGTTTTTTAACTGTATTTATTTCTCATGAATTAATTACAGCTATATGATGCTCAACAAATCCTACACCATAATACTTCGGTATTTCATAAGCAAGTTAAGACTACAGCCAATGGAAAACAGAAATATTGTTATCAAAAGCCAGCTCAATGCTACTACCCCAATGGGATACAAACAAGATATTGGAAAGATAAAGGTGGAAGAATAGCAAACAGGTAGAATAGATAAAAATACTATTGCTGCTGTTGCTACTACTACTAATAATAGTAGTAGTAAAATAAACTAAAACAAAATAAACCAACAGAAACAGTTCTAAAGAGAAGTATGGGGGGGGGGGGGGGGGGGGGGGGGGGGGGGGGGGTATAATTCACTTTCAAGTTTAAGCTATCCTTGGCTTACCGTGGTGATAGCGAAATCCAAATGGGTATTTAAAGACCATACTCTGACAGAAGGGGAATGAAGCCTAAGACACCATTATATTCATCATCATGATTGTCTTAAAGGTGTGTGCTGCAATTCTGGTATGTTATTTTAACAAGCTAACTCACTACACTAAATATGAGAAATTACAAGCTGCAAACCCAATTAGAAGTGCGCATTAAAAAAATTTGTATTCCGCTAACCATTCACTAATCAAAGTTGGCCAAAAAGTGATAATTTTTGTTAGTTACAACAAACATGACCACAAATAAAAACATTAAAAAAAAGGGGGAAAGAAGAATGAAAAAGTTCACCTCAATATAAATAAAGTACTCGGCTTTCTCAATGAGAGAAATATATGCTTTGTGGATGCTCTCTTCAGTTTGGGAAGTTCCAGCAGACCATTGGCCAACACTTCTGACAATCTACATGAAAAGAACATTGCAGATAACAGAACTAGTTTTTCATGCATGTGGTCATATCCAAGGAAGGATTAATTAACTTGCATTCAAATGTGATGCACCAGTAATCAAGCTCGAGGGTACTTCTGCCAGTTTGGTAATCTTATCTAATTTTACACATCATTTCAGATGGAAATTTAAGGTGCTTCAATTAAGGGAATTCTGCATCTACTTTGAAACATTAATAAATAAGAAAATAAAGTTGAGGAAGATACCAACCTGGCAATGACATGGTAAACGTGGACCAACTTGTCCAATTTTATCGACAGATTGACTGCCCTGCTGTTCTTGTGTTTCCCGCCACTCTTTGTCCATGCACTGCAAATATTGAATAGTCAGTATGGATTAAGTGTTTTAACAATCTTGAATAATGGTGACACTTTTAATATGAACATCCATTTTCCGAAAGGAAACAGAGAAGTTATTTTCTGAAATAATTTAACAAAATGTACATTCAGCACTTCACCTTATAATCTCCATTAACTATCCTTTGTGCATCAGGATCTCGGGGCAAAAGTAATGGGATGTCTTGAAATGATGGAGGGGAAAACAAGGCAAGTTTCTCTGAATTATAATTAATGCACTTGTTTTCGCCATTCATTTGCCTTTCTCTTCCCATGTAATGTGGAATAACCATGTGTTGTTGGGGCATAAGTAGAGGGATTGATTGCTCATCTGGCGCTTTGTTTCTCTAAAATGTGTAGATACAAAAGAAATTATAAGAGATCATGGAGAACTTTTTAAGACAAAATTAAATAAACAATACCTTTGCATAATTCCAACGTTGAACGAAGTGCCTTGCCACATCACGGCAAGCTGGCCCCCATATAGCACATTGGACATCATGCCATGGCATACGAGGATATTTTCTACGATCCAGTTCATCCCTCATCATGTCTACCCAAGAATTTGGTTCAGACTCCCTTAAATGAGAAAGCATTTCATGCCAAAAAATTCTAATTAGTACGACACATAAACAAGCTGCTTAGAAAACTTAAACAATGTGTACCTTCCTAGAAAGCATAAGTGGGGCTACCAGTTACCTTGGATTATAATAGTCCTTTCCAGGCCATAGCATTGAAGGATAATCACCAAGTTTGTGCTCGGGGGTGTCATAACGACCAAAGCACAAATCCAACCCTCCAATATAGCATATTCTGTGATCAACAATCACAATTTTTTCATGATGGGACCTATATGTCACAATAACTCTTATAAGCATTTAGAAGTCATAGCAGCAGGCATGTCAAATTCCTCATCCACATTAGTCCAAACTGTTCGTCACAGGGGGTGTATACCAGCAAAAATTGACAACGAGTCAGGTAGACAAGGATTTCTTACCATAAATAAATCCCAGTTGACAAATGGTCTGGGGAACGCAAAACTTTCACATTCTCATGAAGGTTAGCCAGTCTCCTCTTGCTATATGTACTATTGATTTTCAAAGCCAGGGCAACCTCGTTGTAAAGAAGGATGTATATCTACATATGGGACATATTACAGTAAGTTCCATGTGAATATTGCTGTATGAGTTGCAGTGAAATGAAAATTTAAGGGAACAATGATCAAATTATATATATATATATAAAAGTAGAGGTACTAATACATGTAAGATTCGTCTAAACACATCCATATCTCCTTTCACAGGTTTATTCTTTACTCTATAACCTCAATTTTCTGCCACTCTTTCCTCTCATTGACATCTCTTTTTGTCTATTTTCTTTATTTCCATTTTTTCTTGATATTTTAAAAGAGGAACTGAGTATATCTTCAATCAACATTATATTATTAATGATGAACTTCGTGTATTAAATGATTTTCTGTTATCATCTTCATAAATTTTTAATTTACAATTTTGGCAGATCTAGATTAATATAACAGATCATAACAGCTATTATAGAATTAGCACATATTTGTTCAACTTTGACATATGGTGATACATACCCAAATGAAAATTGGCATGCAGCCATGCAGGTTGATATTTACTTCATTATTGCCAGAGTGTCATGGGGACTTGTTCTGGTTTAGCAAAGGGTGTTGTGTATGTCATTAGGATTATTCAGGAATATCCATGCTTAAGGGAAAGATAGAATTAACAAACCGTGTACATTCCGTCATTAGTCAAGAAACTTACAGACAAGACCAAGGACACACCAATTATGGATGTGAAAAGCAACGTAATTGGAAACCAATAAACTAGTACAACAAACAAGTCAAGAAGACCAAAAAGATACCTGAACACCTTGCTTAGCTTTTGTCTGAAGTAACAAATCAAGCCGAGAAGACCCATGGACTTGAAAAGGTCGCCGTAGATATAACTCTGGGCACAACCACCAATCAGTAATGAATATCTGCAATACATTCCCTATTACCTTCCAAAAGCTTAGAAGTGAAATATATGGTAACTATAAGAAGCCACAAACAGAAACCTCAGATTTTGCTTCTTCAATTGAAGAAGCAATTGCCTCAAATGCAGCTTCCCCATCAATGAACCACTGAACCATACTGCCATCTTCAGTCAAACCCCTTGATGGCGCAAATGAGCCATAACATTGAGGATGGCACCAACCCTCAGGAGACCATTGAGTAGCAGAATTGATTGCACTGACCCAATCTTTAGCATTAGCATTTCTTGTAGTCCTTAGCTTAATTGTTCTATTCCCACAGGATATCTTTTCAATAAAACATTTATTAAATAAAGGTTGAAGTTACATCAAATTGTTATCGATGGCTTCAATTGAAGAATCAATGATTGATAATTAATAAAAAAATTGTCAATAAGGAAAACTATGATATACAAGAATTTATATGTGTGTGTGGGCATGTGCAACATTGATGCCCAATAGCGGTATATTTATATGACTTCATGAAAAAAAAATAACATACCAAAAATCCACAATGAAGAGGATTACGGCCCTTAGTTTCTTTTGCTATTAAAAATGAACCCAGTCCATTTCCAACTGATGATGGAAATCTATCAAAAATAACGATGTCTAACAACTTGGTATCAAAAGGATCTTCCAGCAAGGCAAGGAATCCTGGTTTTAACACAGCCCAGACCTAAAGAAATATTTCAATTGATCATCAGCGTGTCCATTCTGAGCAAGGTAAGACAAGACTATAAAATTTAAAATTAAAGTAATTATATGCACTAATGAATTAACAAGTTTAAAAGAAATGTTCTCCATCACAGAAATAGTAGCACATGGATAGTAAGGAATAAATTAGGAAGAGCTACATAATCCAATCATAATATTCAGTTTCATGGTAACTAGTACTTCCACCACACTTTCTGCTTCATCAAACAAGGCATCCCCTTTTTGACCTGAGAAATAATAGCTACTATGCATTAACTAAACAACCACAAGTGAAGTTGATTACCTTCCGCCCCTTTCCATTACAACACCTGAAAAAATGGCATGGACAACATCTCCTAGCATCTTTCTTCCGAATCTTTCTTAAATGTTGAGCTGTAACATAGTCCTCTTTCAATTTAGGTCCATACTCTGTAGAAAATGACAACTTTGAAACCTCCAAAAATTTGCAAACCTGCAATTTGTAAAGATCTTAATTTACACCTTCCACCTTATGTTAACATAACCATCTTACAAAACTTCTAAGGGAACTTGACAAGTAAATAGAAATGTATTGTGTAAATTACTAAAAGCTGATAAATTCAATTCATGGTCAAGAGGAGGCAAAACTCTGCATTTTGGCCATCAGGAGGAATTATTAACAAATCCTAATAAATAAGAACACCAGGAGGGAAAGAAAAAATGCTTGGGCAGACAAGAAGGAGGAATTCATGTGATTGACCTGGAGTACTTTGATATCTATATGACAATGACAATGACAACTATACACATTGGAAACTTGGAATCAAGGTTTAGTTGTTATCCTAAGAAATTGGTGTCTAGTACTGGGGAAGAAAACATGAATGTCAAAGAGGCTTGCCATCATACTGGAGGCTGGAAGGTTGGCCTGCCAACCTTAGTGCTTTCAGAATTTCATTTCATGGGGAAGCCAAATATGGGGAAACTTCCCCAGACAAGGGACAGATCTCTAAATAGTAATTGAACATGTAAATTCTCTTGGGTTGCACAAATATCGACAAATAAAATCAAAATCAGTTTCAGTAAATAGTGGAATTTCATCTAGCAAAAAGAAAATTTTAAACAACCATTGCCTCCTGCATTGTTAATTGAATATGAAGATTACCTCTCGAGAATTGACAATATCCAAGTTCCCCAAAAAGTGATTTAAGTATCCTTGCATAGCCAATTTTCCCCTATCTGATATAGACTGCTCCCTGCCGAGTGCTGGGCGCATGATAGGTAACGCAGCTCTTGAAGGAATGTTTCTGCAAAAAGAGAAATGAATTAGGCATACAGCAGAGTCAGGATTTTATGATTGTAATGCTGGAATTTAATTCAATAGCATTATTATTATTATTATTATTATTATTTTAGATATTTATGTCGTGTTTTGTAACTGTTTTAAGAGGAAATGGATATCTTACTAGCTAATACGTTGAGACATAAAATCCATAACTAGCTCATATGAGTGGTTCAGAGCAAAAACCATTGCATCACATTTTTTTCTCATAGATACATGTGATGTGAGAATTAAAAGACAAGAACCATCCAGCTAAAATAAAGCAAGGTTATATCTTCACTCAGAATGGCCAGTGGCCCAGTATGCATATGAGCACAGATTAAACTCTTAACACTAATGAACGTGAATGAGAGAGAAAAAAAGAGGTGGCATCATGCAAGTTCACCTATTTCTAGCTGAACAATTCTCTTCATGTTGAGCAGGAGGAGTATAGACCTCCTCATCTTCTTGCATAACTGCTGCATGTTCCACTAGTCCAATACTTTGGAGCCATTCTTTGACCTTTAATGCCACCAAAAGAAATCATATATTAGAGTTTATCTGAAGTTCTAAACAGGAGCATACTTCAAACCTTAATATGAATACATTAAGGAAAAAGAACAATCAACGAGTTAGAAAATTTGGAACCAGCAATATGAAAGAAAGGACTACCAGAAAAATGCATCATATATGTTAATTCCAGAAATCTGAATATTTGTAATCATGCATGAAAAATTATTACGTGAAGGAACAGCTTCCTTGCAATATCAACAGAATTATAGTATAGGATAATTTTGTAAACAAATTTGCAGAATAATTGTGCGAACACAATATACCTGTTCTTTGTTTTGACAAATCTCATCAATAAGAACACGTTTCTTCAGTGCAAAATGAAGATAGAGAACTTGTGAGGCCTTCTTCAATAAGCGCCATTTGAACTGATTATTAATAAACATGAAATTAGCTTGTCATGATAATCAGCACAAGGTATATACAATTTCACCAAAAAAAAAAAAAGGAGCCTTGCTGCATGTAAACTTGTAATTGTTTGTTTTCCTTCTAGTAAATGTATAAGATATATTACCTACAGGATTATAATATTGAACAGACAAAACAAGATCCTATGGAAAATAATTTTGCTCAAAAGGTGATGGACAAAACTGGCATGAAAGGCCTACCATTTTCATCATAAAAGGCCTACCACTTTGAAGAGGGTCCACAAAACCATTATATTATGACTCCAAGTCTCCATAGACTCCATGTAGAACCAAATACATAGTACCCCTCTTCACAGGGAGCAAAGGTTGGATAGTACATCAGCATTCCCCCAGAGATGAGAATGTTTAATATTTTTATTTTTTTACTTTACAATAATCAAAATAGTGTACAAGAAAAGCAAAAAAGTATTAAAAAAAACCTTGGGAAAAACAGCAGCAACAACAACAAAAACTTCACAAAAAAAAATCTTGTAGGAAATCAAACCACTTCTTGATAATATATGTGTGCATTTAGACAAGCCTCTTATATCAAAGACCAAAATACGTTCAAGAAAAAATCAAACTTTTGCACAAATAATGATCAAATTCACACAAACAACAGAAACCCACAGCAAAATAAAATCAAGCCACTCAATGATCCCGAGTTCAAATAATAAAGAGCAACAACAACAACTCCACAAACGTAAAGAAAGAAAAAACAAGAACAGGTTTCTATGAAAGAGAAAACCAGGAAAATGGAGAGAAAGGGCCACCTGCTTGTATTGAAACTCAATGGTATAGGTCAGGAGCAAAGGGGTGATGTCACTGGCGTCAGGCTCAGAGACGGAAATAATGGTGGCCTTAGGAAGCTCATCAAAGATCCGGCCCACCTCCGGCAGCCGGAACGACCCGGAGCCTGAGATCGGCGGCTCCGACGGCATTTTCACATACGAACACTGATCCAAAGACATCAAAGAAGAAGAAAAAGAGAATTTTTTTTTTTTTTTGGGAGTTTCTTGTTTATATATTGAGCGAAAGCAGCGGAAGTTCCTTGTTTGAAGTACATAATGAAACAATCTCAGCCTTTTTTAAAGGATACTGCACCCAAAGTTACTCCTCCTCTGCCCTCATAAATTTACCACTTTACCCTTGCGAATAATTTAAATAACATATTGAAATGGAAATTTTCAATAATAGGAGAAGGGTATTCTAGTCAATAGAATTAGAAGGTGCAAAAGTCTAAAGTAAGATCCAGGCTGACAAGGGATCAATGGTGCGAATAAAATTAAAATGACGAAAAAGAATTGGAATATTCCAATTTTATGCTAATTAAGAACAAGGGTTCAATTAAAACACACCTTATTAGTTATTAATCTGTAAATTATATCTGTACGCATCTTCAAGTTGGTGGTTGTCTCTTTTTATTGAGGGACCACCATGAGAATAGCTTTCAGTTAACTTATTTGTATTTATATATTATGTTTGAGGATGTGTTTGATTGCAAGGAATGTAAATCAAAAAGATGAATGAAAATGGCTTTTTATATATAAATATTATAACTAGATATAGAACAAACAGGTCAACTATTTCTGAATGACACTTTTGATTACAACTTCTTCATAAAGAAAAAATACGAAGAAGAAGAACAATAATGTGCAAGTGCCGGAGAATACGGTGTCGGAGATGGAGATAGTGTTTATTTGAGATCCCAATTTCGACAAAGACAGTGAACTTTGGCAAGAGAAGCCATATAATCATCAGACCTACAAGCAAAAGTAATGTGTAGTAGTGTATTGCAAGTTAGTGAACACTTCAATTAATTCTAGTGTAGGAACATTGTCGAAAATGCACCACCTAGATCCGTATGGAGATTGGCATGCAGTGATTATATGATGTTTGGCAGCATCCATGTCATTCTGCAGTAATGTAGGGAAAAAAAATTAGTCACTGCATGAAGAGAGTATGTTACATTACATGCTTGATTGGTCGATAGGTGATACATTGCTTCTTTGATAAAAAAAAAAAATGATGCAAGAATGAGACATGAAGATATGGCTGAAGAATTTACAGAATAGATGATCATCAATATCATATTCTAAACTAAAACTCATTTCAAGTAAACATGATAAATAAATACAAGAGTAAGTGAATAGCTCCAAAGTTCCAAGCCCACAAATAAGGAAAAAAATTGGGAACTCTAAGCTGATGCCTGATGGCCACTCTCTATTTCAACTAGTATTGATACGTAATAGTACAATATATGATGATTGATGGATAAAGAAGCAGATAATGAAAAGTAAGTTTTGAGTCTAATCTTTTGATGCAATTGGTCAAACTAGAATCAATATTTATACCAAGACAGGTTGTCAATTAGTTTCAAACCTGTGATTCATGATAAAGGCCAGCATACAAAGAAGCATAGAAATACTCATCCACCCGCCCACGCAGAAACTTCGAAACAAGCTGGAAAATAAAAATCAAACGAAGATTTTATTCAATTTCGATCAAATTTTACAAAACGTAAACATTATTCTACTAGCATTTATCAGAAAAATCTTATTTTGACAACACATTGTTGTAAAACAAAGAAATCATGCAAGAGTAACTGAAAGTTAATGCAAACTCTTCTTCAACCTTAGGATACAGTGACCAAGTGCGCGCAAAACAAACATCAAACCAGATACATTGAACAAGCACATAGATATAAACTTATCAAAACAGTAGAATCAAATACAAAAGAATCAGTTGTGAAGTAAATTCACGCATAAATAAGGTGGTTCTCCACATACCAGCTCTGGGTCACCCCCATCTTTGAACAGATTATAGCCTTCACGCATAACAGGACGTGAATCTTGACCAACCTGTAGAATCAAGCAAAAGTTTGCAACAGAAATAACATGCACTCCCTCCCAACAATGCCGATATTCAACTCTGATGTCATATATTAGAGAAATTATATAGTTCTCATGATATTACAAACTTGCCTCTAAGAATCGCTTTCTTGCTTCTTCTACTCCATATAATTGAGCTTCACATAAAAAGCACCATATGGATTCCTCTGTATCATTTGGATTCTGTGCAACATCTAATCTAAACTGCTCTGCCCCTTCTTCAAATCTGAATCACCATTGACAACAATTTTTCTGTCTTAACAAAAATCCATTAAAATTTTTTATTTTTTAGTAGATAGATATTTATATCAGAAAAACAAAATGTATACCTATTAAGATAGTACAGAGACAGCCCCCTCTGCCAAAGATCTGAAAAGGATTATACATGAAAAATTCTATATAGATAAGCTTGGCATCCTGTGCTTTCAAATTTCCACAACAATAATGACATATAATCACAAAACACAGCAATTCAGCTAATTACACTGACATTATATCAAATTAAGTAAAAAGAAAAAAATCCTTTTAACTTAAGAGCTAAAAACCTAGATTGGCGGGAAAAAAGAAGACTTACATGACTTTTGGCGAGGATCCAACTCAATGGCTTTATCAAACTCCACCAAAGATCCGGAGACGTCCCCCTTTTTACCATCCAAATTTATTAGAAGTAAATCAGTAAAAAATACTCTAGATAAGGATTGGGAAAAGCCAGAAGATTGTTAGCCTAGCAGCATTGACTAAAAAAAAAAAAAATGTGGTGTATTGCCTAGGTAGACCTAAAGTTCCTAATGGTGCTTCCGGTCTGTCTAACATTTATCTTTTGTGTTTCTCATTTGGTTGTACTTTGTTTTACTTCTCAACACTGGTGAGAGGTCTATCTTAGTTTTTGTTTTCTTCAATAAAACTGTGATTTATCCATATTTACTTAAAAAAAAAAAAAATGTGGTGTAAAATTTAAGAACCTAAGTTCAAGTCTCGGTCCGTGATGGTAACAAATCCCCGATAATGGGTTTCAGACTTACTACTCAAACCACACATCATCAAGTCAAGTGAGGACTGACCGGTTTAACGACCAATTCAAGGCTAACATGCGCATCTGAAAAGAAAAAAAAAACAAAGAAAAAAAAATGGGGAAAAAGAGGAGCAGTACAGTACCTGCCGGAAGAGCTGCATTCCACGGCGGACGGCGAGTGAGGCTTCACGGGCCGGATCACGGCCTGTTAAGGCATCCCAGATAGCTGATGCCGACGGTAAGAAGAGCCGGCGGGGCAGCGGTAGAAAGGATTGAGGCTTAACGTGTGCTAGCCTAGTGACGAAGGCCGGAGATGGAGAAGGGTGCTTAACAGTATGTGGCGGGAATTTAACGACGGTTTGGGAACAAGCGGGAAGAGAACTGAGAGCCATTGCAGTAGCTTCTGCTGATGAATCAACGGCTGAGGTTTGAAGATGGATGGTTCTTGATATCATGTAAGGATAATAGAATTATTTTTAAAAACATTTATTACATTCTGTTGTATTTTTCAATATATATATTACTGCAAAACAAGTATAATTAATGTTCCTTTCAATTTGAATGGGCTTGCGTGTGTACTACAAGACTTATATTATTATACTTGTGTTATTATTTTAAATCTGTATTTATTTATTTTTTTTACAAATACGACAAACGTCAAATCAAAAACAGACATGTGGGGTCATCGCTCATAATCCAAAATAAAACCCTTACGTAGAAACCTAAATACCAATAGGCCTAAAAGTCGATGGCTATTTTAAATCTGGATTTGTTTTTGTTTTGATGTTTTAAGTACTCTCTGGAAAAAAAAATTAATTTTCTTATATTTTGTTGATAACGTGGACAAACAGTCACCTCCCACACATATGCACTTCAATGTGCCTTGGAAGGAAAGTGCCGTGCCAGTCTTTCTGAACAATTTCTCATAAATACTCTTGTAAAAAATTATAAATAGCGGGGCTATGATATGGAAAATGATATTCTCCACGAGTTCCCATTTTGAACTCAAGACATCAGGCGCAGGAAATTACAAGTTTATTCAGCACCAGATATTTCTACAGATAAAAATGGCTTTCAAATTCAAACTATTTAGGGGGTGTTTGAATTGGTTTTTTTAAAGCCCAGAAATATTTTTTTATAAGTTAAGCACTTCTGGGTTTTAAAATTTATGTTTGTATTGACTTTTGGGCAAAAGCTAAAGCTGTAAAAAAAAAGCTGAATTTCAGCTTTTTTTGAAAAGATGCTGAATAGATGCTTTTGAAAAAAGCACTTAAGAGAAGCTGTTTTAGAGATTATGTAATTACTATTTTACCCTCAATAGCAATATTAATGTACACTAGTAACTCAATAAACTCAATGAATGCCCATTTTGGTAATTTACCATCTTTAAAAGCCATCTTAAAAATCCACATCCAAACAACTTTACACATATAGAAGTGCTTTTGAATTAACTTACCCAAACATAAAATACTCAAAAAAACTCAACTTACTCCCAAAAGCACTTTTTTAAAAAGTACTTCTACAATTTAACAAATAAGCACTTTTTAAAAAAACTTACCCAAACAAGACCTCAATGTATTCATTCGTTAGTCAGCAACAAATGCAAAATGTAGATAATGGAAACATTGGTTTCATTCATCAATGTATAAATTATGCTCAAAGTCCTAACAAACATGCATAACAATATTAGCTATGGCTGACTCAATTAAACAAATCCAATTTGAAGCTAGAATGAAGCATTCAATGCAGTGCATTATAGAACCAATCACCAAATCCCCCACGTAGAAATAGAATAGAGTTGTTTGATAGCTAATGGACTTCTTTAGAGGATTATGATGGAGAAAATTATTTCCAACAAGGAAAGGAAGCATAATTCATTCTTTGCGCTTCTTTTGAACGTAATAATGGAGGAAATTATGTACTCCAAGGGAAGAAAACATTGTTGATTCCACAGCACATCAGCCCTGTATGGCTCCAAAACATCTCACAAATATATACTTTAAAAAGAAGATAAGTAAACATTACTCCGACAGCATGATATGCTCAAAGATACAGCAATTATAATCTGGAAGAAAGGACATGAGTAAAAAAGCAAACCTCTGAAAAACAATAAGCAACATTTTATCATGCTATATTATCAAGTGCAAAACTAGTAGTTGTTTGAGTATATGACCTAGGAACAAAAAATGTTAAAACAAGGATGGCAGTTTCATTCATCACATCACGAATTTCATGTCTGTATTCAAAGGAAGTGAGCAAGCTTCATGCAAATGTTGGAATTTTATCTAGCAAGTCAAGAACAGAAATTGATGTTTAAGGTGGAAAGTTGGTAAAAAGATATCAATACGAATCTAATAGTCTAAAAATCTCAAATCCTGAATTTTAAGGGGAAAAAATCCTAATGACTAAAATTAAACAGTAGCCTCCTACGAGATAAACAAGCAATACCGAATGTAATTTTGGACCTGGCACATAAAATCGGAGACTCATACATATTCCGTAGAAGCAGAACCATGTGAATGTAGATAAAAACTAAGAATAATAAAAACTTCGCAGATGTTGCATCGGTGGTATACACCTTTCTTTCAGCCTCTCCTGAGCTGAAATTACACATGATGGCACAGCGCAATAGTAGCAGAATGGTTAACAGAATGGGCATGACATACATAAGATCGATAAGCATTCCAGTCAAAGTATATCTATGTGAATGGAGTTCGGAAAATGCTTCAAAAGTATTATATAAGTGGCACATTAATAAGGTTGTAAACATGATGAAACGGTGCAAAAAGAACAAACAAACTTGGAATTGGATATGCCAAATAACATGATGACTCTGTAAAAATGCCAGAATTATAAGTTTGTAACATCAATGACAGGTTATGCACTCAAGTGTGTCCAATATGAAAGACAACCACATAAGGTTTGAGGATACAGAACTATAATAAGAGCATTAAAAACAGAAAAGAAAAAAAATCAAAATTTTGAGCCGTTTGTTTGTGTTAGATGAACTTGAGTAAATGAACAACTTGCAAACCAAAAGGCAAAGAAAAAGGAGATATAAATTCTTGGAATCAGCTGAAATTGAGAACAAATATCTGAAATGTTGAATTATATTACGAATCAGATCATAAACGAAACTGAGAAGTTATGACATTATATACAGATTTATATATCACATTTATACAGCTAAAGAAGGATGGGGAAAGCGAGCATCAGATCCCCAAATCAGCACATCAAGGGCACCGCCTTCTCTTTGAGAAATCTACCAACTTTTCTAAAAGCAAAATGAGCGCAATTAGAGAGGGCAATCCAACATACCACCTCATAGAGAAAATCAAACGCCGGATCGGAAGATGAAGACGACCACGACGAAGACCCCGACTCATCCTCCCAATCCGGCCGTCCAGATCCGCCTCCAAAGCCCCAACCACTCCCACCGCCATTACAGCCACCACCAAAAGGGCCATCATCGCCGGATAACCCCTGCTCCTCATCGCCGCCATCCATAGACCCCCGCCTAGTGCGCAGGCGCTTGCGGCGGGTTAGGGACCGAGGGGCGGAGGCAGAGCGGTAGGGGTTAGATCGTACGGTGGAGGAGGCGGTGAGGATGGAGAGCGTGGTGGTGGCGGCGGTGTGGGAGGGGCGGGAGAGGAGGGATCGGGAGAGGCAAAGGCCATGGCTCGCCGATGATGAGATCTCCATGGCTTTGGTTCTTTGTGGAGTTTTGCGTTTCGTTCTCTCTTTGTTTGGGAGTTGTATTTGTTTCGTTGTGTGACGCTTGCGAGGAGGGAACCAGAACACGGCACCGCCAAAGTAGCTCTAATTCGCACGTGTGGATCTGCATCATCATCAGCGAGCCTATCACGAGGAAGATGAAATCATCACAGTGAAAATTATGTTTGTGTTATGGATATTAGTTTTGGTTCTTAAATAACTATTTTTCATGTTTAATGTGACTATTTCATGAATCTAATGCGTTTTTTCACAATGTTTTAAAACCCGGGTTGATCCGACCCGGTCAAATAACCGGATCGAGTTACATAAAAACCCTAGGTAAAAAGTTGACTCGGTTGACCCGGACGAGTACCAGGTGAACTGGTCGAACCGGGTCAACCTAGGTTTATTATATGTTTATTGTTTAAAACTTTAAAATTTTAAATTTCAAAATTTTATTTAGTGTTTTAAGCTGATATTTATAAACTTTAAAGAAGACTATTTGTTAATTTTGTTTGATGAAATTTTTTATTGTTTTTTATTATTTTTTATTAATTTATGATTAAACTTATGCATTTATATATGATTAAACTTATAAAAATATATATTATATTTAATTATTTATGACCAAGTCAACCCGGTTTGACTCCGATTCGACTATTGACCCATGACCCGGAAGTCTTCTCGGGTCATATCCCAGGTCGGGTTTCAGAACATTGCTTTTTCATAATGACGTTAAGTTAACAAAGAAAAATATCAAAACCACATTCAACTTAGCAATATTAGTATATCAAATCGACAAAGCATATTAAATTCCTGAAAATATTTTTATTATAATAAGATCAATTACATTCACATTAAATACGAAAAATAATTATTTAAGAACCAAAACTAATATACTTAACTCAAACATAATTTTCCCCAGAACTTCAAGTATATTTTGATATTAACTCATTATTGTCAATTAACCTCATAACCGCATAAATTTGAGTATGTTGAGCTTTGATTTGTATTTTTTTCCCTCATCAAAGTGTCAATATCGGTTGGATAAGATCCATTCATAGAAATATGAAAATAATGACAACTATTATATAATATAATAGCCATGTGCTGTCAAATTTAGTGTTCATGTCAAATTACAACGTTACCTTTAACGAATGATGTTTCAAATTATTAGTAGTTTTAACAAGTAGATTCAAGCACTCACGAACTCACGATAGTTTTTAAAACATTATCAACCCCATATGTACTCTTTAAACTTTATTATTATCAAAATTATCTATAACAAAGATGTCTTCCAAACTCCAACCATTTATATAAAAAATTAAGTTTTCTTTATTTGAAGTGTTTTATTTTAAAGATATTAATTTATGAATTTTCTTTTTGATTCAACAAATAATAGTTTGTTTATGTTTAAAAAAAGAGAAATACTATATGCAACGAAAGAAACACACGAACCAGCCACACAACTGATGTGGCTGGTTACGTGGCATTTTATTTTATTTTTTTTAGAAAATCCAAGAGCAAAAAGATGTAAAACAGATCAACAACCAGGTAAAAGACATTCAAACATAATTCATGTAACTGCCAGTCACTCAAACACCTTACTAGCAGGACTTATCTCCTTGATTGATCAAGAGCGCCTAAGAAAACAAGGGAAACTTTTTAAATTAAGTAAAGGTGAGACATTGGAGCTCATTAAAAAATCAGAATTCTGGACATCAACCAAATAGCCACCAATCCAGCGAGCATAAAAAATCATTCATATGTGCAAATAGCAGAATCCATCACTACTAACAAACCATGTGAAATAAACCAGAAATGAACCAAAATCTCTCAACTTTCCTCCTGAATAGCAAAATCAATAACAGAACAATGTAGCAAACAAATTAAATTTGAAGGAACCAACACGCGGAAAGGGGCCATGAGCGGGGGAGGGAAGTGGCGGCCGAACGGGGGCCGGGAGGGGGGAGGGAAACGGCAGCAGGAACGAGGGCCGGTAGTGGGGATTGCGAGTGGGGGTCGGGACCGGGGGAGGGGAACGAGAACGGGGGCCGGGAGCGGCGGACGGAAGCGGCGCTAAGTACCGGGAAATAGACGAAAGCGGCGCTCAGGATAAAGAGAGACGAGAGAGATAGAGAGACAAACGTCTTTACTTTAATAAAGTTTAATTTTTTTTAATTAAAAAAATAAAAATAAAATGTCACGTAACCAACCACATCAGTTGTGTGGCTGGATTGTGTGTTTCTTTCGTTCTATATAGCATTATTCGAAGAAAATCACTAGCTTTATTTATTTATTTATTTATTTGTAAGATTGTTGCAACTATATAGTCTACATTATCTCCACACGATACATGTTTCTGATTTTTTTTGGTTGCGGGGAAGAAATTCTAATCATTATTTTTTTTAATTTTATTATTTTAATAAATTAAGACAATTAAAGCAAGTGGTGTATGAGTATTGGGCCGGTCCAGACCAAATTAACAGGTTAACCCAGCCCAATAGCGCCTGTGCTGATGTAAACCCTAGAAACAACACTATAAAATTGAGACTTCGCCGCCATTCCCTTCCTCCGGAGAAACCCTAGCACGGGAGCGGAAGAGGAGACGACGATGGTGTCTCTCAAGCTTCAGAAGCGGTTGGCCGCTAGCGTTCTAAAGTGCGGCAAGGGCAAGGTCTGGCTCGATCCCAATGAAACAAACGAGATCTCCATGGCCAATTCTCGTAAGCTCTCTCATTTTTTCTTCCATCTCGATCTCATGGTGTCACTCTTTATTGCTTCTTGGTTATATACTAAGATTTTTGTCTCTGTGCGCATAGATTAGGGTTTTTAGACAGTATCCTGTTGGATCGCTTTTATTTTTCTTCATGTTATACAAGCGATGATGCATATCACTGGATTTCAGGGTTTAGATGAAATTAATGGTTTTTAATTTTTTTTTAGTTTTAAGTATTTTACGCAAATCCTTTGCACTAATCGCTATGGGGAAATGAATCTATGATTGGACTGATACCATGACCTTTTGCAGTTTATTGTGATTTTTGTTTTTTTTTATCTTTTGCAACTGTGATTTAGTTTCATCTTCAATCCATGTTACTGGTAAAGTGTCTGAAAATCATTAATTTTGAATACTGTACCAGCTTTTAGTTTCTCAATATTTGGTATGCATTGTTTGCATCCTTATTATTATATTGAATCACAGTTTGCAAGGTAGGGTTTATTTACCAGGTTTTAGTTTTTCAATTTTGGTTGTTCATTGCTTGCATTCCCATTGTCACATCAATAGTTTGCAAGGAAGGGTACTCCCTTATTTACTCGTTTTTAGTTTATCAATTGTAATTGCCCTTTGTTTGCATCCCTATGATCACACCATGGTTTGCATTGCAATGTACTCTCTTAAATGTTAATGCTTATGTAAATTGGCTGTAAGTTGGATTTTACGTGCTTGATTAACCAATTTGATTTATGGTCATAGCTTTTTGGTTTATGGCTTTGAAATACAGGCCAGAACATCAGAAAGCTGGTGAAGGATGGGTTTGTTATCCGGAAGCCCACTAAGATCCACTCTCGTTCTCGGGCTCGTCGAGCCCTTGAGGCTAAGAGGAAAGGACGTCATTCTGGATATGGTAAATGACCTCTGACCATGATGTTTGTTGGATTGAGTGCCTTAACTGTGATGTCTTATAAATCAATGTTGTTAATGTAGGTAAACGTAAGGGTACCAGGGAAGCTAGGCTTCCAACTAAGATTCTTTGGATGAGGAGAATGCGAGTCCTGAGGCGTCTGCTGCGCAAGTATAGGGAATCGAAGAAGATTGACAAACACATGTATCATGACATGTACATGAAGGTGAAGGGTAATGTCTTTAAGAACAAGAGGGTGCTGATGGAAAGTATTCACAAGTCCAAGGCTGAGAAGGCAAGAGAGAAGACTTTATCTGATCAGTTTGAAGCTAAGCGTGCCAAGAGCAAGGCTAGCCGGGAAAGGAAGATTGCCAGGAGAGAAGAACGATTGGCACAGGTGAGATATGGTTCTTAATGCTCTTACTCCTTTACATTTCTTGCAATGTTTTTTTTTTAATTTGAAGTACTGCATTTAACCATTTTCTTTTTGGGGGTGGGGGGTTGCCATGAAAGGCCACTCATGGATAAAGTACTTATTAATGCATTTGTTCATCTATCCAAAGAGTTTTTTTGAGATTTTATTTTGAAGAATAAATTGATTGTGTTAGTTTATTCCCTTTCATTGACTTTTAAACTTGATGGTGCACATCTAAGCTCAATTTTTTATTTTGCTTGTAAATTACATGGTAATATATCAAATTTACATATGGGGTTCGTAATTTTGATATTGATACAGGGTCCTGGCGAGAGAGTCCCACCAGCAGTAGCACCCCCTGCTTCAGCTGCAGAGTAAGTGGTGTTTATTTTGGGTTTATTTGCCACCTGTAGTTGTTATGCTAATGTCTCATACCTGAATTTCTTTGCAGAGCCCCCAAGAAATCAAAGAAGTGAGCCAGAAAGACCTTAAATTTGCTAGATAGCATAACTAGAAAGTTAAGCTTGTTTGAAAGTCTATGGAAGGACATTTATTTTATCCTCATGTTTTGTTTGTTTATGGGAGATATTTCTATTACTGCAAGTTTTTGTTACAGACACATCCATAATCTTATCCTGTTAGTACTTTTGTGTTCATGTTTGCTCATTTGTCGCTGGTGTCTTAGATTTATTGCTATGACGAGGTTAGCTTTTTCAATTTTGTTGTTAAGAACTTGCATGTCATCATCTATTGACCTTTGCCAACTGGCTAGTATTTGGTTGGACGGATGAAATTTTGATTTAATTTGCAATTGGTTCTTTACCTGAATGAAACTGTTGCATAAACCAGGATGAAATTTTGATTTAATTTGCAATTGGTTCTTTCCCTGAATGAAACTGTTTCATAAACCAAGACGAGTATTGTGTCTCATATCTATTTTTGGAAGCAACTAATATTTATGAGATTTGTTGTCTAAAAATGGTATAATTATAAAGAAATGATATGGTTTATTCCATGAATTTTCGGTTGACGTAATTTACTGAGATTTTGAAAGTTGAGAGTTTTTCTAATTTAGTTTTTTTTCTAACTTTCCTTATTTCCTTATCTTTTTATCCTTTCACGCTCTATTTTTTTTTTTCTAAATATGCTTTTTCCTCATAAATTCGTCCATTGAAAACGCGTAAGATTCCCACCGGACGATGCTATTTTTTTTCTTTTAAAAATAAGTTCAGACAATTCAATAAAAATATTATTATTATCTATCAATAAAGATTTAAATCCAGCCAGCCCACTCCCGATACTCTCCTCGACAATGCTTTGCTTGCAAGGTTATAGAACAAGAGCCAAAGCTAGTTTTCTCGTACCAAACTATATTGACTTAAATAAACGGCACCTGGATATATGTATATGATTAAAACAGCAATAAATGCTTGCCCATCTGATCCCAGTGTTTTTTCTCAGCAAAAAGAACTAACCGATTATTATTGTTATAATGCCTACCGCGGAGTGGAAGATTCAAGAGACGGGCACGATTCTAATAGGAAACACAAGGTTGCAAAACTTTATAAATCGAGAGTGACACGCACGCAGCATATATAGCCTCCAGCTTGGCAGGCCAATTCATGAAGACGTACAGCAGAATCTAATCAAGTCCTTGAATAAAACGCTATTAGGTTTAGGCCCTAAAGTTCGTGACTCACAACTGAAACCCCCAAGTCAAACATCGTCTTTACTGGGTCAACATCTATCATTCCGCATCAGGTTGGGCATTCCTCATGCACGCCTCGTGTTCCTCACGGAGTCTACCCAACCCAAGTCACACTATTCTCTCATTTTTTCCTAACCTACCCTTCCACCATTAAAATTGTAATTTCAACATAATAATAAGATACTAGAGGATGTTTGCTAGTGAAAAATAATTTTTTTAATTTTTTTATTAGTATTATAAAATATTTGGGTAATTCTTGTTCTAAATATAAATAAATAAAAACACACATCAAATAAATTTCTATCCTTTAAATTTTTTTTAAAAAATTTTATGATGATAATCCACTTTGCTTGTTCAAGCACTAAATGCACCCTGTATTTACCTGTTCCTTAACAAATTTAATCAAATACGTAACAACAAATCATTTGCTATTTTTAATGTATTTTTTTTATGAAATATGAGTTTTAATTATAGTTTAAATTTATTTATTGGTATATATATATATATATATATATTAGCAATATATATCTTAATATTAATTATACTCGCCAAACTCGACCTGTTAATTTCCCTAAGGGGCAAATCCGTAAAAACAAACGAAGAAAACGTATTCAATTGCCCACCCGCGAGCCTACGTTACGAGAATAGCATATGAATCCAAAGAAACGCCATTACCTATAAATCTAAAAGCAAGCGTGAAGTAGGGATCCACTCACCTCCCAGCATCGACCTCAAACATTGGATTAAGCCAATGGATCAGCTCCAAGGCGGTGATGGGATCCCAACGCAGCAACAATCACCGGATCGCGACTCCCTCAGCGGCAAGATCATGCTCAGCGTCATCGCCGCCCTCTTCACCGCCACACTCATCGTCCTCCTACTCCATCTCTACATCCGCATGCACCTTCTCAGCAGAGCTCGCCGTCGCCGGGCTGCCCTCCTCGCCTCAGCCGATCCCTTCCATCCTCCCCCCTTCGTCCCCCACGGCCTCGATCCCGATCTCCTCCGATCTCTCCCCATCTCCTTCCGATCCCCATCTGATGACCTGATTGAGTGCACCGTCTGCCTCGGCGAGGTCCAAGAGGGAGAGAAACTCCGGATTCTCCCCAAATGCCGCCATGGATTTCACGTCGATTGCATTGATATGTGGTTCTTCAACCACGCCACTTGCCCTCTTTGCCGCGCCGTCGTGGAGGCACCATCACCGAAGCTGATGATATGCGATGCTTGCACCTCGTCATCTGGTGAAGCAATGGTGGGGATCGAGGAGCCGCCGAGGAGGTTCGATGAGCTAGGGTTAGGGTTTGGATCGCCGGCGTTCATGAGGGTTTTGACTTTTAAGACGCTTTGGAGCCAGGACAGGAGATTCTATAGTGAGCCACTATCGGATGCGGATCTGGAGATGGGGGAGAGTCCGGATCCGCATCCGTCTCCATCTCCATCCCAAGCTCCGTCTCCTGCATTGACAGGGTGACACGTGGAAGTTTACTAGCCGTGTATCTGTACACGTGGTGCGCTATATATCATCGTTAACGCATGAGAGTACAATGGAGTAGTACATACTATTTGTTGTAAATTTTTTTTTAAAAAATTAAATCTGAAGAAAATATAACACACTGTTTGATTTTTTTTTTTTAATTTGATGATGTCATCACGTGACAGTGGGGTTTGAGTGACGTGTTTAAATTTTCTTTCTGGTTTGTTAGAAAAGATATAATATCTATATCCTCCAAAAAACAGGAAGCCTAGTGGAATATTAATAAAGCAATACTTTATTCACATAAAATTCATAAACCATGGGCACCAAACATTAACTAAATTAAAAAAACATAAGAAAAGACATGATCACCGTTTTAAGTCACATGTATCAACAACCAGAAATAAACTATTAAATAAACATCTATTCAAAAAACATTAAATTAATTAAACTCTGATTTCACAAATATAATTAAGAACAAGAGCATGGAATGGACACTAACTTACAAATAAAAATCTTATTAAACTAGATATGTCCAGATACTTTGTCACAGAAAGAAACAGGACAATTAATAATCTCTTGAAAAAAACAGACATCACTTAATGTTCTCAAATGATATACAGAAAGACTGAAATGACCACACATGACACGTGTCAACAGGTGCATGCACATCCAAAATTTTCCACTCACTCTCTAACCGACACCATGTCGCATTCCGGCGAATTCCCCACCGCTCACGTCTTGTAAACGCCGTTACGCCCCACATAAATTTCCCAAAGTACCCTACCTCTATTTACTAATCTTTGAGGTCATTCTCGTCTTTTCAGTCCGGTAGCTCTATCCTTATTTTTTTTTTTTTTATAAATGAGTACCCATTGGTGATTGCTGACTTGCTTTCCCAGTTTTATACAGCACTTCACACGATGGATGCGAACACCGGCGGTGACCAGATTCGACGGCCAAGCATGGCGTTGAGAAGCAAGGTGACGATGATGGCGGCGGTGGCGTTCACCGTCGCCGTTCTCTTGACCATCTTCTTCCATCTCTACCTACGCCTCTACGCACTCCGTCGCAGGCGCCGCCCCTTTTTCTTCAGGCGGGCCGAGGCTAGGGGACTCGATCCCGAGGCGCTGAAGTCCATCCCCGTCGTCGTGCAGTCGGAGCTCGAGACCTCCGCCGAGTGCGCCGTCTGTTTGAGCGAGATCGCCGACGGTGATAAGGCACGTGTGCTGCCGACCTGCCGCCACGTATTCCACGTGGATTGCGTCGACGTGTGGTTCTCTACGCATGCCACGTGTCCTCTCTGCCGCTCCATCGTGGCCGTTCCTTCGTCATCAATCTGATCCGCCACGTGGCGCATATCTCCTACTTCTTTTTCTTTTTTTTTTCTTTATCATAGGAGGGACTTTTTAATTGCAAAAAAAAAAAAAAAACTATCATTTACTATAAAGTATTTATTTATTATTTTTTAATAAATACCGACAAATGGAAAGGGTTGGTAAATGTGTACAGCATTGGATGGATAATAGGATATCACCAGTCAAAAAAAAAAAACAGGTGAAATAGAGCTTTCCATCATTCTCAATTAATTGTATCTTTTCTTCACAACTACAATCAGTGGCAGAAACAAAGTCAAGATTCCATAGCTTTCAGTTTTCTCCCAGTGCACACGGCACGTCTTATGTAATTACAAAGCTCCTTCTCCCAAATTTCTCTTAAATTAAAGACTTTAAACTCTATATATAATCCTTATTTAATTAATACCTCTAATCATACCATTTAGATAGATGCTTGTATGTTTCATAGACTTTGGGAGGATATCATCAAGAGGTAATCTACAGAGAGGTTACTAGGGATGGGAACCACCACTACTACAAAAGCAGCAACTTTACAAAGATATTTAGTGGGAGGGTTTATATCTTTTGTTATATCTGGGATTATATTTACTTGGTTTTTTATATTTTGCTTTATCCGCCGCAGAATCTCATCTTCAACAAACAGTAGTAGTAGTACATCATCTGTTAATGGTGTTGAAGTGGATGATGAGACATGGTTTGCAGGTATGGGTACTGTGTTTGTGCATTGGTCTGATGGTGATCGATGGAGGAGAGAAGATTGAATGTATGCAGTTTGTGTTTGAGTGAATTGAAGGATGATCATGGGGAGAAGGGAATGGTACTTGCATTCAGTTTGTGCTCATAAATTCCATGCAGAATGTGCACGTGAATGGTTTCGTAATTCTCATGCAACGTGCCCTCTCTGTCGTGCTGCTGTCTGAGCAGATGATCGTTGTTGATACAGAGATTGTTTTCTTTTAATTGTTTTCATTAACAAAGTTATAATGTTCATAATTTGTAATATATATTTGTTTTATGTGAAAAAAAATTAATAATGTTTTATTCAGGGTAGTTGTTGACCTTTCAAATACTTGGGCTATTTTTTTATTATTATAACAAATAAGTGACAAACAATATCACCATGGCAAATAGAAATAGAGATCCACTACTACAATAATTTAATGATTTTTTAAAAATTTATTATGTGGAGTGAGCAAATATACACAGTAATGAAAGCTTAACATGTGCATTCAAAATAATATATCATGAACTACAATCCATGATAATAAATTTTTTATCATATAAGTTTAGAAGGATAAATAATTATTTTACTTTTCCCATAACTATTCTAACTTGAACCAGTGTACGCCCAGTAAATTTTTTTTTTGATAAAAAATGGATAAACTACTGATTTATTGAAATGAACTAGGAGAATAGTACAGACATAATTAATTTTAAATGAATGATACTATATAATACACGCTGGCAGTAAAGTTTAAATGAATGAATGAATGATACTATATAATACACGCTGGAACATAATTTTGAATGAATGATACTATATAATACACGCTGGCACATAATTAATTTTAAATACAGTCCTACCAATTCACTGTTAAATTAAGGAATCACTAGGTTACGTAGTGATTCTCTTGCTTTTGTTTTATTTGTAAATTCCATTGGATATATCCATTATCAATGAAGGAATTTTATATATGACTGAGAAAGTCACCAGGAGAATTTAAGTTTGTGAGATTAAATCACATAGTGTTTTAAAGGAGTCTCGTTAGTGTTTATTAATATATCTCACTAGTGTATTATCCTATATATTACGGACTTCATTTGGATAACGTTAGCGGACTGAATGGAGTAAAAATGAAGTTTATCATTGATATATAAAAGATTTGTGATTTATTAAAAAAAAAAAAGATTTGTGATTAATACAATATTAATCAAACATCAATTCAATACAACTGCGATGAAAATGTCTTTGTTTAAATCAGGATGACTTGGTCATGATAACTTAGAATGATTGATTTGAGAAAAGGATTTGTTGATGGAAATGATTTTTTAACTTATTAAAGAAAAATTCAATAAATTAGGAATCCAAGGACCTAAAAAAAATATTAACAAAATGCACACACATAAACAGATAAAGTAAGGTAATCACACACGTTATAACAATTTTTAAATAAAACGTGGCATTTTTATAAATTTAAAATGACCATAGTTACTTTTTAAATCAAGCCAACTTAATCTCTTAGCCTCCTGCAAACTAAAATGCTAAAAAATTAATAAAAATAAAATCTCTTCTATACCCCTATAATTTGGTTAATATGTCTAAATTAATATTTTACTATTTTTTATTATAAAGAAAATACGTCTAATTAATACTTTAGTAGCCATGCACTGTCATTATTCTAAATAAAACTTAACTATTGAATGTGAAAGTTTTTATTCACAAACCATTGAAAATGGCAGCCTCGTTAAAATATTTCATAGTGACATAAATTATTAAAGCACCAACCTTTTCTTTTATCAATTTGCAGTATCACCCAAAAAAAAAAAAAAAAAAAAAAAAATATATATATATATATATATAGAGAGAGAGAGAGAGAGAGAGAAAGAGAGAGAGAGAGATATATTAAGTTTTCTGGGATGTTCCCATTATGAAAAAGTGGGAGAGAGAATGAGTTAGAGAGAGACAAATAGAGTGCAAAGTGAGTAGAGAGAGAAACCAACAGTATTTTAAACAGTTACCCAATATTGTACTCGGTAACAACGGGTTAATAAGTTACTCTGAGGTTTAGTTTTATTTCAGATTAAAATGCTGTAGATCACATTTATTAGTAAGCACAATAATACTATGTATAAAAATAATACACAAATCCCATGATGAACGGTAAACATTCCTACGATTTTTAACAACTTTGTGCCATACACAAAATATATGAAATATATTAAAGTATTGATTTTAACGAACATTCGCAACAAAATCAGAAAAGTACAAAATATTAAAATTAATTTTTAAAAAAATGCGGTAAAAAAGTTACAATTCATGCACAAACACGCAAAGTTGCAAGAACCCGATTCCAAGAAGGTTCAACCATGAACTTAACCCGATTTTACAATAATCATGATGTGGTTATTTTTTATTATTATCATTTCTTAGGTAAATCGACAAACACCAATCCTCAGGGACATATGCGAGTGGGGGAATTACCATAATATTTTTATTTTTTTTAAATTAAAAAGTATTGTCAGGGAAAATTGAACTCGCGTTTCTTCTTCCAAGGAAATGGGTCTTGGGGTTATTATTTTTGAAACATGGAAGTACGATATCTCTCTCAATAAGAAGACCCGGAGTGCCACGGGGTACAAGCCCATTGGTCATTAATTAAGTCTACCAAGTCAAAAAGTTGTTTATATATGCGCGTGAAAAAAACACTCAAAACACACAGAAACTACGAAGCAAAGACGCAAGCAAATAATCAGTGACTTCAAAGTCTCACTTTTGCCATCCTTTATAAACACAAGAAATCATGCAAACCAATTTCATATCTCCTCAAAACAATCAAAACACAAAATTAAACCAATCCAACAAAGCAATCAATGGCAACAATAGCTAGTTACAGGCCAACCCAGTATTATATCCCTGCTGGTTATTATCATCAAAATGGCAGCAATACTGCTCATGCACCAAAGATTTTGATCTATATTTTCCTCTGTTTCTTCTTCATCGTCTTCTTTATCATACTCTGGTGTGCCGGTTGCTTTATGCGTCGGCCCAACCGTTGCCACCGTAATATCACCTCATCTACATCGGTCACCACCTCTACAACCAGTACTAATAATAATAATACAACTACTAGTACTAGTACCACTACTAGCAGTAGTAATGTTGTTATTATTGAGATTGATGTGAAGAGAGTTGTTGAATCAATACCAGTGTTTGTGTATTCAGAGAAGACAATGGAGAAGCTTGAGTGTGTGATTTGTTTGTGTGAGTTTAAAGATGGACAGGAAGGAAGGAGACTTCCAAAGTGCAACCATAAGTTTCACTTGAGTTGCATTGATAAGTGGTTGTTCTCTCACTCTACCTGTCCTATTTGCCGAACTAATCCTGCTGCTGCTTCCTCTTCCTCTTCCTCTTCTTCAGTGCCACCTGTTTAATCTTCAATCATTTCATTTTATATATCTATATATAATATGGTTGGAAAGTGGGAATGGTGCTCTGCTTAGCGTCAGCGGCTTTTCATTGTTTGCATGTGATGGTAATTATGAAGTGATTGATTTTTATTTTTTGTTTATGGGGTTCAACAAGTGGTATTTGATGTAAAAATCAGAAAAAGAAGTAAACTTGGTTCCTTTTTTGGTAGAGGAACTTGTTTTATGAATGATTGATGCTGCTGATGAAGAAGAAGAAAAAAATCCTCTTTTTCTTGTTTGCATTCAATCTTCTGCTGTTTAATCTCATGATGTTTTAGATATAAATCAGAGAAAGTTGCAAATTTGGTTTCTCATGATTGCTGTTGTTTGTTTTTTTAAAAAACAAAATCCTCTTTTTTGTTCTGATTGTTTGCATTTTCCTCTGTTTAATCTCATGACAATTGATAAAGAAATCAGCAAAAAAAATCTCCTTTTTTTTTTTTCTCTATCTGCGTATGAAAAGATGTCGACCATGGAGAGAAAAGCGGGCACAATGAGCACCAATGGTGGGTTGGAGGAATAGGAAATGGAAATGGCTTCAATGGCACTCCTTTTCAAACAAAAGTCCTTATTGATCCCCACCTCCTTCGCCTGCCTCTCATGGCCCACCATCACCAAAAGGACTTCTCCTCCTCCTCCTCCTCCTTCACCACCACCACCACCTTCTCCTCCTCCTCCTCCTCCTCCTCCTCAATCAACCCTCAGGTACTCCTTTCCCTTTCCCACCTCTCTTTCTTTCATCTCTTGCATTCTTCTCCAAGCTCTCTCTCTTTCTCTTGTTTGGTTTCTCAAGGAGGCATGGCGTCTGCTTGGAGAGGTGGTGCCGGGGCCGGGGCATTCATTCGAAGAATGGGTAGCGTTTGTCCGTAAGCGCAGCGGTAGGCTTCCGGCCTCCGGCTCTCCTCATCGCCCTCGCAATCACCCTGACACCATGGCCACTTCCCCCTGGTGAACTCTCATTCCTCCAAAGCTCTTGATCTCTTAGATCTATCCCCATTGATTTGAGCCTTTTTAATTTCTTCAGCTCCCCAGGTCCTGAATTACTGGAATCTAGTGGGGAACTGGTAAAGCCTGTGCCTTGTGATCAGGCTCCGGAGATTAGCTTGCGGGAAAGGCTGGGCAATGCTTCCATGCTTGATATTGAATCAGAATCATTCTCATGGGATGCTCTCTCATCCTTGCATCATACCAAGTATACTACCAATGCTGGTCATTCTGAGGATGAATTGAATAAAGCTCTGGAGGTACTCTCATGTTTTTCTGAATCTTGGCAAGTTGCAATTGTTGGCATGATAGATGATCTCATGTACATTGGTTGTTTAAATTATCTGAATGATTTGTATTTGTAGGTGACTGTGAATTCTGGAGGTGTTGTTTTCTATGCTCTGTTTAACACTATGAGCACTGATGATCTCTCGCCGAATGAAGCTGCGGCAGTGATCAAATTTTCAACTTCTCGAATGGCCACACAATCGGAACGTCTCGGTTATGAATTTGCAAAATGGCTTGGAGTGCGCACACCTCAAGTGTGTAGTTAGTATTAATGTTTTGAAACTCGCCATTTTGATCTTCATCATTGTGTGATTGTATTGCTACTATGTGTGAATGTTTTCAGGCCAGAGTAGTTCATAATTCTAGCACTGAATGGCAATGTATCAAGGATGCAACTGAGAAAGCGAGGGACATTGCGATCTCTGTTGGTGATGAAGTAGGTGAATTAACATGTTCAGAGTTGTTGGAAGCTCTTGAATTGAGCCGATGTCTTTTTCTAATGAAGTATACACACCACCTGATCTTCTTTTTAGAAATTGCACTATCATACCTATCTGTTTTCCTGTAACTTGCTTTTGTTTTACTTTGTGCTTCTAATTGTCGCAGCTATATTCATGGCTCGCATCTGCTGGAAAATTCAGATGCATTTAGCTCACAAGAAGCTGCTGAAAACACTGCTGCAGCTCTTGGCAGGGTCTTTGTATTGGACCTCATACTGAGAAATGAGGATAGACTTCCATGTCGTCAGCTTGGTTGGCGTGGCAACTCTGAAAATCTCTTATTTGCTAGCAATGTCATCTCTGCAGACATGGATATATTCAATAATGCCTATGATTCTGCAACAAAGATGTACAAACCAAGGTTGATACAATACATCCAGAAAGAGAGAAGAACAAATTCAATAAGTGGCAGACTAAGCCACCATAAACCGGACCAGATGTCCCTCAGTTTTGATGCAGTTGCTGAGATTGGCCATCACAGATCCACACCAAGTGAACTATCATCAAATGCAAGTGTAACTGTAATAGGGGATTCTCATATTGTTGCTATTGACTCTGTAGTACCTCGCCGGCCTCCGGCAGGAAAAAGGGTTAAAGACCAAGAATATTATCCAAAGGTGGTCGAACTCATGCTTAACAATGCCGAGTTTTCTTCCAATCTAGTATATGAAGTATCTGGTGGGAAACTGGGATTTCCTTCTACTGATGATTTAGTGATCACAGATTCATGTTCCTCTCTATCGGATATTGACATGGCAGCTGTTGTTCGAGAGTATCGTGTAGGATTTCGTGCAGCTTTGAGAGACCTGCAAGGCTTTCATATATTTCTTCTTACTGTTTACCAGAAACTGGATGGCTTATTTAGAGTTCTATTGCCAATAATTAGTAAAAGTTCTGGTGAGTCTGAGAAGGATGAACCTGGGGCTTGTGACTCTCCATCGCATTCTGCTGGTTGTGGTTTCAATTATTTCTCGCCCGCATTCAAGGAAAGGGCATCACAAGAAATAAATGCAGAGTTCAGTGACTTCGAGGCTCAAAAATCTGCTTATAGGTCTCCTCCTCCAGGACGCCGTGATAGCCTTGATATGAATTCTCCGATCTCTCGTGAGAATTGGAATGGTAGATATTCCAAAGGAAATGGAGATACTCAACGGAGCCTGAGATTAACCATGAGGCTTCGTGATTTCAACAAGTTCTCCAAGGTTGGAAAATCTTTTGTTTAAATAACTGTGATTCTTCTTCGACTTTGATTTTACAAGTAGTTTATGCTGCTGCTTGTAGGTAGATGTTGAACTGAATAAAGAGGTGGAACAATGGAGTGAACTGCTCAGGACTGATGTGATCAAACTCTGTCAGGAAAACAATTTTAACACTGGTTTCTTCGAAGGCAATGACAATAACATCGTCATCGATGCTTATGAGTTGAAGGTGGTTTCCAGTATCTCATTTGGCTTACATTTTATGTGGAGAAACTAGTAATAGACCATCAATTTGTTTTATTTTCTTTTTTGCAGGTTAGACTTGAGCATATCCTTGAGAGAATAGGCTTGATATCTGATGCTGCTAATACTGAAAAACCATCTCTTATTACTAGTAATCTTTTCATGGGCGGAGCTTTGGCTGCAAGGTCTATGTACACTCTTCAGCACTTGGGGATCACCCACATAATGTGTTTGTGCTCAAATGAAATTGGACAATCAGATTCTCAGTATCCTGACATGTTCAACTACCGGAACTTCTCAGTAAGCTTTTAACTGTCAGTATGATACTAGAGCATTCTGTGACACATCCAAAACAGTTCATTCATTGATATCTGCTTGTAATATTTATAAAGATCATCGATAATGAAGATGAAGACATTGCTGATCTCTTTGAAGAGGCTTCTGATTTCATTGACTGTGTTGAGTACATGGGAGGGAAGGTCTTGGTGCATTGTTTTGAAGGGAGAAGCAGGAGTGCCACAGTTGTTCTCGCTTACTTGATGTTGAGAAAGTAAATAACATTTTGCCCTGCAACTACTGGTAATAAATAGCAATTGCAAAGAATTATATGTTTGTTTGTTACCTTCAGGGGGCTCACATTGTTGCAAGCATGGAACAAGTTAAAGAAGGTGCATAGACGAGCACAACCAAATGACGGTTTCGCAAAGACTCTGCTCGATTTGGATAAGAGACTACACGGGAAAGCTTCAATGGAATGGCAGCAGAGGAGGCCAACAATGAAGGTATGCCCCATATGTGGGAAAAATGCAGGGCTAAGCAGTAGCTCACTTAAGCTTCATTTGCAGAAGTCTCACAGAAAGATATCTTCAGGGAGTGTGGACAGTGCCATGACTTTGGAGATTCAAAAGACTTTGGAGGCTCTCAAGATCAGCAGGGGTGGTAGTATTAGCCCCACTCATAAGCAGCCCCAGTCCTTCATTGAACCATTCCCACCACACTAGTGATTTTCTCAAGATTAACATCAATAGCAACACTCATGAGTTTCGAAAAATGTTTGCCGAGTGTGTGTTCTTATTTTTACTTTATTGGTATTAATATTATTCTTTTGCTTCTAGTCATCAACTTTTAAATAGTTACATTAAGTTTCTGATTCAGGTTCTCATTCATGGTTTTTTTTGGTTTTACACACCAGTACCGTCTTTGATAGCAGGTTGCAGGCAATATAACGTGACAAACAAAAAGATGTATCAGAGCATACCATAAGACAGCTTAAAATCAAGTTTATCTAAACAAATACATGACAGATGATCGTAAAGATTGGTATGATAATAAGAAGGTTGTAATTCTGGTGTTTTAAGTAACAAAAGACTCCAACTTGCAAATGGGGAATAAACCATCATCATGAAAAATCTTGCTAAGAACATGCAAGAATTCCCTTCAGCTGACGCATGCCACAATTGCGGCTGATCAATCGTAACTAGCATTCAAAAATTTGAGCAACTCACTCCGGTTGGTCTCTGCCAATTTATCTTCTTTTGTTTTATCAAGCTTCAATAGAATCTAGTTAAGGCAAAGTATACATTCAATGAGATTTGGGATTTACTGCCAATAAGCATCAGACAAAACAAAAAAAAAACAAAAAACCAACCTTTTTACCAGAAACAGCACTGCGCCGAACACCATCTTCTTTATCACGAGCAAGGAACTGCAGTAACAAATGCAAAAATATTTCAGAAATACAGAACTGCAACAACATATCGATACATTTCAGTTACAATGCTTGATGCAAGTACCTTGGAAAGTTGTATTGGACTACTGGCCCGCTCACTCTGCTTCTTCTATATGTATCTCCCGTTGCCAGATAATCACCAATTCGAGATTATACCAACAGAAAAATGAAACATTCAATCACCCGACAACAGACCCCAGCTCCAATGTCAAAGAGCCAACCCCACAAGAGGAAACAAGTGATATAAGTACCTTATATGTAAAAAACTTCAAAATCAAATGTTAAATTTGTTTGCTGTTCTATTTAAGGCAAGTATATATAAAATTGTTTGCATGAACTATGTTATGATCCAAGTCATTCATAAGCAGACAGATTATGGCTTGGTAATACGCTTTTTCTTTTAAGGAAGCATATTCAACATATCACTAGCAGTCTAGAACTAAATCTCTCCTATCATTTGTAAGTTTTTTTTTTTAACAAAGGAGCTACAAAGGCAGCTAGACAAAACAAAACATCAGACTAAGGGAACAAAAACACAAGCTTAGACAAAGAATCCATATTTTAAAGCCATGATATAAGAGCTGCCTTATAGACTGAAAATCATAAAGCTTAAGAGAATACAAACAAAAAGCAAAGAAACTAATAGTAACCTACCTCCTTGAGTTTTTCTTTGTCACGTTTGTGCCGGTGACTCCTGCTTCTATCCTTCTCTTTGGCCTGGAAAATAAATTTCAAAGCACTTGTTTCTAGTGATTGAATATCAACAGCAACAACAATAACAATAATAATAAAAACTATCATATAGATTCAAGTTAGACAACCAACGCCCACCTTCTTTGATCTTTCATTCTGCTTGTGCTTCCTTGAATGTCTAGAAGCCTCATACTCACTGCCAGAGGAGCTTTCACTGTAACTGGAAACTCACAAAGTGAGTTCACCATCAGTTATCAGGTAAAATACAAATCCTGAAGATTGAAAGCACCCCCAACAAGTCCAAAACTAAAGCAATGCGCAAGAAACAGACAGTAAAGGTCCAATAAATCCATAGAAAATCCAATTTTGGCTACAACAAACTTACAACAAAAACCATTGCACATACTTTGTGACCACTCCGACCGTAAAACAAAATTCCAGATTTTCTTTCTTTTTTTTATATATATATAACTGTGAAAAACTAAGGTCGACAAACTCAAGCAGGAAAGCAAAGAAAAAAAAATTCTAAATTTTACTATAGGATAGAACACCGGATCCCCAAATCTCGATCGAAACATTTCCTTTCATTATTTTTTTCTTCTCCTTTTTTTTAAAGAAAAAAAAGGATCAAATTACAACACAATTATTCAACCTACAATACGAAAATCATGCTCCAAGCATAGAATTTAAAAAAAAAAAATTCAAAGCATTAAAAACAGAAACTGAAGCAATCTCAACCAAAACCCTAGATTAGGAAACAAAAGAAACGAATTAGATAGAGAATCGAGGCTCACCTGTGACTATCGGTGTCCGAATAAGAAGAATCTCTAGGAGATCGGCGCCTACGGCGGCGCTTCATGCGCGAGCTTCGATCCTTGCGTACCTTGAGGGCGACCTTATCTCCGCCGCTTCGACGCCTTCGGCGTCGCCGATCTCTTCTGGTTGACGACGAAGAGGATTCCGACGGCGATGCGGACGAGGTCTCCGATGACGAAGATGCAGCCATGGAAATCGAGCGAGCAAAGAGAAGCAAGGGCTTCGCTTTCCTGATAAAAAGGAACCCCTTTTAATTATAACTAATAATAATCATTATTATTATTATATAATAGTTAATGTAGTTTATTTAATTAGTACCAGTGCGAATCTTAATGGAAGATGTGCGGTTAGTGATGTGTTTTCATTGCATTACTGGTCTTGGGCTCCAAATGGGTTTTAAGTAAAGTTGGGTCGGCCTTTAAAAAAATAAATAAATAAATAAAAAGTTTCATATCCGAAAAATTAAACCCAAAAACACAATAATTCAACATTTGGCTTGTAGCCAATGATTGTATTTTCATGGCAAACAAGATTATTACTAAAATTATTCATATGTTTCTCATTAGATGCCCTCCAATTTTCAAGGAGAAAAAAATTAAGTTTGAGAGTAAAACAAATCTTGAGTTTCTTGGGATCCCATAACAAAAATACAAGTGATCTTTTAAGAATTCATCTCATATGTATCCAAGTGATCCAATCATATGAATAGTCTTGTGTCAATTAAGGAAAAATCTTTTTGATATAATTTCAGGGATGGTTTTGTGTTTTTGGTGATTGTGTTTGTTGTATTGTCGTTATTATTTTCACTTCTAATGGATTCTGTTTATTGTTATTGTTTTATTATGTCATATTTGTATAGTATGTTTTACTTTTTAAGGTTTTTTTTTTAGTGTATGTGATTTATTTATTTAAAAAAATCGTAAATCAGACATATTATAATAATATATTATTTTATAATACCATACTACTATTATGTCTTATATTTAAAGATGAGTTCTCAATGATGTAAATTTATCTTATGTAAATAAACTTACAATATACTTATCTTAAATTTGGGCATTTATTTCACTTTTTGAGGATATGTGATAATATATAATATTATTTCTAAAATATGTTTTTAATAGTATAATTTATAATATAAAACTTATTTATATTAAAAGACTTGTTAATTTGAATGTGATTTTTTTTATTGTTATTGACCTACAAGCTTAATTTTAATGCTCTTTAACTTAAAGAAACATCCCATGAGATGACATGGTCATGGCTTGTGTTTTCGTTTTCATGGACCCTTTTCTCATTGTTTTTTTGGGTTCCTTTTTTTATTTTTTATTTGTTTAATTAATGAATTAAAAGTGATTCATTCCTTATGTATGCATCTATGTATTTATGAATGTATGTTAATTTGTATAACTTGCCATTGTTATTTTGATTATCTAGAACATTGATATAATCATATATGACTCATGATTATAAAAATAGAATATAATTGTGATCTTATCTTTAGAATTTTTTTTATATGTTATTATAAAAATTATAGTTATTTATATATCTCCACAAAATATCCTTATTTGTTTATATATCTATGCCAAAAATTAACTAAAAAAAAAAATCATTTGTATACTCTTCTCTAAATACATATTTGAAAAATAAAGCTATACTTTTATCAAATTTGCAACATGCATTTTAACTATTAAAATATACAAACAAACAAAAACGATTTATAAAAAATATATAAATAAATATAATTTTGATGAGAATAAATTACCTTTTTTAAAAAAAAAATATATATATATATATATATATATATATCTATCTATCTAGAGAGACCTACCACTTATAATGCTGGCTCCTAAAAGATTAGCTGGTCAACTAACTAGAAAGAAACTCATTTTATTGGTTCATGGGTAACCATGATCCATTCCCTCTGTGTCGGAACTCATAAGTTCCACTGGCTTGCACGCACATCACATGGATTCTTAAAAATAAGAAAAGGGCTTCTTAATTCTGGCATCTCTGAACAATCTCTGCTCTAGATCTCAGCTCTATTTTAAAAGAAGCAAAAGGATCCTATGTGCAATCCCCAACCAAATTCATTAACTTCAGGGATTATAAATTTTTTTTTTATTTTTTTTTATTTTTTTTATTTTTTAGGAATGCAGCAAGCACCCTACAAAAAGGTGTCAAAAAGACAGATAAGTATGATAGTGCACCTATTACTATGATTTAACGATCTTTTAGAGATTTATTATGTGGGATGTGTTAACATGCGGGGCAATTAAGGCCTGTCACATGCATTGAAGATGATATCTCAATGACCACAACCACACACTGATCTGTCTTACAATTCTAGAGGAGTGGAGAATACAACTCTTCCCACAGGAAATTTTGTGAATAAAAAATAAACAGTATTGATATAATATCTTTATAGTATATTTATATAATACTATATAGTACTACATCACAAGAAATTTGATCTTGCACCACTTACTCATTATTTCTTTCTAGTACTTCCAGTAGGCTATCAAGTGGTTGGTTTATTATTATTCAACCAAACAAACAGTCAATATGCATGATCCATTTATTATTTTTTTATTTTTAATTGAAATAACCGCTAGTTATTGAGCTCTGATAACATCTGCACAATTCCAAGTTTAGTTGGTCTGAAAAGTAATAAAATTGCTGCTTTTTTTACTTATAAAATGTTTTTTTAAAAAATTATATTTATGAAAATTTAGTATATTTAGTTGACAACTTGTAACGCTAGTGTATTAAATAAAATATTTAATTACAAACAATCCTAAAAATATATTTAATCAATAAAATTAAAACTTCATGAGACATTTTAAAAAAATGGATATATTATATTAATTGAAGGAAAAAAAGAGAGAACTGAGAGTCTGAGCCCAAACAAAGATAAAGACAAATAAAAAAGAGGAGGAAAAAAAAAAAAAAAAGTAAGAGAGTCACTAGGAAGTAGGAAAGAATAATTGACAAAAATATTGCATGTAATGTTTTTTTTTTTTGAAAAAAATAGATAAACAACTTTATTAAAAAAGAGTAAAAAGCACAAACTTGAAGAGAAAAAACAAGCAGACAAACAAAAAGAAGAACCAAACAACTGAGACAATAACAACAAAGTTAGATAGCAAGCCATCACTAGCGATAATGTCCTTCTATCAACAAGCAAACAAGCGATAATGTTACATGTGATGATATATATTTTTTCAAAAAATATATAAATCACCGTTTTATTAAAAACCAGAACGAAACAAATAAACAACAGCATGACACAAATTCACAGCATACAATGCATTCAATATATATATACACATACATCTTGGTTAACAAATTAAATGAAATTAGTGGGGATGATGACAGTGGATCATCTCCTGCTAGAGGGAGAGTTCTAGTCTCTTTCTTCTTCTTCTTCGTAGTAACTCTGTGGGTTCTCTATGCCTCATAGTTTAACTTTGTTTTGCTCCTCTAAAAATTCATTTTTCACCATTAGATGGCTCATATGCCACGTGTCAAGATAGCTTCTCCACTATATATATATATATATATTGGGCAAGATGAAATATTACAACCATACTTTTGAAATAAAGGAGAATTAGGTAGGCATTGAAACGCTGAATGAGTGACATGAGGGACATAACCGTGTCGGTGCATGGGCGCCGTCAATGCTGGATCCCATCCAACTTCAATAACTCATTATCAATTCCTCGTCTCCACAAGCTTCACTCTTCAGCCGCAACTCCCGCTTTGGATCCTTCATACAAACATGATAATATATATATATATATATGAAAGATAGATATATGCATTGAAAGAAGGTGATGAAATTGTGATGGTTGATATTAATTGTGTGGGAATGGAGGGAAAAGGGTGTAGATAGTACATGACATGCATGGCCCTCCATGTGGCTTGAGTTCTCTTTTTTTCAGTGTCTCACTCATTTGATATATATATATATATATATATATTTCTCAATTCTCATGTCTATTAGACATGCTCATGTGCAACAGGACTAGTCCTTCAATTGAGAAAACAAGACCAATTGAACAAATATTATACGCCTTGGTTCACACATTTCTATAGATGATTTTAGTATCTAATATATATATATATATAGATATAGATATATAATGAATTATGTAAGAGAGTGTTGGAGATGAGATGAGATGAGATGATGACTTCTTCTTGATCACAGGAAAGTTCGTGTCTTTATCCGGCAAGTTGGTGAGTGACTTTTGCAACATGCCCCATGCTACACACTTCATAATTTTCTTTTTAATGCTTTATATATTTATAATATTTTCATCTATTAAGGTTGATCTATTGATTATAACTCTTGAGATACTAGATTCTCCAATCAAAACACATATTAATTATTACATCAAATTAACTACAAAAATTTAATAATTCAAACCAAAGGGTCCCTACCCGAGTGACACGGGTCCACTATCAAAGATGTGGTGTGTATCATTCAATTGCTCCAAATTTAAATCCCGTTAAACACATGCAGTGGTGATAGGTCAGATACAGACTTATAGTCTAAAATCCTAGGTTATTTGGTGAAGCCCTTGATGATTAATCTCCGATTCTTAATCAATTGCACTTGTTGCATTTGGTTTTTTTAAATATATTTAATAGTTATTCTCTTAATTATTATTAGTTTTGATGATTTAATTTAATTAATATTAATTAAAATGTTTTTTTATATGTAGATGATAAACGTCCCACCATTTAAGAGAAATTAATGATGTACATAGGGGTGGAATTAATATTTCAATACATCTGTACTAGTTTTCGTGGACATTAAAGTTCAATTTCGAGTACTTTAAGTGGCAGTTGCGATATATACATATATACTAAAAATTTAAACTCAACTCAAGAAAACACAAAAAAGAAAAAAAATTATCTATAACTTTTTATTATTTATATTTTTCGCCATACTCCATCAAAGATCATAAAAATATGGGAAAATAAATTATAAGTCCTTACAAATTTCAAAATATCAAAGACAAACCTTTGATATTTGAATTTGTGAAACAATCTATTTTTTTATGAGAGCTTACTTTCCAGTTAATGTAGTTCATTTAGTCAGTTAAATCTATTTTACGACATATGTATCCTGCTTAAAATGTGTAATTTCTCTTTTAATATTGCATGCTTTTGTGTGATTACGTAAGTTTTCACTTAATATATAGTATTTTTTTCATTTAATATTTAATCTTTTTGTTTAATATTATATGTTTATGGTTAAAAAGCTCTATGAGACATTTCTGTCAATGTAAGTTAGTTTTATGATAGAAATACAAAAATATACTGTTAAAAAAAGAACTTCTTGAAAATACTTAAATTTAGTTGAACAATAGGTGAACAAGTGAAATTTGAAGGAAATTTTAGATATTTCCAGTAAAAACATTAAAAAATTTCTTCCCTTTAATGCACTTCCAAATTTATTATTATTATTTATTTAATTTTGCATGCATGTCACACAGTTAAATAAATAAACAAATAAACTCACAGTCTAGATTGTCGAGTCACAGTTCAAAATTCAAATCAACACGACAAAGAACAAAAACTCTTTACCGACAAACTTTATTTTTTCCCTCCCAGAAGATAAAACCATAAATTTCCTTTTTTTTTTTTGTTTTTTTTGTTTTTAATAATATCAAACATTAAAAATAAACAAATAAATAAATAAATCATCTATAAATAAACCTCATCGTCTCCTCCTTCCTCGCTCCTCTCTGAGCTCTCCCAACAATGGCTTCCATTATCAATGGCGGCAGTGGCAGCAGCAGTAGCAGAAGAAGAGCATCGAAGCTCATCTTCTCAGCCATTCCATTCTCATGCCTGCTTCTCCTTCTCTTCTTCTTCTTCTTCTTCTTCTCCTCCTCCTCAACAAGGAAGCCATTCTCCACCACCACTCCCCATCTCCACCTCCACCACCACTCCCACTTCGAAACCCTAAACACAGCCAAAGCCCATTGCCAAGGCACACTCTACCCAGACCTCTGCGTCTCCTCCCTCTCCTCCATTCCCAACCTCGCCTCCAAAACCATCCCCCAAATCATCTCCTCCCTCATCAACCGGACCACCTCCGAGGTCCATGACTCTTCTCGTAACTGCTCCAACTTCCTCCGCCGCTACCACCTTGATCTCCGCCAACAATTCGCTCTCACCGACTGCCTCGAGCTCTTCGACGACACCATCGACGCCTTCCGCACCGTCCTCTCCGACCTCCGCATCAACGCCTCCTCCCACAAAGACGACATCGAGTCCTTTCTCAGCTCCGCCATTGCCAACCAGTTCACTTGCTTAGACGGCTTCTCTCACGTCCTCGACGGTGGCCTCCGTCCGAAGATCGAACGCAAGCTCCGCCACATCTCCCACCTCGTCAGCAACTCCCTCGCCATGGTTAGAAGGATTTCAAAGAGAAAGAAACGAAGGGAAGCACTAGAAGGGTATGGTAGGGTAGTTAGAGGCTTCCCGGAGTGGATCAAGTCCGGTGACCGGAAACTTCTACAGTCCGCCGGAAATACAACGAATGCCAATATAGTTGTGGCCAAGGATGGCACTGGGAACTTCACTACCATCGGAGAAGCCATTGCAGCGGCGCCGCACAAATCTAAGACGAGGTTCATTATCTATATCAAAGCCGGTGCTTATTTTGAGAACGTTGAGGTTAACAAGTCCAAGACCAACTTGATGTTCATCGGCGACGGCATTGGAAAGACTGTCATCAAGGCTAACCGGAGTTTCGCCCAAAATTTTACCACTTTCCGGTCAGCCACTCTTGGTATGCATTTCTTCTTCTTCTCCTTCTTCTTGTTCTTAGATACTCTGAAACAAAGCTGAGAGCTTTATGAATGAATGCAGCTGTGTCTGGTGCTGGATTCCTGGCCAAAGGGATAACAGTGGAGAACTCAGCCGGGTATGAAAACCATCAAGCAGTGGCAATGAGGAGTAGCTCTGATTTGTCGGCGTACTATCTATGTAGCTTCGTTGGCTACCAAGACACACTCTATGTTCACACACTCAGGCAGTTCTACAGAGAATGTGATGTATATGGTACTGTAGATTTCATCTTCGGTGATGCTTCCGTGGTTTTTGAGTTCTGTAATCTTTATGCAAGGAAACCAGGTCCACAACAGAAGAACATGTTTACAGCACAAGCAAGAAACGATCCAAATGAGAACACTGGCATTGTTCTACACAAGTGTAAGATTGCTGCAGCTGAAGACCTTATTCCAGTGCAGTCAAGTGTGCTATCTTATCTTGGCCGGCCATGGAAGGAGTATTCCAGGACAGTGATTATTAGGTCATATATTGGTAGTTTGATTGATCCTGCTGGATGGTCGGAATGGAATGGGACCTTTGCATTGAGTACCCTTTACTATGCTGAGTGTGAGAACAGGGGACCTGGATCTAATACTACTAACAGAGTCAAATGGCCTGGCTACAGAGTGATTAATTCCACTGAGGCCAGTCAATTCAGTGTGGCTAATTTCATTGAGGGTGGTGAATGGCTGGGAGCTACCACCTTCCCATTCATGTTGGGCTTGTGAACTTCTTTATTCCTTTTTTCTTTTTCTTTTTCTTTTTCATTTACCACGTTTAGTTATTTCTATGAATAAAATTGCATTTATCTTGAATCAGCACTGAGCAAATGCAGAAAAAAGTTGGGTACATTTTGTAGTTCAATATACAGTGAGGTTAGAAAGATGAAAAGAGAGAAGCGCAAGAGCCAGAGCTATGGCGAGAACCAGAAGGGAGTGGTTCACGTAAATGAAAAATGCCTTCCCTTTCTTTTTCTCCATAGTCATCATCATCATTATCTGCCTGTTCTGCATGGTTGTGGCTAATTGTCCTGCTTTAGTTTCATCATGTTCTAACACTTCAGCAGGCCATACTGCATCTTCATTCTCTGTTGATGAAGCTCCATAGTTCTCAGATGAGCCTGTTTCCTCTTCACAGGATTCAGTAGCTGGTTCTTCTTTTGCATCCCATTCATCTTCTTGCACTTCTTCAGTGTTCACAGCTGGCTCTCTATGGAGAAGATCCTCCTTAACAAGTGGCTCTGTTTCCTCTTCATAGGATTCAGTAGCCTGTTCTTCCCCTTTTTGATTGCATTCACCTTCTTCTTCTTCTTCAATATTTGAGACAGGCTCTGCATCAGGTTCTTTGTTTTTTGTCATAGCATTGGTTAAGAATAACCCTCCTTCCTTTGCATTGGTTTCATTGGATTGAACTTCTCCTTTCTCAGCAAGTGGCTCTGTTTTGTCTTGATAGGATTCAGTTGTTGGTTCTTCTTCCTTAAAGTTACAACCTTTTTCTCTGCAATCACATTCACCTTCTTCCACTTCATCTTTTAGCACAACATTGGTTGAAGAAGACAGCTCCCCTTCCTCTTCATTAGTTTCATTTGGTTGAAATCCCTCTTCTCCTTTCCCAAGCTCCTCAACAACTGGCTCTGTTTCCTCTCCACATGATTCCTTTCTTTCTAATACTTCATCACTGACCCCTAACCTTGTATTGGCTTCCATCTGTTCTTCTTCATCTACTAGTTTATTATCATCTTCAACATGGATGACTACTTGGTTGCAGGCACGGACAAACAACATCTCATCAGACAATTGATCTTCTTCTTGACCATGGCCATTCACTGTAACCTGGTCCCCCTCCCCCTCTCCTACTCCATTACAAGCATCATCTTCTTTTTCCTTTTTCTTTTCATCTACAGCGCATGCGCTTACTTTTTCTTCACCAACTTGTTGTCTGTCATCTTGCTTTTCCACTCTCTCATATGCTTTCAATCCGACAACAGTCTCTGCTTCCTTCTTCCATTCTTCTCTTTCCTCTGTATAACTTTGGCATAAGCACAATTTTTCATCAACCTCAGTCATGGATCCAGCCTTCTGAAAAACAAAAACAAAAACAAAATCAGGATCACAAAGAAATTAAAACAATCACATATACTCACCCAAAACTTTTCCGCAGAAAAAAATAAAAAACTACCTTGATTTTAACCAAGTCATCAGCAACTGTGATCTCTCCATACCTACAAAAAGAAACAAACAATTATCATTGACCACCACCAAACAACAAAAACAAACTTTAATTTAAGCAGTACTCTACAAAACTGTGTACTACCCATTGATTATGCTGCTGCCATCTTTCACCTCCTCTTCCTTCTCTTTATGATACTGTTCATAATCTGACCCTGCAGTTGTCTTCCTGTTGTTCCTTTCCTTATTAACATCATGGCTTCTACGACGGGCAGCCAAAGCTGCAGCTATAATTACACCACCAACAACAAGGATCCCACCACCACTAACCTCTAATCTCATCCATGGCCTTCTCTTGTTCTCCTGATTTGCCTCTGCTCCTTGTGCTCCTCCTCCTTCCCTCATTCTTTCCTTGCACAAAAGAATCTCATCTCTTGTTTTGACGGTGTTATTGGGTTAGATTATTACTTGATTAATAATTATATATTTTTTAAAATTAATTTAGGGAAAGAGATATGTGGCATCAGCCTAAGAATTAGTGGCAAAGTTGTTGGATTCTCTGCAGTGTCCGTTTCTGTCTCTTCTCGAGCTTTACTTCCACTTGTCAGAGGGCCCTACCATCCATGGGTGGGCCCAACCCGAAGCTTCAGGAAATCACACCCACGTGGTGACACATGTTGGAAGACTTCCCCCAACAAATACCAAACTTCATATTATCAAAAGTCTAATAATAGAATAACATTCATAGCAAAGAACTATTCCAACTTTCATACTTCCAGAGTAATAATTCAGTCTATAAAACAAATAAACAAACAAACAACCAACTAAATATTATCTATGAAGATCAATGATCTTTTTTTCTGAAAAACACATGACTGAAGAAAACAAAAAGGTCTCTCAGCTTTTTTTTTTTCAGGGGTCTGGTGAAGATGGAGGGCTGTCTTTCATGTAGAAGGGGATAGGCTTATCAACCCATCTGATTCTGCATCCTTTGTCTTGCAGTATCTGAATCAGAGCTGGTGAGATTGCATCCTTGAGAATGGTAGGGAGCTTCAGCTTCTTCAGTTTGTCTAGACAGGACCGCAATGCCAACATGAAACCTTCTTTTCTAACATGAGTTAGATGCACCAGCTTCACATCCTGAAGGCACCTTAGATTCCAGAGCAACCTTATCAGGACTTGTTCTGATATATTGCAGTATGATATGTTTATCTGCAAAAGAATAATTTTAACAATCCATCAAAATGTTCCAGTTCATAAAGCACATCCAAAAGACACTATTTCGGTTGGCTATTAAATATTCTGTCAAGTATAAGCATGCGAATATAATAAGTAAAGAATTGTCAGTTGATTTATTATAAGACTTTGATTCTTCCAGCCATGTGAGACCAACTTGGTAGTTGCTTCTGATGATGAACATACAGTTAAGATTGCAATCTAAACAAATATAGCTTAAGCTAAAAGATTTATGTAAGACACTGTATGCACCTGTCTGAGGTTGATCGCATATCTAGCAAGGCCAAGAAAGCCAAGGTCATCCACCGCAGAACAGCGCTTCAGGTCCAATTCTGTAAGATTTTTACACCCAAAAGCAATGGCTACAATCCCTAAGCTTGTAACTTGAGTCAAACCTCTCAGTTCAAGATCTTTTAACTCTGGTAAACAGCTCACATACTTCATCCCTTGGTCTGATATCCTTGTGCAGTAGCACAGATTTAGCTTCCTGATCTTCTTGCAACCATATGCTAAAGCAGCCAATCCGTCATCACCTATTCCTGTGCATCTGCAAAGAGAAGGAGACATTAGAAAACCTTGATAATTCAGAGAAAAGAAAGACTTTTTGCACCGATGAGAAAGTTACCTGTATAAATCAAGCTCTTGAAGTTTTTCACATTTGGCAATATAATCAAGACCATCGTCAGTTATGCTTGGGCAAAGGCCTAATTTCAACTTCATCAACTCTGAGCATCTAGATAAACTCTCAAGTGCTGCAAAAGATAGATTGATTATAAGTTTATAACCGAGATAGTAAACCAGCAATACATTTGACAACATGCACAACAGAATTGTTATACCTGAGTCATCAAGATCGCAATCTGTAAGATCAACCTCTTGGAGATTTGGGCAACAAGTCCCAATGTACACAAGGCCTTCATCAGTGATGAGACTACAAGACTCAAGGAGGAGGGATTCTAGTTTCTTGCAAGAATTGGCAATGGCGATGAGCGAGTCATCAGTGACATCATGGCAACATGTCAGATCAATAGTCTTTAAGTCAGCACAATTAGATACAAGCTCAGAGATATTCTCATCTGTAACACCCTTGCATTTGCCTAGCCCTATCTTAGTCAAGCCCTTGCAGTTGGCACCAATGATCTTAAGCCTTGGTTCAGAAACTTCAGAACCATCAACTTTTAAAGTATGAAAGCCATTTGTCAGCATGCCCAACTTTGACAGGCAATTCAGTGGTAGATCCTTCAATTTCAAGTTCAAAACATTTAGAAAAAAATGCACAAGTGAATAAAGTGATTGATCAATTTTAACACTCACAACGTAACAATCACTGGCTTTAAGTTTTCGGAGAGACTTGTGCCCTTCAATAATTGAAACCAAGCCAAATGCACTCACATTATGACAGCGAGAGACATCAACACTCTGCAATTCATTAAAAAAAGTTTTAAAAAATCTACACATTGTCTTTCTTTTACAAAATACCATGGACTAGTGCAATTCCTACACATCACAAATGCAGAACAAGTTATATAAATCCTAAGAAATCAGTAAAACTTTTCATGTTCTGGCAATAACATCATATGATTTTCCTGATTTATAAATAATACTAAAGCAATTGAGACTAAGGAGCAAGAATATTCTAACCAATTAAAACTAATGAAAACAAAAGAATAGAAAAAGAATACGATAACTAGTCAGAGAAAAAAAAATGAGAATGATCACCAGCAGTGTATTGCAATTCTTCTCATTTTTGAGATAATTAAGGCCATCATCAGTTATATAATAGCATCCAACCATTTTCAGAACCTCCAGCCTCCCAAGTGTAGAGATTGAATGAAGAGATTTATTCGTCACCTGAAAAAAAAAAAAAGGCAAAACTTCAGCGCAATCAATCCAATGTCACAACCTCAACATCAAAAATCAGAAATTCAGAACATTTAAAGAAGCTAAAATTTAAAACTTAAATCTTTGCAAAATTGCAACTAAACAGCAACCGGTGCGTATAAAAAAGAATTAGAATCAAAAACTTCAAATCAAGCTAACAAATAAACATAGATTTAAATTCACGAATGACCAACTGACCAATAGATAGGATATATCCAAAAACTTCAAATTCTGGCACTTATTCGCCAGCAACTTGATCCCCAAATCCGAGATCTCAAGACACCACTTGATCCGAAGCTTCTCCAGACCGGGACAGCCGACAGCCACCTTCGCAAGACCGACATCCGAGACTCCCAAACACTTATCCAACCTCAGTTCCTTCAAGCCAGCGAGCATCGCCAGCACCGCCACCTCCCGATCCCCAACTCCAACGCAGTGCGAGAGATCCACGCTCTCGATCCGCGGGCACCCACGAACCATCGCCGCGAGACCGCTCCACCGCACACCACTCGCCCGGCTAAGGTTCACCTTCCTCAGCCCCGGAGCCGCTCCGCCGCCGAGCGCCGTCGAAAGACAAGCATCATCAAGCCCGGCGCACGCCGAAAGGTCGAGGCTTTCGATAGCCCCATAGCATCTGATGAGCATACCCAGTGCCTCCCGGCGGATCACGTTAAGATCCCTCCTCTGCAGGCACTCCGCGCGGTGAAACGCTCGGGAAACGAGCCGGATGGACTTCCGATCAGCCGGCTCCGGGACGCGATCGATGATGTAGATCAGGAGATCCAAGGGAAGGACGGTGATGTGAGCGTGATGGGGTGCCATGATCTTGGAAATGGACGGCGAGGATTTCGTTTAGGTAGGGATAAAGAGAAATGAAGGGCAAGGGAGGAAGAGGTGGTGAAGTCGGAGGGAGGAGCCGATAATGATGTGCCTAAGGAGCACCGATCGCTTCAGACGAAACAGCATGGTCCTTTGGTGCTGGAACAGGATAAGAGCGGAGGTAACAGGCGACAGGTTGTCTGGCCGCGGCGCACCACACCGGGGGAAGACGCCGGAGAGAGGGATGAGATTTGATAAGAAGGAAGAGAGAAAGGTGATAACTCCTCGGAATGCTGCCTCCCCTGGGTGATATTTGCATCCTTGACTTGGATTTACATTAATACCCTAATTAGGTACCGAAAGGCGTTACGGAAAGGAGGGTATTTCGGGGATATGACAAAAAGAGGGTGGACACGTTTCAGTATGGGATTGGTCAAGGTGTTATTCGACCGGTGAACGTACCGGCCCAAGTACAGGCCGTCCAGGTACGTGTGGTTGCCTTTTGTGTCAAGATCGCAATCTGATGTCCGGTCACAAACAGCAAATAATTGTACATAATGACGTGGATTATTGTGAACTTGACAGCTCGACAAAATGGGAAGAATTGTGTTCGGATTCCAACAGCTGTAGTATTTTCAGCTCTGTGTTGAAAACCCGTACCGGCAAAAGTGGGGACCACTAACATGCTCTAGCCCGTACTTATCTAAGGACGGGGGTACCTGGGGGTGTGTGCTAGTGAGGCCCACACTCCCATCAGATTTTTCATTAATTTATTTACTTTTACTTACCAGAACCTTCTTGACATTATTAATTATTATTTTACACTGGGGGCGTCAAGATAAAGTTATATAAACTACTATATATATATATATATATATAGGGTAACTCCATAAATAAATATATATATATATACACACACCAAATGGTCAGTGGCTGAACAGAATATTCAAAGATTGTTCAACAATTATTTTGTATATTATTGCAGAAACATTGGATTCTGATAAAATTAATGCATCTCCATGAATGTATCAATCTTTAAACTATATAAACAGAATTGAAGTATTGTTTTGTTAAGGTATGACAGACTGTTTGTATAATTCATCCTTGCCATCAGATGGAGAATTTCTGTGTGTTTGCTGCTGAATTCCAGCATATGTTTCTGCTGAAGCTAACACTTCACTAGCATTCCAGTACCAGGGTTTTACATGAGGAGATGAATATGATGATGAAGGTGAAGATAGCATTATTGACCCCCAGTCTCTTAATCCTGTTTTAACTTCTCTCACTCTCCGACGAGCTAATAAGCTGCCTGCATCTTCTCGTTTGACTTCAGACATTGTTCGGACAATGGCCATGCACAAAAGTAGCACCGTTACTGCATCTTCTTCTGGTAGGAACTCCATCGCAAATAGCTTCCAGTTTATGAGAGCTGTTGCCTTCCCCTCGGGGTTCTCTGGGGAGAATCGAATTAGTGTTACATAATGTTCTTCCTCGTTTGTTTCATCAATTGATCTCTGTCCCTTCATTTGGTACTGCAGTTTTCTTCCTATGAGCAAACTTGCCTGCAAAGTCCATGACATTTGTTAACAAAAATAAGCAGTTGGCTTAATGCATGCGGTTGTTGTCGCCTTGTTGCTGCAGTCTTAATTCCTAAAATACAAGTAATAAATAATCTCTTGATATTATCGGTTGCATTATAATTTTGTTGATGTAACAAAGAACACTATAATATATCCACTTGAACTATGACATATACGAGAGAAATAGTGTTTGGCATACCAACTCAGTAGAGTTTTCATTTTCTAGCAAAAAGTTGAGCCCATCTCCCCAATCTATTGTGAGTACTTCTCCTGATGATAGACACCAAATAGTTTTCTTATCTTGCAAGTCTTCCTTTTTCGGTGCTGCCGTGCCGACAACATTGTCTACAATAAGAAATAAATTATCCATGAAGAAATGTGAAATCACAGCAGTGAAAATCATTAGCAAACACCCAACTTATATATATACATATCGATACAGTGAGACTTCTCTCTTGAAAAATAATGAAATTTAAGGATTACCAGGTGCCGAGCCAACAGAACTTGCTACATATGACCACGGGCCTTCCCGTACTTCAATGATTCTATCCTCCCATTTTACTGCTGTTGGAGTTTCGCCTCCTCTCCTCCAAAATCCTCTGCCTACTCTACAAAATTGCCACAAATCTAGTTAAGAAGTATATGATATATGCTCAGTGTGCATCTGAAACACAAGATTGTGGATTAAAGTTTTCAGTAAATCACCGGCTCCGCACTACAAAACACTCCCTTCCTGCATGATCAAGAACTGTACGAGATAACCAACGACCCTCTTGTGGGTGATAGTCTTTCATCCTAAGTATTACATCTGAAATCATGGCACCACTATCATCAGTCACTCTATCAGGCACACACTTCAAGAAGTATGGAGCCTGAACAGGAGGCGTAATCGAAGCCATTGCTCTCATTTGCACATTGAGTTCTCTTGTTAGTGTAAGAGATGTTACCCGTAACAAGTCATTCCACCAGAAAACTACTTGCTTAAGCATTTTGCTGTTACCTATACAATTACTTCTTTGGTGCCGAACCTCTATCACAATGCCTCTAGTACCAAACTCGCAGTATAGCTGCCATATCCTCTGCCAATTCTCGAATTGTAATTTGGCAATGGGCTTCTCTAACTTCATCTCTCTGTGACACCGAACAGTTTTAAGGCGCATGAACATCTTGTTCACATCTTTTCCTTCCTTACTTTCCCATTTTCCTTTGAGAAAGAAACAAACCTGTCAACAGAAATCAGGACAGGTAAAGCTCACAGCTTCAATACTAGAATTCATGTAATTACCACGACAACAATAAATACAGCATCCATCAACTGAAAGCTCAAGTTTAAATATCAAATTCATTTTTATAACAACCCACAGCAGCACTTGATGATCAGACCAAGAGTAACAGACATGAAAGCACTGCCAAGAGAGCAGGTTTCAAGTTTGAAACTTTTCCAGTTAGACTAGAAAAACAGAATAATTTGTCATTTCTTTAACTTCGTGGATTCAATAATGTCACTACTCAACTGCATCATTTGTTTTGTTCGCATGCCAAATAAAAATAAAAATTTGTAGTCCCTAGCAACTAACTACAAAGACCTCCCACTTGTGATAAACAATAAGAGACCACATCATATTACTATATAACTCTTATCTCAACAACCACATTGGCAATCACTATCATTGATTGCATATTTCCTAAAAAAACAAAAGCGATTAGGTAGAAGCAATAATGCATCAGGCACGTATCCTTATACTTGGCATATCTCACAAACTCACCACACAATTGTCCATTGAGTCACATACCCCATTGACAAAAAAACTGCTCATATCCACCATTGATTGCTATGTTTCTATTGAACCACTATGTCACTCAGGAACCAGAAAGGCTTTTAAACAAGTAACAAAAAGGGTCCACTTCAACGACATTCCAAGTTTCAGCAAATATCACATTCACCTTTGATCAGCAAGCGAAATGGGAAAGGTTTCAGTTTTAGAAATGCAACTAAGTTCATAAGCTAAACGAAGAACTTATGATTTTCTTTTCAGAAGGGCAAGAATAACTATTGATTCTAAAACGAAAGAACACGGCAACATCCGAGTCCAGTACCATGAAAAAACATGCCATTTTGTTTAGAGGAAGAGAGTCCCCTCTTCCAAAACAAAAAGATTAAAATTTGAAAAAAAAAAAAAAAAGGAAGTAACTGCGGAGAAGGAAACACCTCCAAGAGGAAGCGAGGATGGAGGCTCTTGTACTTCCGATTGAGGTCGGCGTCCCAAGTAGCCCAGTTGAAGAACTCCCTCGCTGGCGATCTCCTCGGATCAAATACCATCCCGGCAAGCTCATATGGCTCATCAAAAGCCTCCTCCCACGCTCTCCTCGTCGATTCTCTCTCCTCCTCCAACGTCTCAACCCCGAAACCCACCGCTCTCTCTTCAAATCCTCCCAGTTCCTTCAAATCCCTCTCATAGCTCCCTGGAAAACTCTGAAATTCGAGAAAACAACCAACCACTAAACCTTTCCCCATAAAAGATGTAAACTTTGCAGATAAAACGCAATATATATATATATATCAAAAAGCTTGAATCTTTGAAGAGAAATTACCTGATGGGTTAGCCACATGAGAAGAACATCGGACGTGGGTACCAACCGAAAGCCATTAGCCGGCAAGCTCTTCACAAGGCGCAAGAAATCCAAGTACCGGCGCTTCGCAGCGACGAGGTACACAGTCTCAGCCATGAAGGGATCAGAGAAGTGGGCAGCGAGGGACGCATGCCTTCTGATCGTCGCCAAAACATCTCCACCGTCCGGCGGCTCCTCGGAAGCGGTGCTGATCTCCAGATCGAACGGCTCCGATGGGTATCTAAGCTCCCAGATCTCACGGCAGCGGCTGAGCGCGTAGTCCTCATTCTCGTCATCGAAGATGGCCGGCCGGTCGATGAGGAACCCGAATCTCGACACGCAGTAGTCCCGATACCGAGGCTGGAAAAACCAAAGGACCCGATTGGAAAATTAGAAGAAAAACGAGGGGCATTACAGTCATTTCAACGACCTCTCACCGGATCGAAGCAGTGGTAGAGCCAGACCCAGTGCACATCGGGTGGCGGGAGAAGTGACGGCGGCGATGAAGATCCGATAACGAAACCCGAAATCAACGGCAGCCATAGCTCCTCATACCTGTGAAACGTGAGATGTTATCTGAACCGTTGACTCGGTGGTCCGAAGTAAGGGAGGATGGATGCGAACCGTTGGATGGAACGGGGGTCGAAAACGGTGGCCGAGCCGGAGCGGAGGAACGAGAGGTGATGCCTTGAGGCGGTGACGAGATCCAGTGAGATGCGGATCCTGCCGTGATCCGACCCGTTAAAGTTGCTGGCGGCGGAGGTGGCAGCGTGGTTAGTATGGTCGGGCATTTGCGGATCCGTTCAATGAACCCGGTGCGTGCTTGGGATGAGAAGAGTTAGGGGTTGCTTGCCTTTTTATACTTCTGGACTGAGAATCTGCCACGTGTCTGATACACGTTTATTTCTCCTGCCACGTGTTTTTAAAAAAAGAAATCCTGTGACTTATATATTTAAAAAATGCTTTAATTGCTTAATAAATATATTAGTATTTTAAAGGATGAAGACCAGCACATGAAATCCACTTGCCCACTGAATTGATTGAATGGTTTTTCAGGATACTAATATTTTGTTGGGAATGTTGTCTTTCTTCTTTTGCTTTTTATAAGGTTTGCCATGTGGTCCTTGGATGCATTGCCTCTGAATTCTTTTTATATTATTATTATTATTATTATTATTTACAAATGATGTATTAACGGTTGGATGTGGGTCCTGTGGGTCCCACTTGATCTCAAGTACTAATACACTCAAACCAAAACCCTCTCATTCCTTTAGTCCCACATTGCTTATTTGAAAGAGTTACATTGATCTCTTAACTATAAATTCATGCCCAAACCTTGAAAGCAAAACACACAATTGCTTACTTCTTTCTCTCATATTCTCCTTTTTCCGGGTGTGCTCTTTGTGTGCTTGGTAAAACTCAAATATTTTTTTTCTTATTCTGCGGTTTTTTGCCTGAACCTTGCGGGTGTGCTTGGGATATCTCGAAGCCGAACGTGCTAGGCTACGAGAGTTCTTCCTTTTAGGGTTAGTGTATTCTGCGTTTGGAGTGAGGCTGGAAAATCCTACACGAGGGAGGCCAATTTAGCGTTAGGGCAGTGTTTACGCACGCCTACCCCAGGCTGAAAATTTCTAACTATTATTTTCTATGTTTAATTGCATTTTATATTTCTACAGTCTTAGCTTTTAGTATTTGCATGCTATGCAGATAGTATATATTAATTACATTTAACTCGGGAAAGAATAACTCTCGTAGCCTAGCACGTTCGGCTTCGAGATATATACTATCTGTATAAGCACTGCCTTAACGCTAAATTGGCCTCCCTCGTGCATGATTTTCCAGCCTCACTCCAAGCGCAGGATATACTAACCCGGGAAGGAAGAACTCCCGTAGCCTAGCACGTTCGGCTTCGAGATATCTCAAGCACACCTGCAAGGTTCAGGCAAAGAACCGCAGAATAAGAAAAAAAATATTTGAGTTTTTCCAGGCACACAAAGAGCACACCCGGAAGAAGGAGAATATGAGAGAAAGAAGTAAGCAATTGTGTGTTTTGCTTTCAAGGTTTGGGCATGAATTTATAGTTAAGAGATCAATGCAACTCTTTCAAATAAGCAATGTGGGACTAAAGGAATGAGAGGGTTTTGGTTTGAGTGTATTAGCAAATGGGACCCGCAGGACCCACATCCAACAATCCCCCACTACACTCATAACCTAAATACGACAAATCAACAATAACAAATGCAACAAGGATTCTCAGAGGATAATTAATCAAAAGTAAATAACCAAAAGTAATGAAGGAAAGAAGAGCCTGAACCTTGGGATTTCACTCGATCAAGCTAAGGTGTCTTTAAAGACTTGAACCTTAACTTTTCATTAGAGTTTCCAACTGATAGAGACAGTAGTGAACTGAGTTCTCGAACTACAACTCCTTGAATCAGAATTCAACTTTAATGATGATCTCGTGATTGTACTTGGATAAACAGGGTTGGCGCGTTATTGGCCACGCGCTCGATATCAATTCATGGAGATTATTAGAGAGTTAGCCCGCTGACTCTCATAGCTGCGGCCTGACAGCTATCTCCATATAGGTGAGATCTCCAGAGATATTTGTAGTGTAATATCTCGCTTAACCAGCCTTTGATCTCATTAAGAGCTATGCTCAACCTTTACACCACTACATGAGAGCACACGTCATAGGAATGGGGTAAAAAATGTTCAGGGTGCTCTCCCAATCAACCAATCAATAGCTTCCCTATGAACTTCTATCCTGGGATCTCCATTCAAAGAAGTAGGGTCACTATTATTATTGACCTTTATGGGCTTAGCCCTATTCCCCTTGACGCCTCGGCTATCATTTGTCTCGATAAGCCTTTAGTCAAGCAATCTGCTAGATTTAGCTCTGACTTTATATAATCAATGCTCACAACGTTGAGCTTCAAATGTCTCCATACTGACTTGTGGTGGATCCGCATATGCCTGTTCATTTTATCGTTAGTACTTCCACGCTTGCACAATTCAATAGCAGATTTAGAATCACAATGTATAGCAATAGGAGGCATAGGAGAAGACATAACAGTAATCTCAGAAAGTAAATTTCTAATCCACTCAACCTCTGTACATGTAGAATCAAGGGCAATCAATTCAGCTTCCATGGTGCTCCTAGCATTGAGCTTTTGCTTAGCAGATTTTCATTGGACAGCTCCTCCACCAAGTAAGAATACTTGGCCTGAGGTTGATTTAAGATCGACTGAGTCAGATATCCACTTGGCATCTGTATATCCCTCTACCACACTAGGGAATCTAGAATACCTCTCAATGGCAGACCAGTGTTCTTGATTTGGGTTACTGGTATATCTACTCAGTCTAGATACAGAATACGCAATGTCAGGGCTAGTTCTGTTCGACAGATACATCAGGGATCCTATGATCTGAGCATAGAGATCCTGATTCACAGGTTCACCTTTGCTCTTCTTAAGGTGCACAATGGGATCAAAAGGTGTAGCAACAGGTTTACAATCCAGATATCCATATTTCTCCAACACTTTCTCAGTGTAATGAGATTGGGATAAAGTGATGCCATATACTGATCTAGTAAGCTTGATTCCTAGGGTAACATCAGCTTCTCCTAGATCTTTCATATCAAACTTACTGCTCAGAAAGTTCTTGACATCACAGACAAGATCAAGATCAGAAGCAAAGATAAGCAAATCATCAACATACAAGCATACAATAACACATTTGTCATCTACTAATTTACTGTAAACACACATGTCATAGTTGTTTACAACAAATCCATAAGAGATGATTGTAGAGTCAAACTTGGCATGCCACTACTTAGGGGCTTGCTTCAATCCATAAAGAGATTTTACAAATTTGCAAACCTTATGCTCTTGTCCAGGGACAACAAAGCCTTCAGGTTGCTCCATGTAAATTTCTTCCTCTAAATCACCATTCAGGAAAGCAGTCTTTACATCCATCTGATGGATTTCAAGACTGAATGCAGAGGCAAGTGCTACAAGAATCCTAACGGTGGTGGTGCGAGCAACTGGTGAGTAGGTGTCAAAGTAATCAAGTCCCTCTTTCTGTTTGAACCCTTTTGCAACTAACCTGGCCTTGAACTTTTCAATAGATCCATCAGCTCGCAACTTCTTCCTAAAGACCCATTTACAGCCCAAAGGTTTACTCCCAGGAGGCAGGGAAGTAAGAATCCAGGTGTAGTTACTTATGATTGAGTGGTACTCATCATCTACAGCTTCTTTCCAGAAAACTGAATCAATAGAAGCCATAGCCTCCTGATAAGTGGTAGGAGTATCCTCAATCATGAAGGTGACAAAATCATCACCTAGGTTCCTTTCCACTCTACCTCTTTTGCTTCTTCTAGATTCCTCTACGGGAATAGGAACTGATCTAAAGGTGGAGCTAGAGGTCAGAGGTACAGAAGGAGTGGGACAGGAGGCTGATCTCAGAGGGAAGATGTTCTCAAAGTAGACAGCATCTCTAGCTTCAATGATGGTGTTTCTAGCTATTTCACTCACCCTTGAGTTAATAACTGGGAATCTTCCAGCATTGCTATCTAGAGCATACCCTACAAACACTGCATCTAGGGTTTTAGGGCCTATCTTCCAGGTTCTAAGATCAGGGATCTTAACCTTAGCTGGACACCCCCACACTTTGAAGTAGTTGAGTTGAGGGGTTTTTCTTTTCCAAAGTTCATAGGGTTTTGTGCTACGGTCCTTAAAAGGAATCCTATTCAGAATAAAGCAAACTGAGAGCAAAGCCTCCCCCCACAAGTTCTCGGGTACACCAGAACTTAATAGCATGGCATTTACCATGTCCATCAGTGTCCTGTTTTTCCTTTCAGTAACCCCATTAGACTCAGGAGTGTAAGGAGCAGTAAACTCATGCACAATCCCATTCTGTTCACAGAATGAAGACTAATAGAAGTGTACTCTCCACCTCTATCAGATCTAAGAACCTTAATAGTCTTGCCTAGCTGGTTCTCAGCTTTGGCTTTGAAAATCATGAACTTGCTAAGAGCCTCATCTTTGGATTTGATCAGGTAGGTATAACAGAATCGGGAATGATCATCGATAAAGGTAATGAAATAGCGGTTTCCCGCTCTGGTAGGAGGTCTACAAGAATCACATATATCACTGTGGATCAAATCAAGAACTTCAGAATCACGGTGAATGCGAGAAAAAGGTTTCTTGGGTAATTTGGCTTGAACACAGATTTGACATTTAGAACCTTGATCAATTTTGGATTTAGGAATTAGTTCAAGGTTCATCATTCTTCTAATGGATCCAAAGTTCACATGATCTAATCTTCCATGCCAAAGATCACAAGACTCAATTTTTTCAAAGCGACAGAAGAAGAATAAGAATAATCAGAACTTTCATTAACAGATAAATCAGAAGGTTCACAAACATTGAGCTTGAACAGATCACCAGATACAAAACCTTTACCAACAAAAAAGATTACTGCTGGAGATTACAAGGCGGTTTGACTCAAGTACAATTCTATAACCAGACTAAATCAAAAGAGAACCACTGATCAGATTTTTCCTAATGTCAGGTACATGCTGAACGTCTAACAAGGTGAGAACTTTTCCAGATGTCATCATCAAATCAATCCGTCCTCTCCCTAACACGTGTGCTACTGAGCCGTTTCCAAGAGTCACACATCCTCCACTTGAGGCCTGATAAGTGGAAAACTAGAAACGTTCAGCACAAACGTGGACGTTAGCACTAGAATCAAGAAACCACTCTAGGTTTTGACAAGTCAGATTGACAGAAGGAATGAAGGAAACTGACCTAAAGAGAGTTCCAGAGGAAGGTTCACCCATCTGAAGCACATTTACTTGTGGTTTGGGTGGACCAGGATTTTTGCTGACAGGTTCAGTTTTGTGGAAGAAACAGTCACGAGCGACATGGTTTGTCCAACCACAAACAAAACAGTGTTTAGGACTTCTCTCAAAAGGTTTAGGAGCAGAAGATTTAGGTTGCTGAGAGTTTTGAGAACGAGAGTGGGTTGGCTTGCCGTTGGCCTTAAAGGGTTTCCCTTTAGGGGAAAACTGGCGACCTCTATCAGAAGAGTGGGAAGTCTTAGAGTTTTTAGAACTATTGGGGCTACCACTATGTTCAGCTAAATAAACTCTACCCTTCTGAGAATCTACAACCTTAGAGAAGATCCGGTTGGCTTCCTCAATTCTAATGGTGTTGTAAACTCCTACAAGGTCCAGGGAATCAATCTTGTGCCTGAGTCCATTTACAAATCCTGACCAAGAAGGTGGTAGCTTGTTCAGGAGAATGGACACAATATGGCTCTAATTGTATACGGTACCACACTTCTCTATGGCACTAAGGTAGTCCTGAAAGGTATGAATCTGATCTCCCATCTCTACCCCATCTACCATCCTGTAGTTCTCAAACTCTATGCTCAGGTGGCTAATCCTAGTAGCATTATCAAGGTCATACTCCTTTTCTAGGGCACTCCATATATCCTTAGCAGTCTTATAGTCAAAGTATTTGTCATAAAGACAATCAGAAAGAATGCTAAGAATTCTATGGCGGCAGTGGAAATCAATCTCTTCAGGAGTTTTACTAGGAGCTAAGGAGCTAGAGGTTTGGTCTATAGTTGAGATGGATAATCGGCGAAATCCACTAGGATCAAGATCAGAGGAATCAGAATCAGGGGATAAAGTAAGGGATGTGGATACTCCTAAGGTGTACAACCAAAATTCAGCCTAATGTTTCCATCTCCTAAAGTTCACCTTACCGTCAAACTTGACAGGTTTACACGAGGTATCAGATTGTGCATCCATGTGTGTGTAGTGTACGTTAATCAAGTCCAAGGTCTACTAATGTGACACAAGCAAGTTTAGGGTTTCAGAATTTAAGTAAACAAAATAAATTGCAGAAACTAGCTAGTAGGAATTTAAATTGCAGAAATGCAGTACTGTAGAAATGTACATATGAAAATATGAGATACAGTATTATATGTATGAATGTAGTATGCAGGAATTATTACATATAAAATACAGTATACAAGATACAGAACTATATACTATCTGTATAGCATGCAAATACTATATGTATGAATAGCATTATATGTACAAAAATACAATATAGTAGAATATGCTTACAAAATACAGAACTATACTTGCAGCTAAACAGGTTATGTATAGGACAACAGTTCAGCGTTAGAATGTAGGAAATATATACTATCTGTATAGCATGCAAATACTACAAGCTAAGCCTGTAGAAATATAAAATGCAATTAAACAGAGAAAATAATAGTTAGAAATTTTTAGCCTGGGGTAGGCGTGCGTAAGCATTGCCCTAACGCTAAATTGGCCTCCCTCGTGCAGGATTTTCCGGCCTCACTCCAAGCGCAGGATACACTAACCCGGGAAGGAAGAACTCTTGTAGCCTAGCACGTTCGGCTTCGAGATATCCCAAGCACACCCGCAAGGTTCAGGCAAAGAACCGCAGAATAAAAAAAAGAATATTTGAGTTTTTCCAGACACACAAAGAGCACACCCGGAAGAAAGAGAATATGAGAGAAAGAAGTAAGCAATTGTGTGTTTTGCTTTCAAGGTTTGGGCATGAATTTATAGCCAAGAGATCAATGCAACTCTTTCAAATAAGCAATGTGGGACTAAAGGAATGAGAGGGTTTTGGTTTGAGTGTATTAGCATGTGAGACCAAGTGGGACCCACAGGACCCACATCCAACATTAACTATTCAACAAGAAAAGAAACAAGTGAAGGAAATTATTTTTTATGGGGTAAATAAATAAATAAATATAGTTGAATGTGGCCGATTAAACTTTATTGTAGCCTTTTGTTATTATTATGAAGTCAAGGGAGCTACTTGGTACTTGGATATCAAATGAGTTAAAAACGTTTGCTATGTTATTCATTATGGTTTCATTAAAGTTATGCTAATGATCTCATTGGTGCCAATGGCAACTTTGTTTACAGGAAGATGCTGCTCTCCAATTTTACCTGTTCTGATGGGCTGTTCCTCTTCTTAGCCTCTTCTTGGTGTGATCGGACGCAGGTTGGTCAGGGGGGTTTTTTGATTTCTACTTTTAATCATGGCATTGTCTGTGCAGGTTGCATCCTCATCACTGCTGAATCTCAACTTGACTCTGATCTTCAAACCTTGGTTGCTGCTCCCCAAACTGCTGTTGCTTTGCCTCTGCGCATTCAGAATATCCTCATCAGTAATCACAATGTCTTTGCTGCTATCCAGTCTTGTGTGGACGTTTGTTTGTGGCGCCTTACTCCTTGCATTGATCGCATCAAGACTCTTTTGACGGTGGTCTCCAATCCGGGCATCAACGTGGTACCCCGGAACTGGATGAACCTTGCTCTCAGATTTGCTGTGCTGAGTCGTAATCTTCATGAGCTAAGCCTTTTTCATTCTGGCGGGGACCTGCCTCAATGGCTTATGAAATGTATCTTTGAGTCAGGATTTGTTTTTTCTTGAGCTTTTAGTTCTCTTTGTTCTTGTGTTTTTGCTGTGTGTGTCTTGTTTCCATTTGTAATTTGGAACTTCTTGTAACCTTTCTTTGTTTCTAATAAAATAGCTCTATGAGCTCCTTTTTCTAAAAAAAAAAAAAAAAATTAAAGTTAATGTTTTGATAGTTATTGTTTGAGAAAACTAGAAAGCATAAAGTTGCAAGAGGATCTGTACTTAGACATGAAATATCAATTGATATTGGGCAGAGTCATAGAGTTGGGTTAGAATGTTTGATTACCAACTACGAAAATATGGTAACAAATGCCTTTTCAAGGTTAAAAAAGAGAACATTAATCAAGGTTAAAGATTGATCATTCATGGGATGGCACAATGAGAATGATAAATTCTTACATAATTTATTTATGGTTTTGATGACAAATTTTTCCAAATGACCATCTTTTGTGTGTTGGTTTTGAAAAGGACTATATAATCTTTTCCTTATCTGAATAAAATGTTTTATAGACCAGAAAAGGTGTTAAAAGACCAAAACAACTCAATCGTTTGGTAACGGACAAGAATCGGTTCAAAGCAATTTTTTTTTTCTAAACTAAAATTAAATCCTGATTTCCAACCCAATCAATTATTCTTCCTTTTCCATTTTCTTTTTTTTTTTTTTCCCTCCCAATCCGAATGTAAGTGATGTTTAGTTGAATGTAATTTTAAATGCATAGTTATAACGTAACTTTAAATATTTGGTATTTCGATTTACACTCCAAATTTGAATGTATTTCTAAATATATTCATGGAAGTAATTGGTTTTATTTTGAGATTTTAAAATCTCTCAAACAAAATTTTTTTTTTTTAACTCGGCATTATTTGGCACCCACCGCAGTGCCGGTCTTAGACACAGGAGACCAAGGTCTATACCTAGGAAACCGAGATTGTTTAAGACCCCATATTTATAGTTTTTTAAAAATATATTTTAATTTTTATTATCTTGTTTTTTAAATTATAAAATTAATTTATAATAATCTTATAATAATCTCAATATTTAGTATTATAATAGGCCGGCAATTTTCTGAGGCCCATAATTTAGTTTTTAAAATTATATTTAAATTTAATTAATTTTATTTTACCATGGCCCCAAAATTCATGTTTCTTTTTTTAAAAATTATATTAAAATTTACATTTATTATATTATCAATCCCCACAATTATAATAATGAGATTTTAATTTTTTCCAAACTATAATTTTTTTCTTATTTAATTGATTTACATTGATGTAGAAATGCATTAAAGTTTGAATTTATAATATTTACGTTGGCATCACAATCTAACATCTTGAAAATTTTAAATATTTTATTAAAAGTTTTAATAGTTTTAAACCAAAAAGATAAATTATGATTTAAATCAATATGTAACAAATTTGATCTTATAATAAGACCCTGAATTCATGTACTTTTTTTTTTAAATATATCATAATTTTTGTTATTATTTATCCACACAATTATAATATTGAATTTTTTTTATCAAATTTTATATTATTATCAATTAAATAACTAATTTTATTTTATAATTATTAATAATAAATTATTTTATTTATTAACTAATTATTTTTATTTTAATAAAAATAATTTTAAATAAATTAACTTTACCTAAGGCCTCAGTTTTTTGTAACATCGGCCTGGCTAGTGACTAACGATGAATGAAGCTTGGGTTTAGGTTAAGGGCAAAAATCTTTCTTGGATTAGCCTTGCACATTTATTTTAATTAGCCCAGTTAATCTAAAATACATAAAAACACTTTTTCTCGGTGGATTACATTAAAAAGCACCCTTATCACTGGTGGAGCAACTCCCAGTGATGTGGGTGCTGATCAGAATATGGGTTCGTTTTTCTCGGTGGATTTCATCTTTGTCCGTCTTTTTTTTTTGTTGCTCTTTTGTGTCACATCTAGCGGTTTATTTCGTTCATTGTTCTGTCTTAATTGTCAGTTTAGCAGTCGGTGTTATTTTTTTTTGCAATGATTGTCGTTTATCCACTTTTTTTTTAAAAAAAATAAATACATAAAAGCATTTCTTCCACAACAGTTCATCTTCAAACATAAAAATTTGATTATTCTTTATAAATAGATAAATCTTAATTTTTAATTAAAAGAAGTTTGGAGACATATAAAATACAATAAAGACAAAAACAAGATAGACAAATAAATAATAAAAATAGAAAACTAACCATCAATTCTAGGAGGAAGAAAAAGTACATACAAATAGATTATTAATAATGGCTATTAAACAAGATTATCGTGGTGAGCCAGCTGCCTCTACAAAGGACTTTTTTGAGTCATCATTTGTGATATCATAGAATTAAAAAACAAAAAAAAAAAAAAAAACAAAATGAATACATAGCATGGTAAAAATATATATATATATAATTAGAAAACAAAATGAATGTAGAGTGCTGCTGAAAATGAATATAAATTTATATTTTAAATAATAATAATAATTTTGTAATTTTTTTAATGGATGTAATTTTATTTAACAGTAATTTAAATCCCTTCAACGCTACCATTTGCATTCTGATTGTCCCACACGATCCATCTTCTGTCTCGTCAATACGTATTACGTATATATTTTTTTAGTTGAGTGGGTCCCACACCACTTATGTACCCTCTCTCAATATATATACATGATAATATTATATTATATTATTATATATTTTAGATTTGTTTTTATTGTTTTCCATATTCATGTATATATATATGATTTTTTTTGTTTGATTAAATTTATTAAACTTATTTTTTAATTATTTATAAATAATTAAATTATTAGATGAAGCTCATGTGTTACACACGGGCATTCACATTAATTTTCTTTATATGTAAAGAAATCTAGTGTGTGGTGCAAAATTCATACTTATTAAATGTGGAAAACAAACACAAAACAAGAGAGAGCAACAAAACCCAAGACTCCAAACTAGACCTGTCCATGGGCCGGGTCAGGCCGGATTCGGGTCGGGTTTTATCCATAATTACTAAAATTCAACATTATCCAAGCCCGGCCCGGTCTGAAAATTCGGGCCTTAACTCTTGTCATAACCCACCCAAATTTAATGACCTCTACCCAAGGCCCGCCCAAGCCAGCCCACCTAAATAGATTTTTCATCAAATAATATATAAGTTATAAAAAAATTTAATTAAAAATAATATTAATATGCGAATATGACCAAATATTATTATACAAAACACTTAAAAATTAAAATACCAAATGCAAATATTTATACAATTATAACAACTAAAATTCAAACCATTATAATCAATGGCAATCAACAATAAATATATATATAATATAAGTATATACAAAACTAATTAATAAATAATCAATAGAAATTCACCGTTATATATATATATATATATATATATATATATATATATATATATATATATATATATATATATATATATATACAAAACTAATTAATAAATATATTTTATAATTCGGGTCGGGCCAGGCTTTTAACAATGAAAACCAAACCCGACCCATTTTTAAAATGGGCTTTTTTTTGTCCAAGACCCGGACATCGAGCCTTTTTGCCCAAGCCCTCCCATTTTTTAGGCGGGCCTTCGGGTTTGGGCGGCCGGTAGTCCGGCTTTTGGACAGGCCTACTCCAAACAGCTCATGTCCACACAAGCGTATTTATTAATATAAAATTATTTTTATAATTAAAAAATATCCCTACTGTCTGAGAAACCATAAGACTACGTCTTGGTATCATCGTAAGCAAAGCCTCCATCAAAGAGAGAGAGAGAGAGAGAGAGAGAGAGAGAGAGAAGGTGAAGGAGAAGGAGATGGAGGAGATCAGTCATCGGACAGTGGAGGTGAACGGCATAGCTATGCATATCGCGGAGAAGGGAATGGGCGGACCAGTCGTCCTCATGCTCCATGGTTTCCCGGAGCTCTGGTACTCATGGCGTCACCAGATCATCGGCCTCTCTAACAAAGGCTACCACGCCATCGCCCCTGACCTCCGTGGCTTTGGTTACACTGATGCCCCCTCCGTCATCTCCTCTTACTCCATCTTCCATCTCGTCGGCGACATCGTCGCGCTAATCAACGCCCTTGGCCAAGAACAGGTTGTTTGCTGTCTCATAAAAATCCTTTCTTTCTTTCATTTCTCACTGTTATTAGGTTGATGTTTGTGATTTTCATGACAAAGGTTGTGTTTTTTTTACTTTTTGCACGCAAGGTGTTTGTTGTTGGGCATGACTGGGGCGCTCAGGTGGCGTGGTACTTGTGCTTGTTCCGGCGGGACAAGGTGAAGGCTTTGGTGAATCTTAGTGTTGCATATATGCCTCGTAATCCAGCTGCCAAGACGGTTGACTACTTTAGGGCTCTCTACGGAGACGACTACTACATCTGCAGGTTTCAGGTATGGAGTTCTCTGTGTAGCTTTGTGGCAACTGGCAAGTTCAGTTGTATGTTGTTTGAATGTTCTATGGTCTATTGAGTTGATTTAGTGATCCTTTTATGGGGGATGAACTAATCTTTCACTGGTTCTTGGCTGCCAATGTGTTATTTATATTTCATATATCATCTGTAGTCTTGATGCAGACATCATGTAAGAAATTGGAAACTTGAAAGGGTGAACCGTGTGGACCACACTCACTAAAATCAAACCATATATGTTCTTTTAATTTCCATTTTGCATGTTGCCAATGTTTTAGGACTTCTAAATATGGTCCTGATCAGTAAATATACTATTGATGATATTGTTATGGCTAACTGTTGTTGAAGAATCCTGGTAAAATTTTTTTCCTAAGAAAAGTACATGGATATGGTTACAGGAACCAGGAGTAATTGAAGCAATATTTGGCAGTGTTAGTGCTGAACAAGTGCTCAAGAAGTTTTACTACGCACTTCGTGACCCAAGTGGTATATTTATACCCAAAGAAGGTTGGATTTCACCTAATGATGAAACTCCTCTTCCTAATTGGCTCTCTGAAGAAGATTTAAACTACTTTGGTAACAAGTTCGAAAAGTCTGGCTGGTCTGGAGGAGTAAACTATTACCGATGTTTAGACCTGTAAATCTACACAACCTTTGTTAATTTGTTTCTCTGTTAATTTTCTTTTCCATGATTGTGTTACATGGTTATTTTTGTGGTTTTTTAGAAAGATTGAAATGTATGATTCTGTATTTGTTGAATTAATGATGCAGTAACTGGGAGCTTACAGCACCGTGGACTGGAGCACAAATAAAAGTACCAACTAAGTTTATAGTGGGAGATCTGGACATAACTTACCACTATCCAGGGATCCAGGATTACATCCACAAAGGTGGTTTCAAACATGATGTTCCACTTCTTGAAGAAGTGGTTGTCATGAAAGGAGTTGCCCACTTCATCCAGCAGGAAAAGGCGCATGAAATCACAGAGCACATTCTGGACTTCATCAAGAAATTCTGATCACCCTGTTTTCTGTAATCAAAACACTCTTTGTTGTTAAGCAAATTGTGTTTATTAATAAAATCTGGCAGCTCGTTCATGTGCTGTCTCTATGTATTATTGTCAGAAAAAGTCAATTTCTATGTATTATTGTCAGATTATTATTGTCAGAAAAAGTCAATTTCTTCGCTGTTTTTAATGAGAAGTTTGCTTCTTCACGCAACTCTATCGAAGAAAGAACGTTGCATGTGACAATTCTGTCACTTTTGTCCCAAATCCTGATAAGAAAAGTGTGGCTGATAATTTTTTTATCAAAATAAAAAAAAATGATTAGTCTGAACCAGCATACATTCAATTTATAATTTTTTTTTTCAAATCATATATCATTTTTATAAATTTTATAAGCATTAAATATTTTTTACTTATTTAAAGAGAGTTGTGTCCATAAATATATATATTTTTAATTTTACTTTTCTTCTTGTCTAAAAAAATATATATGCATAAATATTTTTATTTATTTATTTATTTTTCTCGTTTAAAGAGATAAGTGCATACATTAATAGCAGCAAATAGTTATAATAAAAATAAAAATATTGTATTATAAATATTTTATTAGATTTTAAGATTTTTAATATATGTGCAAAGCTCGTATTAGAGTGTTAATATAAAACAGAGAAAGTAATATAATATTAAAATTTTGGATAAAAGCCAAACTGATATAAGACCACATGTATTAGTTTCATATGTAATTATGATAATTTGTTCATAATATTCAACTGTTTTGTTATTATTATTATTATTATTTACTTTATTATAATAAATAGAGATTTTGAATTCTAATTAATCACCTTCTTCTGTAGTAATAGCATAACTTTATTTTTTCACCAATCAAAAAACCTTAACTTTTTCAACCAGTTAATCATTTCATGCACTTCTTCTAGTTTAGTTCTTCTTGCTTTTCATATATATCATATATTATTAATAAAAGCTTTAGTTTGTTTTATGAGTTCTCTGGCTTTTGAAACAAATGCATGGAAGTAGAGGTGAAGGAGAAGAGAAGGAGAAGAAGATGGAGGGGATCAATCATCGGAGGGTGGAGGTGAACGGCATAAGCATGCACATAGCGGAGAAGGGAGAGGGCGGGCCAGTAGTCCTCATGCTCCATGGCTTCCCGGAGCTCTGGTACTCATGGCGTCACCAGATCATCGGCCTCGCTGCCAAAGGTTACCACGCCGTTGCCCCTGACCTCCGTGGCTTTGGTGACACCGATGCCCCCTCCGCCATCTCCTCCTACTCCATCTTCCATCTCGTTGGCGACATCGTCGCGTTAATCAACGTCCTTGGCCAAGAACAAGTTGTTCATCATCTAATAAAAATCCTTCCTTTCTATAATTGTTCACTGTTTTTGAGTTGATGTTTGTGATTTTTATTTTTTGCACGCAAGGTGTTTGTGGTTGGGCATGACTGGGGCGCTTTGGTGGCATGGCACCTGTGCTTGTTCCGGCCGGACAAGGTGAAGGCTTTGGTGAATCTTAGTGTTGCATATAGGCCTCGCAACTCGGCTGCCAAGCCGGTTGACTACTTTAGGGCCCTCTATGGAGACGACTACTACGTCTGCAGGTTTCAGGTTTGGTCTTTCCTCTCTGTGGAGCTTGCAAATTGCTGTGTGGTTCCAAATTCAAAGCACTTTGATTGTCTTACAAGATATTGATCACTAGAATATATGGACTTTGTATGCTTGATAATTAATGATCGTCCGAGTTAAGCTTGTTAAAAGCTGGTGGTTGTATGTCCTTTTTCTTTGTGGACATGAGAATTTTTGGTCCTTGCTGTAGCGTCTTTGTTTTAATTTGGTTCTGTTTCGTCTCCGAGTTATATTCAGTTCATTGATTATATGAGGGTCTTTAAATAGGTACCATTACTGAACTTTTGAGATGGTTTGTAGGAGAAGTCCTTGTTGCCTTCTATTACAAGCCAACATGCATGACTGGGTGAATCTTTGTTAATCACTCTGTTTAATCACTCTGAGATGATATTTAATCTTGTTCATGTGTAACAAATGTTTTTGGCTTTGGTGAATAATGGCCATCATATGCAACAATAGTTTCCAACCACAGCTTGAACTAATAATATATCCTGAATGTTTTCTTGCTAAATCTGATTGTTTTATGCTGCCTGCCTATTTTGTGTTAATCACTGAAATAAGATGAATGGTTTCTGTTCATGCATTGTTATTGTTCATGAATCCTTTAATGTTTTACTTTGTATACTCTGATGGTGGTTATAGGAACCTGGAGCAGTTGAAGCACAATTTGGCAGTGCTAATACTAAACAACTATGCAAATGGTTCCTGAAGTTCTGTGATCCTGGTGGGTTGTTTATACCCAAGGAAGGTTTGGTTTTACCTAACGATGAATCTTCTCTACCTGCTTGGTTCTCAGAAGAAGATCTCGACTACTTTACTAACAAGTTTGAGAAGACTGGCTTCACAGGAGGATTAAACTATTACCGATGTTTGAGCAGGTAATCCCTTTTTTTTCCGTTTTGATTTTTTCTTTTCTAAATCATCTACTAGAGAGGAAATTTTCTAAATATAAAGTAATAAGAAGTATTCTTGACAGTCACTTATTCACACATCTCATGTGAGGCCTGTAGGTTCCCTTTGTCATTCATGGTAAACTCTTTTCACTCTGTTTTGTTCTGTCTAGGGGTATTTTACTGATTGGTACGTCGTATAGGAAGTGGAAGTTCATACTTGCTTTACTGTATTTACGAATGAATTCCCGGATGCTGATAGCAAGGGTAACTGGATAGTGACCATATTAGTTCTTTCAGCTAGATTGCAATGTCTATCTATTGATGTTCAAACACATGAGAATTCAGCAATGTCCCTGAGAACGGAAAGAAAATTGCAAAATTTATTGAACTCTTTACAATCTCTGAATTGCTCAGTTACTTGCCTTCAACTTCTTCCACTTTGTTGGCCAGGACATCAGTATAGGTAATAAATTCAACTGTAGTTAAATTCTGCTGAAATTTCAGTGATCATGCACAATATTTCCTAGTCTTTTTCTCTATTGTAGAGTTTGTTACATTCCTGCTGCTGATATTAACAAATGACTGAAATCTATCATGCATGTTGGTGGAATTATGCAGTAACTGGGAACTTCTGGCCCCTTGGACTGGAGCACAAATAAAAGTACCTAGTAAGTATGTAGTGGGAGATGTGGACCTGACTTATAACTATCCAGGCATCCAGGATTACATTCACAAAGGTGGTTTCAAGCAAGCTGTTCCATTTCTTAAAGATGTGGTTGTCATGGCAGGAGTTGCCCACTTCATCAACCAGGAAAAGCCTCATGAAGTCACTGAGCACATTCTTGACTTCATCAAGCAATTCTGATCACCTTGTATTCTGCGTGTCAATAAACAAGTTGAGACTAGAAAATAAATCCCCAAAAAAATAAGGGTATGATTGGTACTTTCTGTGGAGACATGGATATATTATTTATTTAAAAATGTACTAATATCTTCCGCCACATGAGAGTAGTAGTAATTTATTTCCTCAAGTAAGAGTTTGAGACGTCAATTCACTTTTATAACAAGGGTTAAGGTTTGTGGTTTGTCAATATTTAGAAATATATATCTTTATTTATTTATTATTTATAAATTTATATTTTATTTTAAATCAAACATTTTGTTTGGTTTTTTAGTAATAATGAAAAGGCTGAATCCATCTAGATAAGATAGTTAGCGGCACTAACCTAAAAGATCAAGCTAACCCTAAGAACATAAAAAACAGTAAAAAATAATAAAAATATATTAATGAAAAGAGTAAAAGTACAATGTATTGATTTTTATCTGAAAAATGATAAAATAAAATCTATTAATGCAATAGATGCATGGTTTGTGCTTGCGACGAATGTCCTGAGCGAAATGTTTAAACATGCCTTGCAATCGAAAGTCCTAGTGGGTGTTCCGCTTGGGGATCATGAGAGTATGTGCAATTTTCACTATGCGGATGATTTGTTGATCCTAACAATGGGGAGGTCTGGAGGACCTTAGGATTATTAAGCTGATACTGTATGTGTTCGAATGTTTGACTAATTTAGAAGCTAGTTTTTCTAAAACTTGTCTTTACTCGAGTAATGGGAGGAGGCTACCAAGTGAGGCTGCGGCGACCACTATGAACTGTGAGGTTGGCATGTTGCCTGTAACATACCTAGGTATCCCTGTGTCCGGGAAGAGACCGCGTAGAGTTGATTGAGAAGGGCTTATTGATAAGGTGCGAAGGTGTTTATCCTCCTGGAAAGCGCAACATCTGTCATTGGGGGATCGTCTCACTTTGGTTAACTCGGTTCTTTCGGCTTTATCCACGTATTTGATGTCCATCTTTTGGCTTCCTGACTGGGTGATTAAGAAGATTGACCGCATTCGCAGAGACTTTCTTTGGTTCGTTGGAAGAATCTGTGTCGTGCACGTGATCAGGGGGTTGGGGTATTTTAGACCTAGGTACTTTTAATTATGCTCTGCTTGGAAAATGGTGGTGGAAATTTGCTATGAATGACACTTGGTGTGGTGCACCGGTGATCAAGTTCAACTATAATCTCTCTGCTTGGAATCTTTTTCGTAGGCTTATCGGGAGAATTTCGTCTTTCTGGAAGGGGATATTAAGTTGTCTTCCGTCGATGATGAGTTGTATCACATAGTGCATTAGTTCAGGTTCAGAAACCCTATTTTGGCATGACCATTGGTACAACGGTAGGGCTCCTAGATCTTTGTGGCCTGAGGCGTATAGCGAGATTCCCCATCGTTATGGCACCCTTCGGGATTTGGTTCATCTTCTGGGTGTGGCCCCTTTTGCGGATAATTTGGAATCTAGTCCCCTGCAAGATAGGTTTACCTCCAGCTGGGGGTCGGGCAGAGACAGGAAATGGTGGTCCCTTACGGCAAATGGTAGATTATTGGTCAAGTCTTTCTATAATTTCATCAATGATGGGGGCATCAGGTGTCAGATTGCTAGCTGGTTTTGGCACAAGAGTTGCCCACGGAAGATCAATCTTTTTAATTGGTTAGCTTGGAAGAACAAGATACTTACTTTTCATAATTTGGCATTGCGTGGATGTAATAGGCTTCCAACTGCTACGTGTGTGTTGTGCCATGCGGGGATCGAATCTGTGGTTCATCTGTTTCTGATGTGCCCTTTTGTCATATCTGTGATGGGTTACTTTATCGATCTGTTCCAACTGCCTGAACTGCCATCGTCTATGTGTCAAATTTGGGGCGCATATAGAGGGTGTTTGGGACAGGCATTTCGGACTGTTGGGGAGTGGATTGTGAAAGCGATTGTTTGGAATATTTGGCTGGCGAGAAATAGTTGCATGTTCAATGCTAATGTTATGTCTACAGTCGCTGTGATTTCTAATTGTGATCGTATGATTCTGTCTTGGTTTTCAGTGACTGCAGAAGGTTCCAAAAAGAAGCTGGAGGAGCCTATGCACATCATCAGGCATAGCTTGGTGTTTGTGGATCAGCGTTCGGAGGTGGCCTGTGTGAGTTCGACAGCCGAGGAAGCTCTAGTACTCATGGCGTCACCAGATCATCGGCCTCGCCGACAAAGGCTACCACGTGGTCGCCCCTGACCTCCGTGGCTACGGTGATACCGATTCCCCCTCCGACATCTCCTCCTACTCCATCTTCCATCTCGTCGGCGACATCGTCGAGCTAATCAATGCCCTTGGCCAAGAACAAGTTGTTCATCGTCTCATAAAAATCATTCCTTTCTTTCATTGCTCTCTGTTTTTTGGTTGATGTTTGTGATTTTGATAAAAAAAGATTGTGCTTTTTATTTTTTGCACGCAAGGTGTTTGTGGTTGGGCATGACTGGGGAGCTCTGGTGGCGTGGCAGCTGTGCTTGTTCCGGCCGGACAAGGTGAAGGCTTTGGTGAATCTTAGTGTTGCATATATGCCTCATAATCCGGCTATCAAACCGGTTGACTACTTCAGGTCTATCTACGGCGATGACTACTACATTTCCAGGTTTCAAGTATGGGATTTTCTGTTTAGCTGATTGACAACATGTACTGTTGTTCAAAAGCATGAGCTTTGTGGCAAGTTCAGTTGTATGTTGTTTGAAGGGAAAATTTAAAAAATAAGCCTTGTGGTTTCCCAGTTTTGCAAAAAAAGGACTGAGGTTTGTTTTTTTCGTTTTTAATCTATGTGGTTTCTCCAGCTAGCAAAAAAGGGAAAAACCGTTAACTACCTTTTAACGGTGTTAACTCACAGGGGCAAAATGGTCAATTTATTTAAAATCCATCTCATTTGACATTAAATTTTTTTTTTAATATATTAATATCTCAAAAAAGTCTAATAAATAAAAAAAACTTAAATTCAGAAAAACAAACAAAATCATGTTGAAAATTATGTTTTTTTAATGACACGTGGCTTTTTTATAATAAATTGACAATTTTGCCCCTGTGAGTTAACACCGGTAAATGGTAGTTAACTGTTTTTTTCTTTTTTGCTAGCAGGGAAAATCACATAAATTAAAAATGAAAAAAACAAACATCAATTTTTTTTTGTAAAATTGGGAAATCACGAGTTTTATTTTTTGAAATTTTCGCTTGTTTGGATGTTGTGTGATGTTGAGTAGATTCAATGACCTTTTAAGGCGTTGCATTGATCTTTCAGTTGTTGCAAGGTCCTTTCTCTTTGTACCTGGTTCTGCACACACCTCTTCCTTTTGTCATTGTGGTTTTGACTTTTAACATCTAACTTGGTTGCCAGTGTACTATTTTGACTTCATTTATCACGTGTGCTGTTGATACAGACGGCATAACTGACCTTCAAAGGTTGAACCTGTGTGGGACCATTCTTTTTAAAACTAGACCATGTATGATTTTTCAACAACTCCATTTCACATGTGACAAACTTCATGAATTATGGTCATCAGTTAATATACCATGAATGCTATGGTGGCATTGTTATGACTATTGTTGAAGAATCCTGGAAAAATTTTAACTGAAGAAACAAACGTACATGGGATGTGGTTACAGGATCCAGGAGTGATTGAAGCAGAATTTGGTCGTCTAAGCACAAAACAAGTAATCAAGAAGTTCTACACGCATCATGACCCTGCTGGTATATTTATACCCAAAGAAGGTTGGATTTCACCCAATCATGAATTTACTCTTCCTAATTGGCTCTCTGAAGAAGATGCCAACTACATCACTAAAAAGTTTGAAAAGTCTGGCTGGTCTGGAGGAGTTAACTATTACCGATGTTTGAACAGGTAAAAATCTAGACAATCTTTGTTAGTGTGTTTCCGTACTCATTTTCTCTTCTGTGATTGTGTTATTTGGTCAAATACTCAGCTGCAAAGGTTGATGTGTATGATTTTGTATTTGTTTAATTAATTAATGATACAGTAACTGGGAGCTTACAGAACCGTGGACTGGAGCACAAATAAAAGTACCAACTAAGTTTATAGTGGGAGACCTGGACATAACTTACCACTATCCAGGGATCCAGGATTACATCCACAAAGGTGGTTTCAAACATGATGTTCCACTTCTTGAAGAAGTGGTTGTCATGAAAGGAGTTGCCCACTTCATCCAGCAGGAAAAGGCGCATGAAATCACAGATCACATTCTGGACTTCATCAAGAAATTCTGATCACCCTGTTTTCTGTAATCAAAACACAATTTGTTGCTCTATAATAAAACCTGGCAGCTCGTTCATGTGCTGTTTTTATGTATTATTGTCCGAAAAAGTCAGTTTCTTTGCTGGTTTCAGTGAGTAGTTTGCCTTTACACGCAATTCTCTCCAAGAAAGAACGTTGCATGTGACAATTCTGCCATTATCTGTCCCAAACCATGATAAGGAAAGAGTGGCTGGTAGATTTTAGTCGGTTATTAATTTTTTTTTTTATCATTATAGGAAAAAAAAAATGATTAGTCAAGACCAGCATACATTCAATTTTTATATATTTTTTTTATTATTTGTCACTTTTATAAAATTTATATGCATTAAATATTTTTATATAATCTTTTAATTTTATCCATCTTCTCGTGTAAGGCTAAATTATTTAAATAGTCAACCAAGTATTCATTTACTCCTATTTGAGTTAACAAATTATAAAAAATTTCAATTGGGACACCCATGTTAATTTCATTAATAGCATGCTGACATGATATCACATGACATGTTCTCTTACCAAATCAGCATGTTATGTCAAAACAAAACAAAAAACTTTATTAACCTTGGAGATAGTTAACTCATATAACTTGCCCTTCATGCTATATAAAAAAAGAAATTTGATTTTTAAATTTTTTAGTCAGATGGGTTATAGCAATGTTATTTATTTAATTTGATTTTTTATTTATGTGGTATGCTGGTAAGTCTGGCATAGCAAGAACACATGACATGGTATGCTACTTTAGCACGCTGGGTCATCCAATTGAAAGCGAATCTAAAGTGAGTGACTATTTAAATAATCTACTTTAATAAAGTTGAAAATATTTTATTATAATTTTTTTTATTAAATTTTAAAAGTTTTAATAACAGCTTGAAACGAAAAAAGTAATATCATATTTAAATTTTTGATAAAAGATGAAGCAATATACGACCACATGTATTACTTTTGTAAGTAATTATTATTATTATTTCTTGAATAAAGTGGATAAACCACGACTTTTGTAAGTAATTATGATAATTTATTGATAATATTCAATTGTTTTGTAATTTTTTTTAATCTGTTATAAGAAATAGAGACTTTGAATCCTAATTAGAGCAGCTCCAATGCAACTCTAAAATTAGAGTTAATGGGCTGATTTGGCGCAGGATCCATTCCAACCCAACGCCAAATCCTGCGCCAAATCAGGAAAATGCTACAGTGGCGCGCAAGATGTTGCGCGCCACTGTAGCAACGCTATTTTTTAAAAATTCAGTTTAATTGGTTTTTTTTGTTTTTTTTTATTTTTAAATTATGTTTATATATTATTGTTAATTTTTGTTTATCTTTTATTTTTATTTTTATTATTTTTTATTTTTTAAAATTGTATGTTTATATGATTTTTTATTTTCTTTTTATTAATTCTGTTTTGATTTTTATTAATTCTGTTTTGATTTTTTTTAATTCTGTTTTTAATTTTTTAATTTATATTTATATTTTATATTTTAATTAAAATAATAATTTATATTTATATTTGTTAATTAATAATAAATATAAAATTAAAGAAAATAATTTATGAAATATAAATTCATTAAAATTAACGAAAATTACATGAACGATAGTGGTTACAAATATATTTTAAATAGTATCATATTTAAATTTAATGGTTACAAATGAAAAAAAAATTAAAGATGATTAAATTTATTAATAAAGATAGTGGTTGGAGAAGAATATTTTTAGAATATTCTATTTTAGAGTTAAAAATAGAGATGATGGTTGGAGAAGATTTCACTGTAGAAGCTGTATTTTTAAGTATTGAAGCGCTAAATATAGAGTTCTGGGTTGGAGATGGCCTTAATCACCTTGTGCAGCAACAGCATAACTTCATTTTCTCATCAATCAAAAACCTTAAATTTTCTATTAGTTAATCATTTCATGTACTTCTTCTAGTTCAATTCTTCTTGTTTTTGATGTATCGTTTATATTATTAATGCATGAAAGTTTTGGTTTGTTTCTATAACTCTGAGTTTTGAAACAAATGCATGAAAGTAGTTTCCACTATCCACTGCCTGTAGATCAAATCATTTTTATTTTAAAGAAATAATTTCCACCTGTGGTAGTTTCAGCCGTGTTTGAATTTAAAACATTTTCAAGTCTAACAGAACTTAATTAATTGTTCAACAACAAATATTCATACTCTAATTGATTTATGACGTTCAACAGCTAAACAAGCCTAAACATCCCAATTGAAGTCTTTTCATATAAAATTTTAACTCTATTAAAGTCCTGTTAGACTGAAAAAAAAAAAAAAAATTTTAAAGTAGAAATAAATTGAGAATATAGAAAAATGGCGAGATTTTATAAAGATTTGTGGGACTTGTGGGCTGTCGCTATTTGTCTTAAAAAATAAAATAAATAAATAAATAAATAAATAAATAAAATATTTTATTTAGTTCTTTTAATGTAATTTATTTGTCCATTTGGTCCTTTCAATATAATTTGTCTTATGGTGACACCGATTCCCCCTCCGCGATCTCCTCCTACTCGATCTTCCATCTCGTTGGCGACATCATCGCGTTAATCAACATCCTCGGCCAAAATCAAGTTGTTCATCATCTAATAAAAATCCTTCATTTCTATCATTGTTCACTGTTTTTGAGTTGATGTATGTGATTTTGATGAAAAAAAAAACACGAAATTAAAAAAAACACCCCCAAAGTTTGCAATATGCACAGATTCTCCCCCTAAATTTGAATATCCATAAAAACACCTTCCTTTTGAATACACTGATTTTTAAACCCCCCAAGCATCTAGCGGTAATTTTTTGGACGAAATTGTCCTTTGCATGGGAAGTTGTGCAGTTTTCTTTTGTTTTTACATTTTGTATATTATTTTTGCTCGTTTGGAAAAAGATTTTCCACAAACATGTTAAATTTTTCATAACGTTTGGGTAACCAAAACGTCTGGGTAGCCTTGAGGTCGAACGGATACGCTCAGAGAATCCGAATACTTGCTAGAATATCATAACTTTACAAAGAAAAGGAAAAATTTAGCCGAAACATAACGTTTTAAACGAAAAAAAAAAGTTAAACGGAAACTGGGATATTCAAGCGGCAACATAATAGTTTAAACGGAAACTTGATAAATTCAAGCGGAAAATTGGATGGGACAAGGATAGCAAGACAAAACATATGTTCTTCCTTTGTTTTAAGCGGAAACTTATGTTTTTAACGGAAACTATAATAATTAAGAGAAAACATATACTTTTAAGCCGAAAATGGCATGATTTGTTTAAGGAAAACCAAAAAAGAATGCAAAACGAATGGGAAAATGTATGGAAAAAGGTTTGACGAGGAAGGAAGGCATGCCACAACGTCTGGGTAGCCTTAAGGTCGAACTGATACGCTCGGAGAATCCGAATACTTGCTAGAATGTCATAACTTTACAAAGAAAAGAAAAAATTAAGTCGAAACATAACGTTTTAAACGAAAAAAAGAAAAAGTTAAACGGAAACTGGGATATTCAAGCGGCAACATAATAGTTTAAACGGAAATTTGATAAATTCAAGCGGAAAATTGGATGGGACAAGGATAGTAAGGCAAAACATATGTTATTCTTTTGTTTTAAACGGAAACTTATGTTTTTAGCGGAAACTATAATAATTAAGAGAAAACATATACTTTTAAGCCGAAAATGGCATGATTTGTTTAAGTAAAACCAAAAAAGAATGCAAAACGAATGCGAAAAGGTATGGAAAAAGGTTTGACGAGGAAGAAAGGCATGCCACAACGTCTTGGTAGCCTTGAGGTCGAACTGATACGCTCGGAGAATCCAAATACTTGCTAGAATATCATAACTTTACAAAAAAAAGAAAAAATTAAGCCGAAACATAACATTTTAAACGAAAAAAAGAAAAAGTTAAACGGAAACTGGGATATTCAAGCGGCAACATAATAGTTTAAACGGAAATTTGATAAATTCAAGCGGAAAATTGGATGGGACAAGGATAGCAAGGCAAAACATATGTTTTTCTTTTGTTTTAAGCGGAAATTTATGTTTTTAGCGAAAACTATAATAATTAAGAGAAAATATATACTTTTAAGCCGAAAATGGCATGATTTGTTTAAGGAAAACCAAAAAAGAATGCAAAACGAATGCGAAAATGTATGGAAAAAGGTTTGACGAGGAAGGAAGGCATGCCACAACGTCTGGGTAGCCTTGAGGTCGAACTGATACGCTCGGAGAATCCGAATACTTGCTAGAATGTCATAACTTTACAAAGAAAAGAAAAAATTAAGCCAAAACATAACGTTTTAAACGAAAAAAAGAAAAAGTTAAACGGAAACTGGGATATTCAAGCGGCAACATAATAGTTTAAACGGAAACTTGATAAATTCAAGCGGAAAATTGGATGGGACAAGGATAGAAGAAAGGAGAGAGTGGAGATGTCGCCATCGGTGGTGGAAAGCGAGAGGAGATGAAGAGGAGTAGGAGGGAGAGGGAGTGGAGCATGTCGTTGGCGTCGAATAGATGGTGAGGACTGCGAGGGAGATATTGAGGGGTGAGGCCGTTGCGGATGTATGAAGGTTGGGGCCGTTACGGATGTAGGCGCCACCGGCGAGGCAAGGTGTTATACGACTGTGAATGATGGGGCATGGGGGTCGGAGGGAGCTCGGAGACGGGGGCGAAGTTGTCGGAGAGGACGCTGCGGGGGTCGACGGAGGGCCGGAGGAGATGTGGGTCTGAGTTTTGTTTTTGGTTTTCTCTACGGTCTTGACAACAGAGATGATGAGACGAGGCGGTGGTGGAAGGCCGGAGAAGAAAGCGGAAAGGGGGCTGATGAAAGTAGAGGAAAGAGAATCCATGGTGGATTTTTCCCATCATGTTCAAGGGCAAAGAAGGAATTTCACAACATAGAATGATCTACAAGGGGGAAAAAAAAAAGTAAAACTATAAAGGAAGGGTTGTCTGGGGTATTCGAAACTTGCAGGGGCTGATTGGGAAGTTTTGAATTTCCCGAGGGGTAAAAAATAATTTTCCCAAAAAAAAATTGTGATTTTTTTTATTATTATTTTTTGCATGCAAGGTGTTTGTGGTTGGGCATGACTGGGGCGCTGTGGTGGCATGGCATCTGTGCTTGTTCCTGACGGACAAGGTGAAGGCTTTGGTAAATCTTAGTTTTGCATCAGAGCCCTCTACGGAGAGGAATACTACGTTTGCCGGTTTCCGTAATTTTTTTTTGTTAACCAAATACTTATTCAGTAAAAATAAAAAAAGTCAAAATTTTTGTAATAATCACTTGTATTTTCTACATAATAAAATTATGCCATATGTTTTTATTTTGCAGCCAAACAGACCCTTAGTTATTTAAAAATGTACTAATATCCCCTTGAGAGTGAAAGTTATAATTTATTTCCCTTCAAAGTAAGAGATTGAGACATAACTTCCTCTCACAATTAGGTTAAAAATTGTGGTTCGTCTATAGATAAATATATATGTTAGGATAATGAGGTTTTTTTTTCTCTTTTATTTATTTATTATTTTTAAATTTATATAAAAATAACCAAATTTTTTGTCCCTGGCTTTAGTAATGGTGAAAAATCTAAAAGCCATCCATATCAGATGGTGAGTAGTACTAACCCTGAGTTCTTTAGGAGAGAAAAAAAATGATTAGAGTTTGAATCATTTGACTAACTCAAAGACTTGCCTTCTGTATAAAAACAAGAAAAAAAAACAAAATATTAATGAAAAGAGTGAATTTCATCTGAAAATAATTTGTAAAAAAAAATTGATCTGAAAAATAATAAAATAAAATCTATTAATGCAATAGATGCATGGTAAATGCCTTTTTGCTGACAAGATGCTACCATTTTTCATGTGGGGAAAATATAAACAAACTCGAGATATATTTATACATTTATTATAGAAATGAATAACCCAAAAAAATCTTAGTTCGAAATGAGTGGTAGTTTTAAAATGGAATTTAATAAATAACAAAATTAAGAGATGTTTTGTCACATCCCAAACAGGCCACAAACTTTCAGGTTAATAATCACAAATAGAGGTTTGGAAGCGGTTAGTATCAATAATACCCATGAAAAGTTTCAAATTAAATTCATAAAACCACTTTATTGGTCTAATTTAACAATCATTATACTTTAAAAACTTTTTAGTTCAACCATAGACATTTGATCCCTACATAAAGTATTTGTTCATTGAGCAAATGCGTTCGAATCCAAATTCACACGGGTGGAGAGCACGTGTGTTATAGAACTCATCTTTTTGTATGTATTTGTTTCTAACACATGACTTATCCATATTTATTAATAATAATAATAAATCTCTAAGTTAAATATCTTGATCTAAAACAGAAGATCAAAAGCGGAATGGAGAGATGATCCCACAGAACAGGTTTTGTAATAGTTACTATAGAACCGAGATGTGGCTCAACCTTATTCATTGAATTACCTTCATTTAATAACTTCTAAAGTAAATGGTATGAATCTTTTAAGATAATTATCAATTTATCCCTATATTATATAATAAAAACCAATAAAATTTATAAACCCATGACTAAGATTGAGTCACGTCTTAGTTCCGTGATAATTACCATGGAACCGAGTCTACCGGATCAAAATTCAAGGAAAAACTTATCTAGTTTGATTAAATGAGAGTTCAAAATATTCAATATAATAACTACAAGTCATGATTTTGGGGAAAATAAGATCAATTTCTAAACATATAAAACTAAAAAAATTTTGATCATGCTCGTAACAATGTTTTTTTTTTTACACAAAAATAATAAGCAGCACTACGATCAGGAATTGCAAAGAAGAAACCAGTGAGGTGATGAATTAGTTATGTTGATTTTTTTCTCTATTTAAAAATTCATTAACTAAATTAAACGTGACATGGACGTAAAAGTACATTTAAAAAAATTTTAAGAATAAAATTACACTAATAAATTTTTGTCATCTCACGATAGAGAAGAGAGACACAAAACTAGGGGTGGCAAAAATCCGGGTCCGGATAAAACCGGGTTCGGACAACTACTAATATATATAGAAAAACTTATGTCCGGACCCGGCCCGGTTTTAAATCCGGACAAATTTAACATGCCCAAACCCGGTTTATATTAAAACCGGGTTGTCCGGATGTCCAAATTTGTCCGAATTCTATAAGCTACTTTTAAGTTCACTCAAATATTAAATTATGCAAAAATTATTTAATTCACATTAAATGAAAAAAAATAATGTCAACAATCCAAAACTCAAATCAAATTATACAAAAATCTAAATCTTCATAAGAAAAACAATATATGTTTGAAGTTTTTACAAGATTGGGCTTAAAAACAAATGGACCTAAGATTGTGGGTTTTTAAAATTTTAGGAGTAAAAAGGCCCGGATGTCCGAATTTTCATGTCCGGACCCGGCCCGGATTTAAATCCGGACAACTAAGCAATGTCCAGACCCGGTCTGGACTTGTAAAACTTTTGTCCGAACCCTTTTTATTCTGGGTTAGACAAAACCGGGCGGCGGGTCCGGACAAACTATTGCCACCCCTACACAAAACCTCTAACATAAGATCCACGTAGCTCCATTTAAATAATAACATGAATAGTATCTGTTATTGAGAACAGTGATAAATAGTACTACTAATAATTACTTGTAACCTTTATCAAATCTGTTTAATTAAATATGTAATAAATATGTCCAACTCATAAAAATAAGATAAAAAATATTATACTTTAACCCTAATAATTATGATCATGATTTGTGTTACTGTTAAAACAAAGTCATTTGTATACATTGATATTTATACCACTACCATTAGTAGCTAGCTATTCATTGTCTTTTCCATAATTTGATGTAAAATGAGAATTAAATATCAATATTTTTTTTAATGAGATGATGTCCCAAAATTACTTAATATTCTCTAAATTCTTTGGGTGCTGGTTTTTTATCAATAACAGTTAAAATTTACAAGTTAATAATAGACACACAGATTTAAATGAAAATTATTCAGTAAAAATCATAATTAGATGAAAAAAATTGATTTCACTATTTAAAAAAAAAAACACATAATGTTGAGGGTTGTATATTTGTATTTGTCAAAATTTACATTATAATAAAACTATAACCAATGTTTTAAAAGATCAAAAGTCTTCAAGTTAATTACAAATCAGATTGATTTTTTTTTTTTTGAATAATAGGTGACAAGCGCCCCGTATATAAATAGTATTAGAGCCCGGTGTACAGTATATGAACATTATAAAATAGTACAGATATCTCAGATAAACAGTGTATGAACAGTACAGAGAACAGTACTGTCAAAGAGAGAATTTAAACTCATGACCTCCCTTTTAATACATTGGTGTCATATCATTGAGTTCTCCGAACACTCCCACCTATATCAGCGGCCAACTATATAATTAGTTCATCTCTTCGCTGTCATCACAAATCTAAATATATATGTATATATATAATTTAAAAAATCATATAAATTAACTTGAATAGAAAGCTTGCGTGTGGTGCAATGTATGCCGACAAATCCTCGCTTTTCAACATTTTCTTTAATGCATGCAGTAATGCAGGTGTAATTATTAGTTTTGGTTGATTAAAAACAACCCTCTCTAATCAATAATCATGGCCTATAAAACAACACTATCAACGAAGGCAAAGCCTCCATCGAAGCAAGGGAGAAGAAGAAGAAGAAGAAGGAGATGGAGGGGATCAGTCATCGGACAATGGAGGTGAATGGCATAGCCATGCACATAGCGGAGAAGGGAATGGGTGGACCAGTCGTCCTCATGCTCCATGGCTTCCCGGAGCTCTGGTACTCATGGCGTCACCAGATCAACGGCCTCGCCGATAAAGGCTACCATGCTGTCGCCCCTGACCTTCGTGGGTATGGTGATACCGAATCCCCCTCCGCTATCTCCTCCTACTCCATCTTCCATCTCGTTGGTGACATGATCGCCCTAATCGCCATCCTTGGCCAAGCACAGGTTATTCATCGTCTCATAAAAATCATCCCTTTCTTTCATTGCTCTCTGTTTTTTGGTTGATGTTTGTGATTTTGATAACAATGGGTTGTGCTTTTTATTTTTGCACGCAAGGTGTTTGTTGTTGGGCATGACTGGGGCGCTCTGGTGGCGTGGCACCTGTGCTTGTTCAGGCCTGACAAGGTGAAGGCTTTGGTGAATCTTAGTGTTGCATATGTGCCTCGTAATCCGGCTATCAAACCGGTTGACTACTTCAGGTCTATCTACGGCGACGACTACTACATTTGCAGGTTTCAGGTATGGGATTGATTCTCTGTGTAGCTGACTGACAACAAGTTCTGTTGTTCCAAAGCATGAGCGTTGTGGCAAGTTTCAGTTGCATGTTGTTTGAATGTTGTATGATCTTTTGAGTAGATTTAATGACCTTTTATGGCGTTGCACTGATCTTTCAGTGGTTGCAAGGTACTTTCTCTTTGTACCTGTTCTTCACGCACCTCTTCCGTTTGTCACTGCGGTTTTAACTTAATTTTAACCTCTAACTTGGTTGCCAGTGTACTATTTTGACTTCATTTATCATGTGTGCTGTTGATACAGACGGCATAATTTATCTTTTGATGAACTTAATTGGAAACGTCAACATGCTTGAAAGGGTGAACCTGTGGGGGACCATTCTTTTTAAAACTAAACCATATATGTTTTTTCTACAACTCCATTTCACATGTGACAACTTCATGAATTATGGTCATCAGTTAATATACCTTGAATGCTATGGTGGCATTGTAATGACTGTTGTTGAAGAATCCTGGAAAATTTTTAACTGAAGAAACAACCGTACATGGGATGTGAAAACAGGAACCAGGAGTAATTGAAGCAGAATTTGGCCGTGTTAGCACAAAGCAAGTGATCAAGAAGTTCTACACGCTTCGTGACCCAAATGGTTTATTTATACCCAAAGAAGGTTGGATTTCACCTAATGATGAATTTACTCTTCCTAATTGGCTCTCTGAAGAAGATGTCAACTACATCAGTAAAAAGTTTGAAAAGTCTGGCTGGTCTGGAGGAGTTAATTATTACCGATGTTTGAACAGGTAAAAATCTAGACAATATTTGCTAGTGTGTTTCCTTACTCATTTTCTCTTCTGTGATTGTGTTATTTGGTCAAATATTCAGCTGTAAAGGTTGATGTGTATGATTTTGTATTTGTTTAATTAATGATACAGTAACTGGGAGCTTACAGAACCGTGGACTGCAGCACAAATAGAAGTACCAACTAAGTTTATAGTGGGAGATCTGGACTTAACTTACCACTATCCAGGCATCCAGGATTACATTCACAAAGGTGGTTTCAAACAAAATGTTCCACTTCTTGAAGAAGTGGTTGTCATGAAAGGAGTTGGCCACTTCATCCAGCAAGAAGAGGCGCATAAAATCACAGAGCACATTTTGGACTTCATCAAGAAATTCTGATCACCCTGTTTTCTGCATATCAATAAACATGAAAATATGACTTGTATCTTTACTGCATTCAAAACACTGTTGAAATAATAGTTGTATTCACTACAATCAAGAAATCAAAACACTATTTGTTGCTAAGCAAATTGTGTTTTATAATAAAATCCGGCAGCTGATTTTATGCTCCTGTTTTTTTATGTACAATTGTTCTGAAAGTCTCCTAGACAGACAGTAGTCCACTTTGGTGATTTCTTTCGTCTTTAAAGTTTAAAGTCAGAAGTTTGCCCCTGCACTTTATTTTATTATAGAAAGGGCATTGCATGTAACACGACAGTAATCTTTTGGTTAAGAACTTAAGAGGCCAATATATCACCACATATATCAGTTTTTTTTACGTAAACATGATTATTTATTCAAAATCTGAAACTATTTTTTTATTTTATTATTTTTTAAATTAAAACTCAGAAAAAAAAAAAACTTTGTCCAATGCCCCACTAATGTCACTATAAATACAGAGAAGAGAATAGAACTAGAAAAAGGAGAAGATGGCGAAGATCAAAGGGCAATTCATTTTCATTTTAAGCAAGTGTAAAGAATTATAATCTGAGAGTTTGAATCTTTTAAGATGAATTGATTAAAAATATATGATTTATTTATATTTATTAAAATAAAAAAATAGTGTGATTCCAAATTCACTGCACTACAATTGTCTCACAAGCTATTGGTCATAAACCAATATAGTTTGACTCTTTCTACGAATTGATTAAAAGTTTATAATTTGTTTATTTTTATTAAAATAAAAAATATTGTGTGGTTCTTATTCACTCCCCTTCAATTGTCTCACAAGCTATTGGTCAATAGAAAATATAATTTTTCTATGCTTCAAAATAAATGATTGTCCGTGTTAAGCTTGTCAACAGATTGGTGGTTTAATGTCCTTTTTGTTTTTATTTTTTGGCGGACTTAGAATTTTTAGTCTTTGCTGTAGCGTCTTTGTTTTAACTTGGTTTGGTTTCGTCTTTAAGTAACATTTGTTTCATTGATTATATGAAAGTCCTTAAATAGGTACTATCACCAAACTTGTCTAAGTAGTATATAGGACAAGTCCTTGTTGCCTCATATTACAGGCCAACATGGTTTGCCTAAATGGGTGAATCTTTGTAGATCACTCTGTATAATAACTCTTGACATGAGATATTTAGCCATGTTCTTTCAATTCTAGTTCATATTTAACAAATATTTTAGGCAATTAGGCCTTGGTGAATTATGCCCATTAATTAGTTCCCAACCACAGTTTGAACTGATAATATATCATGAATGTTTTGTTGCCAGCAAAAACAATAGAAATACCTTTTTATGTAAAGGAAAAATTACGGGACAAATTTAATAATACATTTAATTTAAAAATAAATAATTGCTATAGTTTTAACCATTTAAGTTTTTGTTTAGAGTAAAAGATCCAACAAATTGTATCAAAGTTTTTGTCCAAAGCATAAAATCCGCTAAATTGTATAAAATATGAAGATTATGTCTTTTTTAGCATCAATAGACCAATCTAAAAAAAAACAATTTACTGCAAGTCAGTATCTTAATTTTACAAAATTGGTTACCATCGTAATAACTCCATTATTCCTTTTTCTTCTTTTTGCTTTGCACCATTCACTCTCTCCAAACCAAAGATTAAAGCCATGTGCACCTCTTGGAATTGGATGCCTGATAGTACGCTCTCCCTTGTTATACAAGATGTGTGGTATAAATTCTCCGTCCTCCGTTTGTTTTTGTTTTTAACTCATTTATTTTATTTAATTTCTATAATTTTAAAAAAAATTTGGTCAGAGTTAGTTGATAACTTAACATTTATAAAATTTATATTAATTTTTCAATATTATTTTTATTTAAAATAAAATTTTAAAAAAATATAGTTGAATATAATTTATCTGAAGTTGTAAAAATATATATTAAATATAAAAAATAAATTAAAAAAAAAACTAATATTTTACATAATTTTTTACAAGAAAAAAAAAGAATTTTTTTTTAAAATATGACAAATAAAAAAAAGGAACGGAGAAAATATAATAAAAGGCAAAGAATAAAACATTTATATATAAATTACTAAAGTTCTTACTAGATGGTCGGATAATGTGTAACATGCGTAATACTGTGCTTCCCAACAGTCAATTTTTTATTAATGACCAAATAGTCTATTGGTAATCGGGTCTCATTAAAATTCTTCACAATGGTAATAATTCGAATCATAATAAAAGCATATTTTTAAGAGTATGAGTAATAATTGTGTGCTGGTGTCCATGTATGGATGATCCGTCTCCGCTTATTCTCTCAAAATTTGTGAATGGCTCTATCTTTGTTAGCAGTTGAGCCGTTCATGCTGGAAATTTTTTTTTTCCAATCTTCTCAGCAAATGGCCACTTTTGTCTATTTAATTTTTGCCTAGGATAAAATACCAATACATGACTATACATTAGTTTTATATTATTTATTCAAAACCTCTTAATCAGTTCAACAAACAAAACTTGGACCTTTGTCAATCCGAGGAAACCATTGGCTCAACTCACAGAGAAAGAGAAGAGAAGAGAAGAAGGAGAAGAAGATGGAGGGGATCAATCATCGGAGAGTGGAGGTGAACGGCATTGCCATGCACATAGCGGAGAAAGGAGAGGGTAGACCAGTCGTCCTCATGCTCCATGGCTTCCCGGAGTTCTGGTACTCATGGCGTCACCAGATCATCGGCCTCTGCTAAAGGTTACCACGCCGTCGCCCCTGACCTCCGTGGCTATGGTGACACCGATGCCCCCTCCGCCATCTCCTCCTACTCCATCTTCCATCTCGTCGGCGACATCGTCGCGCTAATCAACGTCCTTGGCCAAGAACAAGTTGATCATCATCTAATAAAAATCCTTTCTTTCTTTCATTTCTCACTGTTTTTAAGTTGATGTTTGTGATTTTGACAAAAAAAGATTGTGCCTTTTAATTTTTTGCGCGTAAGGTGTTTGTGGTTGGGCATGACTGGGGCGCTCTGGTGGCGTGGCACCTGTGCTTGTTCCGGCCGGACAAGGTGAAAGTTTTGGTGAATCTTAGTGTTCCATTTCTGCCTCGTAATCCGGCTGCCAAACCAGTTGACTACTTTAGGTCCCTCTTTGGAGACGACTACTACATTTGCAGGTTTCAGGTTGGTCTCTCTCTCTCTCTCTCTCTCTCTCTCTCTCTCTCTCTCTCTCTCTCTCTCTCTGTGTGTGTGTGTGTGTGCAGCTTAAAGCATGTCGTGTCGTTCCAAATTCAATGCACTTTGATTGTCTTACAAACTATTGATCAGTAGAATTTATGGGCTTCATATTGTTGAAATGAAGTGATCATGTTTGTTAAAAGCTGGTGGTTGTATGCCCTTTATTTGTGTCAGATTCTTCAATTAGTGTACTTAGGATTTGTGGTCCTTGCTGTGGGATTTTTCTTTTTTCTTTTTTTTTTTTAACTTGGTTCTGTTCCGGCTTTGAGTTTGTTTCAGTTCATTGATTATATGTGGTCTTTAAATAGGTCCCATCACCAAACTTGTGTGGTTTGTAGAAGTCCTTCTTGCCTTGTATAGGCAGGCTACATACTAAATAAAATTACTCTGAGAGATGAGATCTTTGACCATGTTCTTTCAATTCTATATGTAGCAAATGTTTTAGGCCTTGGTGAATTATGGCCATCAGTTTCCAACCACATGTTGAACTGATAACGTATCTTTTATGTTTTGTTACTCTCTGTAGATTAGAACTTGAGCTAAATTTGATTGTTTATTTTATGCTGCCATCCTGTTTTGTTCTAATTACTGAAATAAGCTTAATCATGACTGTGCATGCTCTGTTATGGTTCATGAAACCTAGAATAGTTTACTTTGTATACACTGATGAGGTTGTAGGAACCTGGAGGAATTGAAGCACAATTGGCCAATTTTAATATTAAACAACTTTTCAAAATGTTCCTGAAGTTCCGTGATCCTGGTGGTTTTTTTATGCCCAAGGAAAGTTGGGTTTTACCTAATGATGAATCTTCTCTTCCTGCGTGGCTCTCTGAAGAAGATCTCGATCACTTCAGCAACAAGTATGAGAAGACTGGCTTCACTGGAGGACTAAACTATTACTGATGTTTGAACAGGTAAATTTATACAAGCTTCATACTTGCCTTTTTTTTTTTCCATTTTGATTTCCTCTTCCCTCAATTGTCTATCACAGAGGAATTTTTTTAAAAAAATATAAAGTAATCAGAAATTTTCTTGACAATCACATATATACTCATGTGAGGCTTGTAGTGTTCCTTAATCATTGCATGGTAAACCCCTGTCACTCTGTTTTGTTCTGTCTAGAGGTAATTTAGTGGTAGGTCTTATAGGTAGTGAAAGATCATACTTGCTTTGCTGTATTTCTGAATGAATTTCCGGATAGCAAGTCTAAAGGTTATCTTATTGATGATATCAATATTGATGATAGCGACTATATCAGTTCTTCTATCGAGATTACAATGTCCATCTATTGATGTAGCAACATCCTGCTTTATTCTGAAATGAGTACAAATGCAAGAGAATTCAGTAATGTCCCTGAGAATGGAAAAAACAAAATTAGGAAATTTAATGAACAGTTTATTATCTCTGAGTTGCTTGGTTACTTGTCTTTTATTTCTTCCATTTTATTGGCCAGGACATCAGTGACACATACATAGTAAATGCAAGTGTGCTAACATTCTGCTGAAATTTCCGTGATCATTTACAATATTTTCTACTTTGTTTCTTTGTTATGGAGTTTGTTAGATTCCTGTTGCTGGTATAGAACTGATGACTGAAACTTATCATGCATGTTGGTGGGATTTTGCAGTAACTGGGAGCTTCTGGCACCGTGGACAGGTGCACAGATTGAGGTACCCACTAAGTATATTGTGGGAGATCTGGACCTAACTTATCATTACCCGGGTATCAAGGATTTTGTTCACAAAGGTAGTTTCAAGCAAGTTGTTCCATTTCTTGAGGAAGTGGTTGTCATGGAAGGAGTTGCTCACTTCATTAACCAGGAAAAGGCACATGAAGTCACTGAGCATATTCTTAACTTCATCCAAAAATTCTGACCTTCTATGTTCTGTGTATCAATAAACATGCATCAGCGATCTCTAAAGGAACTCGAACCGAAAAGATTGCCATACCTATTGCCCTCTTGTTTCTTACATCTATATTCGGTGGGATTATTTTGTTCTACTTAACTTCAGTATCTTGTATATATTTTTGCTTTTTTCTGCTTTTCTGTTTTTGATGTTCAGAAAAGGAATTCTTCTTGGCAAATGTTTAGTCTTGTCGGTTGTTGTGTTGTCTCTTTTATTATAGTTAGATTTCTTCACTGTTTATGATTAGAATTTTGGCTTTAGTTGATTGCATGATCCTCTTTTCCAAAAATGTTCTTCATTTACTTGATGCTTTCAGGCATGTTTAGTGTGTCTACTTCTAAAGAAGGTTTAGAATTCAAAAGAATCCAAAGAAAATAAGAGAGCATTCATTTTCTCTTTAGTGGTGGGGAAATCACTTATTTCTTCTTTAGTGGTGGGGAAGTAACTTAAGTGCACTGTGGAATTTGAAGTAGGAAATAATACTTTTTTTAGTAATTTTTTTTTAAAATTTTGAATTAAACCCAATTTAAGATTTTGTTTTTCACTTTTTATAAATGGACATCAGAATTAGTAGAAGTGAGATTAGCTTTTAATCACTTTAAGTGTGAATGTTCTCACATTTCTTTTCACTCAGATGACTTTAAAGCAAATAAACATCTCCTAAGTCAATATTATATCATTCCCAAGATGCCATTCTATCGCTATAGTATGATATCAGAGCCAGCCTTTGTCAGCTAATTCGCTGTTTGCTTTTGGCTTGACTTTTCTGTATTCATTGTATGTGCTCTGTAGGATTGATAACAACAATGAAGATGTGGTGTTAACAAAGTTTTCTCTGGACTATAAGTACGGTGAGTCTGGATTGTTGTCACACAAGCAGTCATGGAAACCATTATTCATCGGAAGGTGGACGTGAATGGCATAAGCATGCATGTTGCAGAGAAGGGGGAGGGTGGTCCTGTGGTGCTGTTGATTCATGGCTTTCCAGAGTTATGGTATTCATGGCGTCATCAAATACTCGGCCTTGCTGCCCGTGGTTACCATGCAGTGGCTCCTGATCTCCGTGGCTTTGGTGACACAGACATCCCTCCCTCCTCTTCATCCTACACCATGTTTCATGTTGTTGGTGACATCGTTGCTCTTATCCATGCTTTGGGCCAGGACAAGGTATGCATAATAAATATCATCTTCTGCATATCAAACTAATTCATTCTAGTGATTGAGTTGAGTACTATTGATTTTTGTTTGCAAGGTGTTTGTTGTGGGACATGACTGGGGAGCAATTGTTGCATGGCACCTCTGCATGCTTAGGCCAGACAAGGTTAAGGCGTTGGTGAACCTCAGTGTGGCATTCACTCCTCGGAATCCTGCTCGGAGTTCTATAAACTCGCTTCGTTCTCACTTTGGTGATGCGCACTACATGGTCAAGTTTCAGGTTTTACATGACTGAACCTCTGATTTCTTTTTTCTCAATCTTATTGACCTTTTTGAACATTGATTTAATAGTTCATAGTTCTATGAGATAGGAACCTGGAGCAGCAGAAGCAGAGTTTGCTGAGATTGGCACTGCACTGATCCTGAAGAAATTCCTAACAATTCGTCGGCCAAATGCTTATATTTTACCAAAAGAAACAGGTTTCAGTGTCTCCTCTGATGATGATCTCACACTACCACCTTGGCTCTCAGAAGAAGACATCAATTACTATGCCGCCAAATTTGAGAAAACAGGCTTCACTGGAGGATTGAACTACTACAGATGCATGGAATTGTGTGCCTCTTTAAACTTCTATTTTGATAATTAATAATTGAAACATGTGGCAATGAGGATGTTAATATGAAGAAATTTATGTGCAGAAACTGGGAGCTGACAGCAGCATGGACTGGAACTCAGATAAAAGTGCCGGCAAAGTTCATCGTTGGAGATCTGGACTTGGCCTACCATTTCCCTGGTGTTAAGGACTACATTCACAAGGGTGGTTTCAAGAAGGATGTTCCATTCCTGCAGGATGTTGTTGTTATGGAAGGAGTAGGCCATTTCATCACTCTTGAAAAGGCACATGAAGTCACTGATCATATATATGACTTCATTAAAGCTTTCTGATTGCTCTGTTTGCATGAAGAAATTTATCTGCTCAGAAATTATGATGAAATCAAGCATTCTTCCTACCATGAGGCATGCATATGAGTTATTAAATAACTACCAACTACCAAATATAGACTGGCTTGAGTTGGTCTGCCATTTGTCATTAAGCATTAAAATTATTGACTTCCTTATGTTGCTCTTCTATGAAGATAACTACTAATATCTGCATGTTTGAAATCTGGGTTTCCTCTATATTTATTAGCATGTTCTTACATGTTCAGTGGTTCCAAATCATGATATTATCACTAGTGGAGTCATTTATACAATCATTTATTAGGGAAATTAGTTCACTGTATGTTTTCAACAAGTGGTTGCCATATCCTCTACTTTGTGCTTAATTTTTCCTTCACTGCTGAGTTGTAGTTTAACTTTTAGTTTGCCTACATGTGGGTTATGGGCAAACATTATTTTGCTAGGAATCATGATAAATGTACTGGATTGAGAAATATGTTTAGTTTGACGGACCATTACATTGATGGAATATCTTTAGTAAAACTCATGCAGACCTGCATGGCTTTCTTGGGAGATGACTTCTATGTCAGCAGATTCCAGGTTTTTCCTCCTTTGTAAAACTCATGAAGATTGATCAGATGAATTACATTCATTCATAATCACGGGTAGATATGAAACCAAGTCTGAGTTAGTCACAATAACCAGTGTTTGAAGCTGTTTGTTATGGTGTTTGACTGGGGAGCTATGTTCATTCAAGCCAGACAATGTGAATGCCCTGGTCAGCCTCTGACGTGCAACTGCTGATTAAGCTTTACATGAAGATGACTTCCACATCCACCAAACTAACGCTCCTTCCATTTTAAGCACAGAAAAATTTTCAAAGCTTTTTTGTGCAGGTAACTGGAGAAATTGAAGTTGTTTTTGAGGGATGTGATCCTTGAGAATAGTTTTGAAGTCGCTACACTACAAACAAGAAGATCATCTCCACTAAATTGCCTGACAGAAGAGAACATCAGCCAGTTTTGCCTGGTGGTTGTCACCTTGCCATATCTTATGTGCCCAACCAAATTCCATGTAGATGATCTCAACCTCGCTTATCACATACCTGCAGTGCAAGAGTACCGGCATGGTGATTAATTATGCATGGATCAGGTCACTTTCTCATATATTTGAGTTCATTAAGAACCACCGACTCCACTACTTGTTAAAAGAAGTGTGGTTCTGCAACTGAATAAATGAGTTATTTCCGAAAGATACATGATTGTATCAGAAAAACAGATTTCCAACATGTTGTCTTAATGTCAAAATTAAAATTGGATTCAACAACAGTGAGGAAAACAAGATAGTTTTGGCGGGTGAAAGCCAGACTTTACAAGATTGACGACTCAAGCCCTAAATCCCCTGCTGTTCCTTCTGCCTCTAGCCTTTTAAAACTTCCTACCCTTGGACCGGACATAAGGTTTGGTGCTGCTAAGTGGCACACCAGGAGTAGGGGTGTAATCGATCGAGTTCGAGCCGAGCAGCAAGTTACTCGAGCTTGAGCTTGGTTGAAAACTCAGTGCTCGATACTCGGCTCAAACTCGATCGAGTTTTATTTATGTAGCTCGAGCTCGACTCGATACATAATTCGAGCTACTCGAGCTCGCTCGATTAAGCTCGATTAAGCTTGATAAAAGCTACTAAACTTGATTCGATCATAGATAATTTTATACTCGAACTCGAATTTGGGCTCGAGCTCGAACTCAATTATATATATAAAACAAACTAACATATAATATATATACACATAAATACAACTACTCGATTAAGCTCGCGAGCACTCGAGTCAAGTATTAAGATGCTTGAACTCGGCTCGCTCGACTACTCGAGCTCGAGCTCGACTCGACCCTAAGAGAATCGAGTTCAAGCTTTTCCCGAATCGAACTCGAGTAGCTTGCGAGTAGTAGTGTATCATTTACACCCCTAACCAAGAGCAGAGCCAAAGTGTTTGACATAGCTTCCTTTGGCATTTTTGGAACCTCTGAATGAGAGACGTTCACTTTAAAGAAGACAAAAGGTTTAGGTCGCGGGTTTGACTACGAGACAGTGCGAATTATTATGCGATCAAGCAAAACAATACTTAATTTGTGATGAGTTTTATTTTGGGCCTTACTAAGATAAGCCGGTCTCTCACACTGTGAGAAGAACCTGCAAAACATTCCCTGACATTCTAGCTCTGGGGGGTGGTTGGACAATGAGTAACACTATTTTCCCCAACACTCAAATCTGCTCAGCAAATGGCCACTTTGATCTATTAATTTTTGCCTCGGATAAAAGACCAACACATGACCATACACTAGTTTAATATTATTTATTTATTCAAAACCTCATAACCAGTTCAATAAACAAAACTCGGACCTTTTTCAATCCGAGAAAACCATTGTCCCAACTCACAAGCTACCGCAACGTGACTATCACACAGAGAAAGAGAAGAGGAGGAGGAGAAGAAGAAGATGGAGGGGATCAATCATCGGAGAGTGGAGGTGAACGGCATTGCCATGCACATTGCGGAGAAAGGAGAGGGTGGACCAGTCGTCCTCATGCTTCATGGCTTCCCGGATTTCTGGTACTCATGGCGTCACTAGATTATCGGCCTCGCTGCTAAAGGTTACCACACCGTCGCCCCTGACCTCCGTGGCTATGGTGACACCGATGCCCCTTCCGCCATCTCCTCCTACTCCATCTTCCATCTCGTCGGCGACATCGTCGCGCTAATCAACGTCCTTGGCCAAGAACAAGGTGTTCATCATCTAATAAAAATATAAAAATCCTTCCTTTTTATAACTGGTTGCTGTTTTTAAGTTGATGTTTGTGATTTGATAGAAAAAGTTTGTGCCTTTTTGTTTTTTGCACGCAAGATGTTTGCGGTTGGGCGTGACTGGGGCGCTCTGGTGGCGTGGCACCTGTGCTTGTTCCGGCCAAACAAGGTGAAAGCTTTGGTGAATCTCAGTGCTCCACTTATGCCTCGTAATCCTGCTGCCAAGTCAGTTGACTACTTTAGGTCCCTCTATGGAGACAACTACTACATTTGCAGGTTTCAGGTTTGGTCTGTGTGTGTGTGTGCAGCTTTAAGCATGTTGTGTGGTTCCAAATTCAATGCACTTTGATTGTCTTACAAGCCATTGATCAGTAGAATTTATGGGCTTCATATTGTTAAAAAAAAATGATCATGCATGTTAAAAGCTGGTGGTTGTATGCCCTTTCTTTGTGTCAGATTCTTCAATTAGTGTACATAGGATTTGTGGTCCTGTCTGTAGGATTTTTCTTTTTTTTTTTTAATTTTTATTTTTTTAACTTGGTTCTGTTCTGGCTTTAAGTTTGTTTCAGTTCATTGATTATATGTGGTCTTTAAATAGGTCCCATTTGTACAAATCTTTGTTGCCTTGTATAGGGCATGTTACATACTAAATAAAATTACTCTGAGAGATGAGATCTTTGACCATGTTCTTTCAATTCTATATGTAGCTAATGTTTTAGGCCTTGGTGAATTATGGCCATCAGTTTCCAACCACAAGTTGAACTGATAACGTATCTTTTATGTTTGGTTACTCTCTATAGATTAGAACTTGAGCTAAATTTGATTGTTTATTTTATGCTGCCATCCTGTTTTGTCCTAATTAGTTATATAAGCTTAATCATCACTGTGCATGCTTTGTAACTGTTCATGAAACCTAGACTATTTTACTTTGTATACATTGATGTGGTTGTAGGAACCTGGAGCAATTGAAGCACAATTGGCCAATGTTAAATATTAAACAGCTTTTCAAAATGTTCCTGAAGTTCCGTGATCCTGGAGGGTTTTTTATGCCCAAGGAATGTTGGGTTTTACCTAATGATGAATCTTCTCTACCTGTATGGCTCTCTGAAGAAGATCTCGACCACAGTAACAAGTTTGAGAAGACTGGCTTCACTGGAGGATTAAACTATTGGCGATGTTTGAACAGGTAAATTTATACAAGCTTCATACTTGCCTTTTTTTTTTCCATTTTGATTTTCTCTTCCCTCAATTGTCTATCACAGAGGAATTTTTATTTTTTAAATATAAATCAATCAGAAATATTCTTGACAGTCACATGCATACTCTGAGGCTTGTAGTGTTAGTCATTGCATGGTAAACCTTTGTCACTCTGTTTTGTTCTGCCTAGAGGTAATTAAGTGGTAGGTCTTATAGGAAGTGAAAGATCATTCTTGCTTTGCTGTATTTCTGAATGAATTTCCGGATAGCAAAGCTAAAGGTTATCTTATCGTTGACATCAATATTGATGATAGTGACTATATTAGTTCTTCTATCTAGATTGCAATGTCTATCTATTGATGTAACAATATCCTGTTTTTATTCTGAAATGAGTCCAAATGCAAGAGAATTCAGTAATGTCCCTGAGAATGGAAAAAATAAAATTAGGAAATTTAACGAACACTTATTATCTCTGAGTTGCTTGGTTACTTGTCTTTTATTTCTTCCTTTTTATTGGCCAGGACATCAGTGACACATACATAGTAAATGCAAGTGTGCTAACATTCTGCTGAAATTTCCGTGATCATTTACAATATTTTCTACTTTGTTTCTCTGTTATGGAGTTTGTTAGATTCCTGTTGCTGATATAGAACTGAGGACTGAAACTTGTCATGCATGTTGGTGGAATTTTGCAGTAACTGGGAGCTTCTGGCACCATGGACAGGTGCATAGATTAGGGTACCCACTAAGTATATTGTGGGAGATCTAGACCTAACTTATCACCACCCGGGTGTCAAGGATTTTGTTCACAAAGGTGGTTTCCAAGCAAGTTGTTCCATTTCTTGAGGAAGTGGTTGTCGTGGAAGGAGTTGCTCACTTCATCAACCAGGAAAAGGCACATGAAGTCACTGAGCACATTCTTAACTTCATCCAAAAATTCTGACCTTCTATGTTCTGTGTATCAATAAATATGCACCAGCCATCTCTAAAGGAACTCGAACCGAAAAGATTGCCATACCCTTTGGCCCTCTTGTTTCTTACATCTATATTCGGAGGGATTATTTTGTTCTGATGTGTAGTTTGTGTTTCTACTTAACTCCAATATCTCATATATATTTATGTTTTTTTTGTGTTTATGTTTTTATGTTGAGAAAAGGAATTCTCCTTGGCAAATGCCCACTTTTGTCTGTTGTGTTGTTTCTTTTATTGTATTTAGAGATTTCTTTACTCTTTATGATTAGAATTTTGGCTTTAGTTGATTGCATGATTTTTTTTGTCTACAGATCTTCTTTCATTTACTTATGCTTTCAAGCATGTGTAGTGTCTACTTCTAAAGAAGATATAAAATTCAAAAGAATCCAAAGAGAATAAGAGAGCGTTCGTTTAAGCATGTTTAGTTTGTCTACTTCTAAATAAGGTTTAGAATTGAAAAAAAAAAAAATCCAAAGAGGATAAGAGAGCATCCATTTTCTTTTTAGTGGTGGGGAAGCCACTTCTTTCCACTTTAGTGGTGGGGAAGTCAAGTGCATTGCGGAATTTGAAGTAGAAAATAATTCTCTTTTTAGTAATTTTTTTTCGAATTAAACCCAATTTAAGATTTTTTTTTTTTCACTTTTTATAAATAGATATATGAATTAGTGTAATGTTTTTGCATTTCTTTTCACTAAAATGACTTTAAAGCAAATACAAGTCAATACTCTTATCATTCCCAAGATGACATTTTATCAATATAGGCATGATATCAAAGCCACCTTTTGCCACCTAATTGGCTCTTTGCTTGTGGTTTAACTTTTCTGTATTCATTGTATGTTCTGCAGGATTGACAACAACAATAAAGATGTGGTGTTAACTGTTATGATATAAATATTTTGTTACTATGTATATGATTAAGAGAATATTTTGTATATGGTTAGGAGAAGATTATAGAGGTAGTTTCCTGGTTTAGTGGTAGCCATTTAATTGTAGCTGTATAGAGCTGTGTCTATATATTTTGTATTTTTTTAATTGAAATATTGAGACCATCTTTCTTTCCAAAATCCATTTTTCCTACATGGTACTAGGGCAGGTTTAAACCCTAAGCTTCCACGCTTCCTCGATTTTCTTTTCAATTTACACATTCATAGTCGTCTAGTTCTTCTTTACCAATTGCCCAATGGCAGAAGTACCTCCGAATGCAGTCTCAAAGAGAATGATTGATATGTCATCTTCTTTCTTTTTATCGCCGTCGGGGAATCTAGGGCAGTGATAACTACATGCACCTTGGTAGGAGACAATTATGACTTGTGGGAAAAGTCGATGTTAAATGCATTAAGGGCAAAAAATAAGGAAGGCTTCATCGATGTTAAATACTTTGTTTCTCTGTTATGGAGTTTGTTAGATTCCTGTTGCTGATATAAAACTGATGACTGAAATCTATCATGCATGTTGGTGGAATTATGCAGTAACTAGGAGTTTCTGGCGCCGTGGACTGGTGCACAGATTAAGGTACCCACTAAGTATATTGTGGGAGATCTGGACCTAACTTATCACTACACAAGTGTCAAAGATTTTGTTCACAAAGGTGGTTTCATGCAAGTTGTTCCATTTCTTGAGGAAGCAATTATCTGGAAGGACTCCATCCAATAGGAAAAGGCACATGAAGTTACTTAGCACATTCTTAACGTCATCCAAAAATTCTGACCTTCTATGTTTTGTGTATCAATAAATATGCACCAACCATCTCTAAAGGAACTCGAACCAAAAAGATTGCCATACCTATGGCCCTCTTGTTTCTTACATCTATATTCAAAGGGATTATTTTGTTCTGATGTATAGTTTGTGTTTCTACTTAACTCTAGTATCTCTTATATATTTATGTTTTTTCTGCATTTTTGTTTTTGATGTACAGAAAAGGAATTCTCCTTGACAAATGCCCACTTTTGTCTGTTGTGTTGTTTCTTTTATTGTACTTAGAGATTTCTTTGCCTTTTATGATTAGAATTTTGGCTTTAGTTGATTACATGATCCTCTTGAATACAGATCTTCTTCATTTACTTATGCTTTAAGGCATGTTTAGTGTCTACTTCTAAAGAAGGTATAGAATTCAAAAGAATTCAAAGAGAATAAGAGATCGTTAATTTTCTGCTTTCAGACATGTTTAGTGTGTCTACTTCTAACTAAGGTTTAGAATTCAAAAGAATCCAAAGAGATTAAGAGAACATTCATTTTCTCTTTAGCGGTGGAGAAGTCACTTATTTCCACTTTGGTGGTGGGGAAGTCAAGTGTTGTGCAGTGCGGAATTTGAAATAGGAAATAATACTTTTTTTAGTAATTTTTTTATGTTTCGAATTAAACCCAATTTAAGATTTTTTTTTTCACTCTTTATAAATGGATATCATAATTACTGTAAATGTTTTCGCATTTCTTTTCACTAAAATGGCTTTAAAGCAAATAAAAGTCAATACCCTTATCATTCCAAGATGTCATTCTATCACTATAGGCATGATATCAAAGCTGACCTTTGTCACCTAATTGGCTCTTTGCTTTTGGCTTAACTTTTCTGTATTCATTGTATTCTGTCAGATTGACAACAACAATGAAGATGTGGTGTTAACTGTTATGAATCTGATGTAAATATTTTGTTACTATGTATATGATTAGGAGAATATTTTGTATATGTTTAGGAGAAGATTATAGAGGTAGTTTCCTGGTTTAGTGGCAACCATTTAATTATAGTTGTAGAGAGCTATGTTTATATATTTTTTATCTTTTTAATTGAAATATTGAGACATCTTTCTTTCCAAAATCCATTTTTCCTACATGGTACTAGAGAAGGTTTAAACCCTAAGCTTCTGTGCCTCCTCGATTTTCTTTTCAATTTACACATTCATAGTCGTCCAGTTCTTTTTTACCAATTGCCCAATGGTAGAAGTACCTCTGAATGCAGTCTCAAAGAGAATGATTGATATGTCATCTCCTTTCTTTTCATTGCCGTCGGAGAATCCAGAGGCAGTGATAACTACATGCACCTTGGTAAAAGATAGTTATGACTTGTGGGAAAAGTCGATGTTAAATGCTTTAAGGGCAAAAAATAAGAAAGGCTTCATCGATGGAACATTGAAGATGCTAGCAGTCGGCACCCCTATGGCAGCATATTGGAAGGCTTGCAATTTGATGATCATTCAATGGCTTCTTAACAATTGACAAGTCGATTCAGCACAAGGACTCTTATGAAGTCTTTGTTAAGGCAGTCTGGGATGATTTGAAGGGATGATTCTCAATTGGGAATGGTCCCATGGTGCATCAATAGAAAGGTGAAATAGCTACAATTCGTCAAAGGGAACGATAGTGGTTGTGTATTTCACAAGACTTAAAGCGATGTGGAACTTTCAAGCTATATGAGTCCTATGTTGTAAGTGTGAAGGATGCACATGCGGGGCAATTGGAGAATTAGTTCGACTGCGAGACGAAGAAGAGCTCATCAATTTCTTATGGGACTGGACGACGTCATTTTTAGAACCATCTGATCTAAAATTTTAAGCATGGAACCACTTCCCACCGTTAGTAAGGCATATTCTCTCATTATGCGTGAAGAGAATTATCAGACTGTTGTGCGAGGACAAGAAGAAGGAGGAGACACTGCCGCTACTTTTGAGTTTAAGCCATAACTAAGGCAAAGTTGGTTTCTCAATCTAGGACACGACAAAGTGCTAGTGGGGATCATTTATGCTCACAATGTAACAAACCGGGACATGAGGTGGTCAACTATTTCAAACTTCATGGATAACCGGATTGGTACAAAGGAAGAATAGGACGAGATCGAGGAAACCAATCACGAGGCATAGTCCAACTAAGACAAGCTAACGCTGCGGCTACAAGACCCTCGATAGAGAGCAGCAACGACACCAGGATTCAAAGCTTATCAGCGGAGCAGTTTCAGAAGCTATTAACCATGTTAGACCATTTTGGCAGTACGGAGAAGCTATCTTGTAAGGATTATGCATCCCCAACTTGGATACTTGATAACGGAGCCTCAAACCACATGATAGGCAGAAAGGAACTCTTGAGAGAAATGAAAGACATAGTTTCAATGCTCGTATGCTTTCCAAATGGGGCTAAAATGGTAGCGACGATGGTTGGTTGAGCTTGTTTGAGGCTTGAGATAAAAGTAACTGATGTTCTTTATGTCCAAAACTTAACTTGTAATTTAATATCAATCCGTCAATTGATTTATGTGATAAATTGTCAAATCACATTTACTAATACACTTTGTGTGATACAAGACTGTACCTCAAAGATATTGATTGGAGCTAGTGATTTCTCAGGGAGGGGGTCTATTACTTCAAGCCTGTTCGATCATACTTGGCGATGAAGGCACAACTAGATCCGTATTTGATCTGGCACTCTTGGGACATCAAAATAGTTAACATCTTTTTTTCATTTTGAACATTAGTAAATAGAAATTCTTGAATAATTTTTGTCTGTGACACATGTTATCGTGCCTATAATCACAAGAGAGTTTTTGTGAATCCTTTTACTGATATTCAATGATACATGAGCAAGAGTATTAATAGTTACAAGGGAGAGAAGGATCCTAAGAATCCTGAAAGATATGGTCAATCAATCACTAACAACCAATCCTAAAGATTTGATTGACCAAATATGGAAAGATAATATTTACGAGATAATACAGGTAATCCTGGAGATTTGATTGACCAAGTATGGAGAGATAATATTCTCTGAATATTTATGAGATAATACAAGAAATCCTAGAAATTTGATTGACCAAGTATGGAAAGATATTACGAGATAATAGTGCCAAACAGACTCGTTCTTCTTTTCCAATAAGTAAAAATAATGCATTGAATTGTTTTGATTTGGTTCATTGTGATTTGTGGGGGCCGTATTGGAAACCATCCTCCTGTGGCGCGTTTTATTTTCTTACTTTGGTTGATGATTTGATGAAGGAGAAGAGTAAGGCTAGAAAATTTTGTCTTTTTATTAGTTTGTTAAGACAATTTGGAAAATTGGTAAAACGATTTTGGAGTGACAATGATCTCGTGTTTGATGGACCAATGCGAACCTGTTATGAAGAACATGGAATAGTTCATGAAACTAGTTGTATTAATGCACCTCAACAAAACGGATGGGTCGAGTTTAAACATCGGCACATCCTTGAAATAGCTCGAGCACTTTGTTTCCAAGACCTTCTTACCTATTAAATTTTGGGGTGAATGTGTCCTAACTGCTGTGTATTTAATTAATCGCACACCTACTGTTTAGCTTACAGGAAATCACCGTATGAGTTTTTGTTTGGCTCTAGTCCAAGTTATACCCATATTAAGGTGTTCGGATGTCTTGGCTATGCACATAACCATCAAAAACAAAAAAAATAAATTTGGTTCTCGTTGTTGGAGATGCATATTTGTGTGGCATCCTTATAACAAAAAAGGTTGGATGCTCTACAATCTCGAGCAACATACGTTTTTTCTACTCACGAGATGTATCCTTTCATGAGGACATTTTCCCTTTTGCTTAAGCTATACATGATACTGTTCAAGGTGTTGTTGATCTTGTTGGTAATTTGTTTGATGATCTTGAGGGTAATGAACATGGCATGTGATTTGATATTGCCGATTACTCGTCGCTCCATCACAAGCTATTTTATCATGCTTGGAGGATCACCTATTTCATGAAAGACAAAGAAGCAAAGTACAGTCTTGAGATATTCAGCGATGGCCGGCATCGAGCCATGGCTTCCACAACAAGTGAGCTTGTTTGGCTAAAATCATTGCTAACTTCGCTTCGAGTTGATAAGCAAGAATCTATGAAATTATTCTGTGATAGACATAGTCTGCAATTCATATAGTTGCTAATCCTGTTTTTCATAAGTGAATGAAACAGATTGATATAGATTGTTATTATGTTTGCGAGCAAGTATAGATTGGAAGTACTGTCACAACTCATCTACGTTTGTAGTTTCAACCAGCAGATATTTTCACAAAGGCATTTGCTGGAGTGAAATTTCATTTTCTGCTAGGCAAGTTGAGCATCTATGATATATAAGCGCCATGATTAGCAGTGTTATCATGTAAATATTTTGTTACTATATATATGATTAGGAGAATATTTTGTATATAGTTAGGAGAAGATTATGGAGGTAATTTCCTAATTTAATGGTAGCCATTAAATGGCAGACAAATAGAGCCGTGTCAATATATTTTTTATCTTTTTAATTGAAATATTGAGATATTCACCCTCTCTCTCTCTCTCTCTCTCTCTCTCTCTCTCTCTCTCTCTCCAAAATCAGTTTTTCCTACATTAACAAAGTTTTCTCTAGCCTATAAGTACGGTGGGTCTGGATTGTCATCACACAAGAAGTCATGGAAACAATTATTCATCGGAAAGTGGACGTGAATGGCATAAGCATGCATGTTGCAGAGAAGGGGGAGGGTGGTCCTGTGGTGCTGCTGATTCATGGCTTTCCAGAGTTATGGTATTCATGGCGTCATCAAATTCTCGGCCTTGCTGCCCATGGTTACCATGCAGTGGCTCCTGATCTCCGTGGCTTTGGTGACACAGACATCCCTCCCTCCTCTTCATCCTACACCATATTACATGTTGTCGGTGACATTGTTGCTCTCATCCATGCTTTGGGCCAGGACAAGGTATGCATACTATATATATCATCTTCTACATATCAAACTTATTCATTCCAGTGATTGTTTTGAATACTATTGATTTTTGTTTGTAAGGTGTTTGTTGTGGGACATGACTGGGGGGCAATTGTTGCATGGCACCTCTGCATGCTTAGGCCAGACAAGGTTAAGGCATTGGTGAACCTCAGTGTGGCATTTACTCCTCGGAATCCTGCTCAGAGTCTTATAAACTCCCTTCGTTCTCGCTTTGGTGATGCTCACTATATGGTCAAGTATCAGGTTTTCCATGACTGAACCTCTAGGTTTTTTTCCTTCTCAATCTTATTGACCTTTTTGAACATTGATTTAGTAGTTCATAGTTCTATGAGATAGGAACCAGAAGCAGCAGAAGCAGAGTTTGCTAAGATTGGCACTGCACTGATCCTGAAGAAATTCCTAACAATTCGTCGGCCGAATGCTTATATTATAACAAAAGAAACAAGTTTCAGTGTCTCCTCTGACGATGATCTCACACTACCACCTTGGCTCTCAGAAGAAGACATCAATTACTATGCCGCCAAATTTGAGAAAACAGGCTTCACTGGAGGATTGAACTACTACAGATGCATGGAATTGTGTGCCTCTTTAAACTTCTATTTTGATAATTAATCAATTGAAACATGTGGCAATGAGGATGTTAATATGAAGAAATTTATGTGCAGAAACTGGGAGCTGACAGCAGCATGGACTGGAACTCAGATAAAAGTGCCGACAAAGTTCATCGTTGGAGATCTGGACTTGGCCTACCATTTCCCTGGTGTTAAGGACTACATTCACAAGGGTGGTTTCAAGAAGGATGTTCCATTGCTGCAGGATGTTGTTGTTATGGAAGGAGTAGGCCATTTCATAACTCTTGAAAAGGCACATGAAGTCACTGATCATATATATGACTTCATTAAAACTTTCTGATTGCTCTGTTTGCATGAAGAAATTTATCTGCTCAGAAATTCTGATGAAATAAAGTATTCTTCCTACTATGAGGCATGCATATGAGTTATTAAATAACTGCCAACTAACAAATATAAATTGGCTTGAGTTGGTCTGCCATTTCTCATTCTGCGTTAATCCTACTGACTTCCTTATGTTGCTCTTCTATGAAGGCAACTACCATGTTTGAAATGTGGGTTTCCTCTTATTAGCATGTTCTTACATTTTCTGTGTTTCGAAATCATGATATTATCACAAGTGGAGTTGTTTGTACAATCTTTTATTAGGGAAAGCTCACCTTATGCAGTTATGCTTACAACAAGTGGTTGCCATGTCCTTTACTTCATGCTGTATTTGTTAGGAATTATGATAAATGTACTGGATTGAGATATATGTTTAGTTTGATGGACCATTACATTGATGGAATATCTTTAGTAAAACTCATGCAGACCTGCAGGGGTTTCTTGGGAGATGACTTCTATGTCTGCAGATTCCAGGCTTTTCCTCCTCAGTAAAACCCATGAAGATTGATCAAATGAATTACATTCATTCATAATCATGGGTAGCTATGGAAACCAGGTCTGAGTGAGTCACAATATCCAGTGTTTGAAGCTGTTTGTTATGGTGTATGACTGGGGAGCTTTGTTCATTCAGGCCAGACAATGTGAATGCCCTGGTCAGCCTCTGACGTGCAACTGCTGATTAAGCTTTATATGAAGATGACTTCCACATCCGCCAAATTAATGTCTCCTTCCATTTTAAGCACAGGAAAATTTTCAAAGCTTTTTTGTGCAGGTAATAGGAAAAATTGAAGTTGTTTTTGAGGGATGTGATCCTTGAGAATTGTTTTGAAGTCCCTACACAACAAACATGAAGATCATCTTCACTAAATAGCCTGACAGTAAGAGAACATCAGCTAGTTTTGCCTGGTGGTTGTCACCTTGCCATATCTTATGTGCCAACCAAATTCTGTGTAGATGATCTCAACCTCGCTTATGACATACCTGCAGCCCAAGAGTACCAGCCTTGTGGTTAATTAAGCATGGATCAGGTCCCTTTCTCAGCACATATTTGAGTTCATTAAGAACCACCTGACTCCACTACTTGTTAGAAGCAGTGTGGATCTGCAACTGAATAAATGGGTTATTTCCAAAAGATACATGATCAGGAAAATGGATTTCCAACATTGTCTTAATGTTAAAATCAAAATTGGATTCAACAAGCAAAACTGTAAACATGGTAAAGAGAATTTCAATGAGGAAAACAAGATAGTTTTGGCGGGTGAAAGCCAGACTTGACAAGTTTGATGACTCAAACCCTAAATCCCCTGCTGTTCCTTCTTCCTCTAGCCTTTTCAAACTTCCTACCCTTGGACCGGACATAAGGTTTGGTGCTACTGTGTGGCACACCAGGAGCAGGGCCAAAGTGTTTGACAGCTTCCCTGGCATTCTTGGGACCTCTGAGAAGAACCTGCAAAGCATGGGTGAGTTTTTGTTCAGAAATCAATGTCTATAATGCCAAAGAGCATGAGCAATATCTCTGTAACATTTCCATCTATGAAAAAATCTGGCTTACCAAATTCTTTCATTTCCAGCCTTAGTTCAAGGAAGCAGATTTTTTGTATTAAATTATACAATGACTTGTCAATGATTAAATCCTAGTGAATTGCAACAAATAAATCATAATATCTGTAAAAACAATGATTGGCCCCCTCAGAATCAAATGATGAATTTAATCATTGAAGTAACTCAGCATTAGCATGGATTGAATGAACATCACTGGGAGCCATAAAATGAAAATAAAGACAATAAAATGGATATATCCCAGTAAACTTAAATTTAGCTCAGATATTTTCACATTCTCAGTTCCTTGATCTCCAAATAGTTGGAAATTCTCACATTGAGCTGGGTTTAAAAGTAATATCATCATAGCTATAAACATCATTTCATAGACCTGCATATTCACAACATAATTGGATCATAAATGCATGCAGGAATACTAACAAGTTCCATACAAAATTGAAACAGGTCAAACAAACAACTTCAAATGATCAAGAGGTACTATATGGTCACTTATTGTTAATACCTAATACCAGTGGAATATTTGATAGATGCATAGTACACAGAGATCAAACTTGAGGACCAGCAGCATATCATAATGTCTTATTCCCGCAATATTACTGAAGTTGCATTGTTGCTATCAATTATATTATTCAATTCCAAACTTACAATAAATATATACAGCACAGTTCTACCTAGCATCATCTAATTCACGTAAAATTGACACCATAAACTTAATCCAGCAATGATATCAGCATTTCATTATATATACAGAACCTAAGCATATAGGCATATCCAACAATTAAGCATTCACACAAAATGCAGACAGTGGATGTACCGTGTTCTGCCCGAGAGGAGCCCGAAGGGCGAGCTGATCAAAGGTGAGGCATTCCCCACCAGCCTTGACAATCCTAGCCCGCGCCGTTTCAGTGAACCTCAGTGCAGTCACCTTCATTGCCGGCACCTCACAAACCCTCTTATCATCTGTCACAGTGCCGACCACAACAGCAATCTTATCCTCCTGAAATCCAAAACAACCCAAATCCAAAATAAACAAACCAAATACATCACATAGACACTAGATTAGAAAGAAGAAGAAGAAGAAGAAGAAGAAGAAGAAGAAGAAGAAGAAGAAGCAAAACAGGAAAAAAAATCGCACCTTTCCGGCGGTGAACTTGATAAGTCTCCGGAGGGAGATGGGAGGTCGGTTAGTCTTGCTCATGAAGAGCCGCTTCAAGATCACCGCATTGAACTTGCTACCAGTTCTCCTCACCAGAAACCTATAAAGCTAATAGAATCCAAAAGACAAACCAAATCCATCATCTTCAATACGAAAGCAAGAACAATCGAGCAGTAGAAACTAAAAAAGAAATGAATACCTTGACGAGGAGCTTGAGGTAGACATCATCGGACCTTGGAGCGGTGCGCTTAACCCTCTTGCTCCGGCCACCGGCGACGAGATCAATGCCCTACAAGATTAAAAACAATGTTACGGTTTCCATGCTCTCGAATGCCAGGATTTCGAAGATGACGTACCATGGCGCTCCTGCGGCGGTCTTGTCGATCGAAACCTCCTCCGTTTCAATTCTAGGGTTTTGTTTGCGATTTTATGGGGTGTGCGCATAAACATGGGCCAGCCCATTAGACTCGGTGTCTCCATAGAGCCCAGTTTCATATTAGCCCAATAGGACCATGGACGTTTGGCCTGGTCAGTTTCATATTAGCCCAATAGGCCCATGGACGTTTGACCTTAAAGACTAAGTGGCCCAATACTCTATATTAACTCAATAGTCCATCACTTTTATAAATAAATAATTAATTGATAGATATTGATTAATTTTCATCATTTTTTTTCCTCATATGTAATAATTAAGTATATAAGGTTTTGAGTGAAGATACAATCATTTAACTAGCATACAAATTATAAATTAGCTCAATTGTTTGATACAAGTCCTTTTCTTCTTCCTTCAAATCAACTATATCTTCCCACATGTTATGTTAGATATAAAATGGATAAAACTCTCATTATGCTCAACTAATAAAACGTTATTTTAATTACAAGACACAAGAACATCCTTATCGGCTTATCCCTTGGCATATGGTTAGTTAAATCAAAGCTATAAAAATAGCTCACCACTTGCCTTAGCTAGCTAGGCCTTTCATGCATGATAAATCTCTCTCCATGAAGATAGGAAACATGATATGGTCCTAGCAACATCTACCAAAATGCATAATGGAATGCAAATTGATGAGCAAGAATAGTAACTCTTTTAGCTATAAAGAATACATAGAGTACTAGTCTTTAATGAAGGTAGGGTAAAGCACAAAGTGTTTTTTGCTTCCATGATAAGAACAAAGAGAATGAAGATATAGAGATGGCATGAGAATAGTTTGTGAGTTGATTAAACTAAAGTAGGGCGCATTGCAATATATAGAAGAGGTGCATGATTGCATGGGATAAAATAAAAATGGTGGGTGGGTGAAGTGATGGGGCATGAAGGTCCCCATAATATATATAAGTCCAACTGAAGGCCCATAACTTGTCCTAGGATAACTTTCTTTACATGTACCACAGCTCAATCACGTGTAATGCTAAAGGCAAACATGCTCCCCTTGCATGCTATATGCTTTCCTAAAGAAACACTAATTAATGGAGATGACTACTTGTTTTCATTTGGTATAAATCAAATGAATTATTAATGCATGATAGAGATCATGCATAGAGATATAGAGATATAGCTAGAGATATAGCTAGAGATATTGATAGGAGTGGTTCCTCATTTGATTTTCATTGCATGCTTGTTGACTATATCCAAACATCAAGTGAGACCACTAGGGATAAAGAGTGAGAGAGAGACACACACACAGAGAGAGAGAGAGAGAGAGAGAGCACCAAGTAATGTGGAGTATGAGTAGGATGGTGATTTCTCCACTACATATCACTGTTTTTTTAGGTAGATACACTTGTCATCATGAACACTTCTCCCACGTTATAACTATTATCAACTTACAAACTTATATATATATACACACACACACACATATATAAACTTACTAGATATTGGGACCCATTTATAATGATAAAAGAGAGTTGGGGGGGAGGAGAAGAAGAGGAAAAGGAAGAAAGGTGCAGGGTAGCTAATAAAGCTTCAGAAGGTGGTAATATAAATTTAAAGGCGGAATTAATGTCTTGTGAAGAGGGGAAGATAAAATATATGATGCAAAGATGGATGGGAAGATAGTGGAAATCTAACTTTATGAGAATGGCTTTGACTAGAGATAAAGAAAGTGTTGGATGGCTAGCTTGCTATTCTAGTTCTATATGTGGGAGCTTTAGCAAATGACTTCATTTTCTTTTTGGTGGAACAAGACATGTAAAAACTAAAGGTGAACGAATTAAAGCTCGTGTGAAGGGAGTAAGACGGCACATCAAGATGTCAAATAACAAAAGATATATATTATTTATAATATATTTATATATATATATATATATATATATATATATATATATATATATATATATATATATATATATATATATATATATATTCTTCTCAACCACCCCTTAACCCTAACTCATTATTGCTGAGAGAAAAAGGTGATGCTTGTTTGAGTTTTGCCATGCAACGGCCAAGGAATTAGAATTAAAGACTCTTACCCTTCCTCTTGGTCTCTTCTCCAACAAACCATGTTTTTCATCTTTTTTAAATTTTTCTTATTTTGAGATGTGATGTTATTTATTTTATGAACTATTTTCTCTAGCTCACACAAACATAAGCATACTCATTAGCATGTGCATCGAATATATGTGTCGATCGTTGATTGGTCACGATGATTTCTTAATTTCTATTAAGACATAATTAGTGAGCTTTTTTGCTTTAATCATACTAGTGATTTGCCAAATGCACATGCAAATGATTCCATGTTAGCCATTGTTAGTAGGACCAATTAAGACTCCACAACCATAACAAGAGGGAGAGAGATCATAGATATAGAGAGAGAGCCCCACTATTGCAACTTGCATCTATGTCTTCAAACAAGCCCTTGTGACCTTTTGGATTCAAGTCTAAGTGAGCATCATGACCATTTTTGAGTGAAATGAGTGCTATTTGTCATGCCAACCACCTTTATACTTAAATCACTAATCCTTAAATATAAATGGCCTATATATATATATATATATATATATATATATATATATATATATATATATATATATATATATATATATATATATATATTGCATGCTCATGTATATATATATTTTTTTTAAAAAAAAAAAACTTAGATGATTGGAATAAAAATAAAAGGACATGTTAGAGGGTAAAAAAGGTTTAAAAAAGATTGACTTGAAATTACAATGAGAAGTCAATTGATTGCATGATTAATTAATGGAGCCTAGTTATGATGTAATGTTTGAATGGTAAGCCATGTAAAGAAGATATGACCACTAACCACACCACAATGATATGGGTCCAATATATAAAGCATTAATAAACCAATTAAATGACACATTCTTAAGGACATGTCCACCAACTAATCAAAATATCAACCTTACTACGGACTCACAAATCATCTTTTAGGTCACCCAATTGATTCCAATAATTATGTATGGCCTTGACCACAAGTACTGGGAAAAATAAAATAAAATGGAAATAATAATATATACATATATCATCATAAGAAGTATCGTAGAAAATTATAACAAAAGAAAACGAGACTAAAGATAAAGTTAGTATAATTATTTCCCTCGCGTCTATTTTTTTTTATGTACTTTTCATTCTTTTTATTGTGATCATGTTATTTTTCTCATACATAAAACATGATTAAAACCAAATGGTGGTACGGTTGACATTCAATATCAAAGAATAAATTTTCAAAATAAAAAATTATTATGAAACTCGTTTTTTATTAATGTTGAATACACATGTATGTATGTAAAGTTGCTAAAAGGAAATCCAAATTGAAGTTGTCTGAATTATTAATCACATCAAGTAATCACGGTGAAAGTATTGAAAGTATTGCTTTGATCTAGAGATAAAAACAAAAAGTGGGAGCGAATTAATTATGATATCTCTTTGAATTTTCACCTTATTCATGCCAGCTAATAACATGGCCCTACATCTCATGCAAAACCTTAAGCCATGCAACTCTTTCGTCTGGCCATGTCTCATGCATGTCTGTGATTGCATTATTATACTTGAGAAGATATTGTACTAAAAATGACAACCTTACAAAGAAAACCAATGATCAAAGCCCATTAAAACTTCATCAAATTTTAAAATAAAAATATATAATTGAAAGAAATAACCATTGAGAATAAGTCAAAGAAAATAAAACAAAAATACATATAGATTTACATGAAAAACTCAAAAGTCAAAACCGGTTAAAACTGTGGATAGAGGGAGAAGATGATACTACTATATTGAAAATTGAGTATAGTAGTGACCACTCAATTTGTCAAAATTATTTTATCATATTATAAAGTATGTTTAAGTAGATCACGATTTACATATGAATTCAATTTAGAACATAGCTTGATTCCATCGGTCAATCCTGAGGTGCCATCAAATCGAGCCTAAATTCTTTCATCCCTCTATTGCCACCACAAATATGTTAATTTTTTTTTAAATTTGAAAAATTATATATGTAAACCAATTAGTAAAATAGGATTCATATAAAAAAAATCTAACAATAAAGGTTGTGAGCTATGAAGTACATATATAGGCAAGAAAAAAGTATAAATCAAACATGCTCAAAGAAGTACACAGTTCATGTATCAAAGCATGTGATAAAATTGATCATGTTCTATTGTTTCCTTCAATATATATAACATGTGCATCTTGAATATATATATCCCTCATGCATGATTATGGGCATCATTGATCAGCGCATAGAAAAAATGTTCTTCTTTTTATTGATGGTTATAGAATGGTGGAAAGATAAATTTAGAAATAGAAAAAGGTTGTATTGTCAATAATGGTATCAAGTTAAATTGATTGGGTTGGGTACGTGGTTGATGAACCATTTTATTGCACGTTGGATCAGACCAAGCACCAAATTGAACGTGATCCAAGACCCGAATCAGGAGGTATTTGCTGTTGCTTTGGTGGACACCTTGCGTGCACCCACTCACCCCCCAAAAGTTTAGCAACTAGGGTTAGCTAGGGTTGGGTTAGTGTTAGGGTTTTTAGGCTGCATGTAGGGATAGGATCATAGATAGGGTTTAGAACAACAAGACCTCAACTCAAAATGGGTGGGGGTACACAAAGCGGGAAAAGAGCTTGAGGGTCCGATTAGGTCACGTTACTAATTTTCTTCACATATATCATGGCTTAATTAATTATGGTCTCATGCTAGCATTAGAATTTTTAACTTTTGTTTCTTCTATAACATTATCATTTGATATTAATAGTATAGCAGTTGAAGAGAATCGATCCTAGTAGTAAAAATTTAAATTGTTTAAATAATTAATTTTAAATTTGAATATTTGTGAATATAAAAACATAGGCTACAAAATGTTACTTTTTCTTTATGAAGCTTTTAATACCTCGCTCATAATTCCTTGAAAACCAATAGATTAAAGATGAAAAAATAAATAGAATGCTGGAAAAAATGAAAAAATTATAATTAATAAAGAATACTAAAAGAATATCAAGAGATGTCTGGAGTTCCTCCAAGAGATGTCTGGAGTTCCTTAACGACTAGCCTGGGCCGGGGGAGGCCAATCTATCTGAGTAGTTACTTGGGGGCGGGGGGGTGTGGCTGCACCCGCCTTATGATAGGGGGGTTCCCTGTCCTTCTCTTTCTCGTCGCCGTTTTCATCGCCTTTTTGTTCCTCTTTTATTTTCGTTGTCTGGTTGTCTCGTTTGTGTCATTTTGTTCTGTCTCTTTTGTTTCCTTCCACCTCTGGTGGAGTTGCTGTTGTTTTCCTTTTGCTCTTCTTAATATATTTGCGTGGTTTATCCACTTTATCAAAAAAAAAAAAAAAAAAAATCAAGATTCAGATAAAACTAATGGAAGAAAAAATATATATCAAGAATTAAATAAATAAATTTTATAACTCCACCTATGGACAAAAACATAATGAGCAGTAACTGATTTACACTTGTGATTATATTATTATTCAATAAAGTGATATATTATAATGCACCATGCGCATTGTTTTTTAAAAAGCCATTCATTCAAATCAACCATTATTTCTAAAAATTAAGAGTAAAAAAAATATGTTTTATTTATATGTTTACATACATGTTTATCATGGTTTATCCATTTTATTATTAAAAAAAAAACATATTTATCTTGCTATAACTTGAACAGTGAAAAATAAAAATAAAATCAGCAAAATAGAAGTTGAGTGGAGTTCAGAAACTCCTTTTGAGAAGTGTACAAAAGCATTGGCTAAATTGATGCCACACTTTTTGTTGATGAGAAATGGTTGAGTACCATCAAAGTATCAATGGAAATGTTGCCATCTAAAATGGCCATGAGGCCCCTCAAATCCTTTGAATGGTCTCCATCTACAATCACCTCATCATCTATAAAACCAGCAAGTAATGTATACTTCACTCCCTTGAGCTTTAGATAATTAACCTTTGCATGCAAGCCATGACATAGACATGTCTAACCTTGTACACACACACTATTTATTTATTCATTAATATATATATTATTAAACAATCAATATTGGATTTGAATAAGTAGGGTTGTTAAGACAGCTTAGTGTGGCCCCATATCTCCACATTCAAACCATTATAAATTCCCTCCCTTGGCTTCCCTTCTCTTCCATTTCTATCATGCAACCACCACCTTCATCATCATCATCACCATCATCATCATCATCATCATCCTCTTCTCTAAAGACAGCCCCCACACAAAACAAATAGAACCCACAGTGCCAATCAAAAGGACCAACCCGGGCACATACAGATGCTTGCAGGAGATCCTATCCAAAAGTACCTAACAATGCCTGAGGTACTTGCTTCTTCACCCTGATCATATATCACACCCTTGCCCTCTCTCCACAATCTTATCATTATTATTATTACTAATTACTAACTATAAACTATATATATATATATATATGTTTCGTAATAATGATAATATTCATTATTCTCTATGCTCATCTCAAGGTGGTGGAGGAGTTGAAGAGAATGAAAGACATAGGTCTACCAATAACTGCCATAAACCTGATCAACTACCTCAAAGGTATGATATCAGTCATCTACATAGGGAGGTTAGGAAGGCTTGAGCTCGCCGGCGGTGCTCTCGCCATCGGTTTCACCAACATCACTGGCTATTCCGTCCTATCCGGCCTAGCCACAGGCATGGAGCCTGTGTGTAGCCAAGCTTTCGGCTCTCGAAACCTCCCTTTCGTCATCTCTGCTCTCCGTCGAACTATCCTTCTCCTTCTCCTCGCTTCTCTTCCGATATCTCTCTTATGGATCAATCTTGAAACGTTAATGCTTCATCTCCAGCAAGACAAGGAGATCTCAAAGGTGGCCGGAAAGTACTGTCTTTTCTCTCTTCCCGACCTCATCGCCAACAGTCTTCTCCATCCAATCCGCATCTACTTCCGAAGCAAGGGACAGCCTCAGCCATTGATGTGGAGCAGCGCACTATCTCTGCTTCTCCATCTTCCTCTAACCACCCTTCTAAGCTCCACTCTCCATCTTGGCATTCAAGGCGTCGCCATTGCCACCTTCACTACCAACTTCACCACTCTTCTCCTTCTTCTTGCTTACACCCTTTACACCAAGCCTCCTCCAGATCATTTCTACTCACCATTACCACCATCCTCGCCGAAGCTCGCCGTTGAATGGAGTTCCCTCCTTCGTCTTGCCATCCCAAGCTGCTTAGCCGTTTGCTTAGAGTGGTGGTGGTACGAGCTCATGACTTTACTCTCCGGCTATCTCCACCACCCTCACGTCACCTTAGCAACGGCAGCCATCGTGATCCAAACCACGTCCCTTATGTACACACTTCCAACAACTTTGAGCTCATCGGTTTCGGCTCGTGTCGGGAATGAGCTTGGCGCCGGAAGACCAACCCATGCTAGAGTTGCAGCCAAGGTTGCCATGATTCTCTCCTTCATGGTATCTTGTATAAGTTTAGCTTGGACAACAGTTGGGAGGGAAGCCTGGGGGAGAGTGTTCACTGGCGATGAGGAGGTTCTCCAGCTGACCAAAACTATTCTTCCGGTGATTGGTCTTTGCGAGCTAGCAAACTGCCCGCAGACCACCGGATGTGGGGTTCTCCGGGGAAGTGCACGGCCTGGCATTGGTGCTGCCATTAATCTTTATTCTTTCTATCTCGTCGGAGCTCCGGTGGCTGTATTGCTTGCTTTTGGGCTGGATTGGGGCTTTGTGGGCCTTTGTTTGGGCTTGCTTGCGGCCCAGGTTGTGTGTGCTGTGTCTATAGTGGTTGTAACATTGAGGACTGATTGGGAAAGAGAGGCTTGTAAGGCTATGGATTTGGTTGGGCCTTTGGTTGTTATTGAGGAAAGCCCAATAAAGCCCACCAAAGCCCAAGATGACGTAGCCTTGCTCTTAGATATATCTGATTGAGCTGTATATATATAAATCTATATAAAAAATATATAATTTTTTTGCTTATAAATATTCAAAAATATTTATAATTGGGTTTGGGTTTCGCGAGAGATCGATCACGCTAATGGCGGAGCAGCAGCAGGGAACGCCGTCACAGCCGCCGTCGCCGGTGCCGTTGACGCAGCAATCGCAACAGAGGCAGCAGCGGGATGAGATGATGGCGTGTGTGGCGGCGCTGGAGGCTGCGTTGCTGCCTTGCCTCCCTGCGCGCGAGCTCCAGGCCGTCGATCGCTCCGTTCACTCCTCCCACCAGAGTAACTCCTTTGTTCTCTGTTAGATCTGAAGTTTGATACTTTGTTTTGGTTGATCTCTGATGCTATTGAAGGGTCCGAAGGGGTTGTGAAATTTTAGGGATGGGATTGAAATCTTTGGTACTGATGTCTCTGATCGATTATAGTGTGTGGAAATTGAGAATGGTTTCTTCAAAGATGTGATTTTGAAGAACTAGGTAGAGGATTTCCCTTGATTGCTTAGTAGAAAGGAACGAACCATTTTTACTGTGCCAGAAAGTAGCGGAGAGAATGCCCTAATATAATGCAAGATAAATTGTTAACAATCTAGTCTCTGAATTCTTTGTTACTGCATCATTTGTTGAAATTTCTGATGTGCTTGAAAGAAGTAGTGAAATTTATGATTGAATTCTATTACTATAATGCAAGGTCATCCATACCAATCCAGTCTCTTTCACTCTATACTATCAGATCACAGCCATAGGATGAAGTCATAGTACAGTGAAGAGACTATCTTGATGAGGGAATAGGGTTCCTTGCTCCTTCCAATGTGCTGAACAGGAGCAGTTCAAAGAACTGGCAAATTGTATCTAGGTAATTGCTAGCAATCTAGCATATTGAAGCTTTTGCCACTGTTTCACAGTCTTGTTTTGGTGCCCGGGATAGGAGAGATGATTATTTATGAGAGGTTATCTTGCTGAGAAAACTCATATCTAGATGTCAAACCCTTTCGAATGTGCTGGACAGAAGAGGTGGAAAGCATGTTAAATGGTTATAATGCACCAACAACCAAGTGGCCTATTGGTATTTGGTCGCTCCTACCTTTTTAGCAGCTTAGCTGCTCGTCTTGGTATTAAAAAAAAAAATGGTTATAATGCCGCTCATCTTGGCATTAAAAAAACAAAAAATGGTTATATCGCGATGTATAACTGTTAGTGAACTAGTCTATGAATTCTTTCCTTCTGTCTCATATATTGAAATTTTCTAATTGGTTTTGGTGTTTGGGATTGATGGTGATTATCTAGTAGAGGTCATTTTGATGAAGTGATCTAGGATCATCTTTGATTGCTACAGTATAAATCACTTGTTCCTAATTCTTTGATACAAAATATTTTGAATGTACTTCAAAGAAGACAAGAATCCTTCCCTGGATTGGGATATATGGCAGTCCAAATGGAAAGAAGCAGTATCCTTACAAGTATCTGATGTAATGGCAATTGCTGTTCAAATCCAAATAGTTATCCAAGCCTACAGTTATATTGCACTAGTTGTGGCAATAAAGGGGGAGTGGTGGTGTATATGATGAGTGGTGTGCCCTGCTAGCAATCCATCATTCTTTCCACTCTCATGCGCTGATTCATTGACATGGATTACTTTTGGTCCTAGTGTTGGAACTTGATCTTTGATGCTGAAATTGATTTCTGCTGCAAATGGATACTTTCATGGTTATCTTATTGACTTATATAAAACAAAAAACAAAAAAAATCTGGCAAATAAATCTTTATAGTTGAAACTTTTATGAACTTGTTGGGTGGTTCTTTCAAGTATTGTTTGGAGAAATGCATCACTATTTACTCCTTTACACTAGTCTGTGTTTTTTTTTTAGTTGATGTTGAGAGACATGCAAGGGATTTTATGGAAGCTGCGAAGAAGCTCCAATTATATTTCATAGGTCTCCAACACGAGGATCAACCAAGCAAGGAAGAAATGTTGAGGAAGGTACTATTTTTGCATGGGAATGCACAGAACTACCATTCAAACTATCTTGTCCTGAAAACCGAAAGCCTCTTCCCCATTTCCTCATGTTGTCTTATTGTATCTTTGCCATGTTTCAGGAGATCTCTCTTATGGAAGAAGAGCTGAAGATCAAAGGTGAGCTTATCACAAAGCATGAGAAACTCATTCAAGGTTGGAGAAAAGAGCTCAAAGACCAGCTGGAGAAACATACAAATGAGTTAGAAAGAGTCTGATTTGAGTATTTCTTATTCCTCTGGTCATCAGCATTTTGTAACCTTCCTTACCAATGCTTAACTTGTAGGTGACTAGATGTTCAATCTTTTTCCTATGACAAGTTATTGTACTCATGTGAATACATATATGTATGTCGCAATGGCATATTTATGCAAATGTTATCATAACTTCTTTTGCTTGTATATAATTCAGAAACGTCTGACAAACAGCACAATTGATTGGTGAAATGTATGGAAAAAATCAGCATTAAGCCCTTAACAAATATACAGCTAAAGAAATTTTGGTTGTCAATTTACAGAGAATAAATACCATGTGCAATATTCAGCACATACAAGAGCTTCCAGATTGTAAAAGGCAAATGAAATAACAAAAGAATACTACATTCTGTAGTAGATCCCTTTGGATCTGTTCTTTAATTTAAGTGATTAAAGGAGCCTCATACTTTTCCGCCTTTGGAGGACTGTTTGATCAAACATACACAAAAGATGTTATTAAAAAAAAAAAAAAAGATTTATATTGACATTGCTGCTATAATTTAACGAGAATTCAACAAAAGATGAAAAGAATTTACCTTCTTCGGTAGCGGTTTCAATGTGTTTGAGGTACCAGCTTTAGCTTTGCTTTCTAGAGGTTTCAAGATCTCGAATGAACAAAGTAGGGAGTCATCTATGCTCAATAGAGCACCGGCATTATCAAATTCTCCACAGTAGTTAGGTGCTGAAAATATTGTTACTAGTCTCCTTTGCGCAAAAAACTCATATCCATCTTCGACAACCTAAGAATTGAAAAGAAAAGTATTTGAGGTATATCTCACACTATCTGAACACTTGCATTCTCGGAGACAGAAGTATCTACAGACCTGATGGCCTCGTACAAGGAGGTCGAGTTCATTCTTCTCCAAAAATTCAACAAGCTTATTGGCACCAAAAGTACATGATACCCCTCTGTCACTTTCTCCCCATCCTTCAGTACTAGGATCAGGATCAGGATCAGACCAAAGCAAATCACAGAGAAGACCACTGTCTGGAATTTCGGTTGGCCTCTCAATATCTTTTATTTGGTCCAAAGTATTCAACTCTGGTGAAAGGCCACCATGCATGCACAATATCTTTTCATCTATGAGTGCAGCAACAGGAAGACAATTAAAACAATCGGTAAATATCTTCCACAGTCTGACATTAAATCTCCTTTTACATTCATCGTAAAATCCATAAACTCGATTAACTTTTGGGTCCTCATGGTTTCCTCTCAGAAGAAAGAGCTTGTCAGGGTACTTGATCTTATATGCAAGAAGCAAACATATTGTCTCTAAGCTGTGTTTACCACGATCAACATAGTCCCCAAGAAATAAGTAAGATGCCAAAGGAGGGAAGCCACCGCATTCAAACAGCCTTAAGAGGTCAATAAATTGTCCATGTATATCACCTGGAATCACATTTGCAACATTATAAACTTCAAAAGAATTTTCAAGTCTGTTTCTGTTTGTCAAAATCCAATCAAAGTCCTATCATAATCCAATCAAAGAGAATAAAAATGCTAAATGGACACTGAAAACAAAAGCTCGTCCGGTGCTTAAACATCACAAAGCTTTCTTTAATTCAGCATGCTCTCCTTCAATATCCAGAATGCAGAACTAATTGGATGATTAGATAAACTCAGTGTATCTGAAAATTCAAGCAAAACAAATTCCATAATTCAACATAGAAGAGAAAAAGAGAGAATGATGAAAAGGGTTCACCATTTGGGGCTGATAGAACCTCACTACCAAATCTAACTGAAACCAAGTTTGCAATATCTCCTACCAATCCTACCAACACTTTAATATCAGAAACAAAACCATAACTTGCAACTAAATTTGCCAAAATTTCCCTAATTCTCATCAATAATCTATCAATGGTTTTCAATTTTCACACTCAAATCACCTCCAATTTGTTTCAAATCCTCTGCATACCAATTGAAACCAAATGGTCATTCAATGCACGGTACATCAAATCAAATCCTCGTTGAAACCAATTTAAATGTATAAACAGCTCGAAATAAGAACCCTAGAATATATTGAAGCTCATCAGATTCAAATCTAACAAAACAAACTTGGGACGCCTAAAAAATCCATCCTTTTCTTCAGAAACGCTTCAATCCTCATAAAACACATAAAAATTCCGAACTTTCCCCAAATTCCCTCATCATCAACGAGTTACTCAAATCATTTTTGAACCCAATCCCCATATGGAAAACAAAATCATCTTGGCAACAAGTAACAATCAAAAGCACCACAAGACCGAAAGCAGGAGAGATTTAGAGGACTGACCGCAGATCTTGATAGGCGCGGAAAGACGAAGGAGGTTTGGCTGGGATAAGAAAATCCTACGGCTCTCGACGCAGAGCTGGCGGATCTCAGCCTCGGAGAGCTGGACCTGCTTCCCAGCCGCGCCACCGGCCAGTAGCCGCCGTATGATGTCGTCTAGCACGGAGGCCTCGATCGCCCCCATGGAGCTCATCGTCATCATCATCTTCGATCCTCTCCTCTCGAGCTCCGCCTCTCGTCGTCAATGGCTTCTCTTTGATTTGACGGTGGTGATGACACAAAAGTGATGATCACGAGGAGCATGCTTTATTTGTGGTGTTTTTTAACGACCCAAGCATTTGACTCCAAAATGAGACCCAGTGTCCAACGTGGATTTAACCTCTATTTTTACAAGCTAAAAAAATGTATTATATGACTTAGTATATAATTAATGATTCCTTTAATTGAAATGTCATCTAGAAAGAAGTGATAAATGATACTAGTGATTAGTTCTTGTAAAACTAGAGCTAGATAATGTGACCCGTTTCTTTCATTTCACATGGTGGAAATTGGACCAAGTTGGATTACACAAGGAATCATTTATATTTTATAACTTTTTGAAAGTTTCTTTTTCTTTGACAAAATTATATTATTTCTTTATTTTTAAAGAAAAGTAAATGAAATTATTATTAGTATATGATGTAGGATTATAATTTAAACTATCATCCTTTTATGGTGAAGTGGGTGGGGTGAAGGAAGGTATAAACAAAAATAAGAATAATTGGAATTTCTATTGAAAGAAAGATAAAAATAATATACAAAACTATAATTTCTATTAAATTTTTAAAATTATAATCTTGAGAGGATTTGTTTAGATGATATTATTCTGTTATCATTGTGTGTTTTTTTAATTCAATAGTATTTTTATGAATATAAAATAAACAGACTAAACAATGGCATACATATTGACAGCTAAAAAAACTAATAATAAAGAAACAAAATAAAAAAGTTTATTTGAACATCGTGTTTGTCATAAATAGGAACAAAAGAAGCACGGCTTCTCAATCAATCAGAAAGCCATTAACGTCCGCCTCTATGAAAACTCCAACAAGCATGCATCCTTACAAAGGTGGTAATAAAGAAACAAATATATAAACCACAAATATCATATATATATATATATATATAGAAAGATCAAAGCTTCTAAGAAGCAAGTTGCCACCATGATCACACCACGGGTAGCCAAACACAAACCACAAAGACCAAGAAATAGGTAATCCCATTTGCATACCAAGTGCATGATGGTGATACGCAAGCCATTGACATCCATTGTTATTAATAAAATCACAAACAAAGAGCTCCACGGCTTCGTCTCTCCTCACACATTTGTCCTCATTGCCTCCTCCTTCTCCTCTTTCCCTGTCTATAAATACTTATACATAAACTCAACTGTAACACAATCATCTCTCAATGGCTTCCTCTCTTGCAAACACTAGGCTTATTATCTTCAGAGCCATCAGCAGGTAAGTATATATATATAGCATCTGTTTTTGGAGTTTGAGTTATGAGGGGTTAATTGATATGTGTTGCAGGAGATGGTACTCTGGAAGAGCTGTGGAGGAGAAGGCAGGGATGGTGAAGAAGAGCAAGAAAGAGTCAGTTGGTGGTTTCTCTTCACAAGCAAATACTTCTTCTTGGGTGCCTGATCCTGTTACTGGATATTACCGGCCGGGGAACAAGCGGCCGGAGGTGGATGCTGCTGAACTCAGGAAGGCCATGTTGTCTCATGGATCTTCTTAAGCCTGATTTGTTGTTATTCTTCTGCTTGTGTGAATTTTCTTCTTCTTTGTGTTTGCATGTCACAGTATGTGTTTAGTTGTCCTTTAAATTGTACCTGAAAAAGATTATTAGTTTGTGTAATTTAAGTCAATGGGAAATGATGAATTGGAAGGGAATATATAAATAACAAAATAACAATTCAAACATAATGTCAAAATCAGAAGCTCCATGGAGAGAGAACTATAACAAGCACACCACATCAAGTTGTCCACTAGCAACATAGAATTTTAATGTATCTGAATCTTCTCAATTAGAAAAGGATAGGTGGACAGAGTCAAACACATCTCTTAAACAGATTCAACTCGCTTGACATATGACCGACAAACAATAATTACGTATCAAGCATTTGTTTAAATTTAATAAATTTAAAAACCAATTATTCTGCTTTGAGAAATCATACCTTGTTGGTGGCTATGTGATGTTATGGAGAATCTGTTTTTCTAGATTAGTCACCAATAATCCCCACAAGAACATGATCCATCTGTGAAACGATGAAACCGGTTGATATCTCTAATGATAATTTCCCTAGAAGTTATTCTGGATATATACTTAAATGCCACATGACAATCTTTGCAAATTCGGAGATTTTTCTTCACTCTAATAGGGGCTCCAGGAGGAGTACTAATCAATCCAAATGCGACTGCAAGTTTCTCACTGTGTTGGGAGAGAAGCACTTCCTTCTCACTTCGTTCAACATCATGGAGATCAATCTCCACCATTGGCACATAACCAGCTTTACCCATCAAATCACCCAACTCCTTAAGCTTTGCATATATCTCTTCAGTCCTTTCATGGCTTCTATCTCCGACGATAAAGGTGTGAACTTTATCTTTCAATTCAACCCAACTCATGGCTGGTTCTTTCTTCACCTTGCTATCTTTCATCAGTCTTCTAGCTTCAGCAACACCTTTCATCATTCCTGCAGAAGCATACATGTTTGCTAACAACACGTGGGTTCCAGACTTCTCTGGTTCAAGAGCAAAGAGCATCTCAGCTGCACGTCTGCCCAGCTCTATATTTCCATGAATTCTAGAAGCCCCTAGGAGTGCTCCCCATACTGCCGCATTGGCTTCAAATGGCATGCTGTTCACTAGCTCCATGGCTGCATCTAATTTCCCGGCACGTCCAAGAAGGTCAATCATGCAGGCATAATGTTCTTCGGTGTGTTTAACACCAAACATCTCTTCCATTGAGTCAAAATAATGTTTGGCCTCGTTAAGTAGACCCGCATGATTGCAGGCACAAAGAACGCTGGTCAGAGTTATGTGATTTGGAGGCACCCCCTCATCCAGCATTTTATGGAACAAATCCAATGCTTCCTTTCCACGCCCATGCTGAGCGAGCCCACCAATCATAGCAGACCAAGATACTACCCCACGTTCTGGTATCTCAGAAAAGGCTAAGTTTGCATCATCAATGCTTCCGCACTTGGCATACATGTTGACAAGTGCATTCCCTGCAAACACATCACACAGAAACCCCAGCTTTAAAGCCTGAACATGTATTTGTTTGCCTTGCTCATAAGCAGATAAACTAGCACAAGCATTGAGAAGGCTACTATAGACATAGGAATCTGGTTTGAGCTTCCTATGAAGCATCTCCACAAAGAGCTTCACAGCCTCCTCCCCCTGGCCACTCTGTGAGTAAGCTGTGAGCATTGATGTAAACGATACCACATCAAGATAAGAGCATTCCTCAAATAGCCTTCTTGCATCCTCTATGCAATCACACTTTCCGTATGCATCAATGAGACCATTTACAACGTAAGTATCAGATGCCAATCCTGTCTGCACTGCAAGTCGATGAGTCTGTTTGCTTAAACTAAGATCCTCTAGGCTAGCAGCTGATTTGAGAACAGCAGTCAGAGTGGTCCGATTGAAGCTAAAACCTTCCTTTGTCATCTCAATGAAAAAGGACAAGGCCTCTGCATCATTCCCACTATGCGCATATCCGGATATTATTGCATTCCACATAACTAGCTCTTTCCGTGGAATAGAATCAAAAGTTTTCTTTGCCTCCTCTTTGTAATAGCATTTTGCATACATATCAACAAGGCCAACGGCCACATATTTGTCTGACTCAAAGCCGACCTTGATCAGATTACTATGTATCTGTCGCCCCAAAACTGATTTCCCTTTTGCTGCACAAGCCTTCAGAATACTTGACAGAGTGAACATATTAGGAAGCATGCCTGAATCTCTCATCTCCATGAACAGTTCCAAAGCCCAGCTCTCATGCCCATGAAGAACACATCCTGCAATGAAAGCATTCCAAGAAATAATATCAGGCTGAAACATCCTTCTGAAAATAATACTAGCAGCCTCCACATTCCCCAATTTTGCATACAAATCAACTAAAGCATTAGCAGTGAATGGGTCTGAATCATACCCAAGCCGAATTAGATATCCATGAATCACCCTCCCCCTGCACATGTCCTGAGATCCAGTGCAAGCATTGAGCACACTTGAAAACCCATATTCATTAGGCCTCACCCCACCCAACACCATCTCCCTGAACAACCCAATCGCATCCTCAAACCGGTCATTCTTGACATATCCTGAGAACATAGCATTCCATGAGACCTCATTTGAGTCAGGAATCCCATCAAAGATCTTCCGGGCATCCACAACGCACCCAAAATTGGAATACACCACCAAAAGCGTATTGGCAACAAAAACGTCAGATTCAAACCCAGTCACAACAATAAAAGCATGAATTTGCAAACCGGCTTTGAGGTCAGAGGTGGCAGAGCAAGCCTTGAGGACACTGGGGAAAGTGAACTCATTACTAGATATTCCAAAAGATCGCATTTTTACAAAGCATTGGATGGCATCACGGCAAAGTCCATGGTGAACACAGGCAGAGATGAGGGTGGAGAAAGAAACAAGGTCTGGTGTGGGAATTTCATCGAACAGCTTACGGGCAAAGGTCAGGGAGTGGAAATTGGAGTAGAGCAAGAGAAGATGATTGCGAAAAGGAGGCTGATGAGCAAGTGCAGATTTGAGGAGGTAAGCATGGTGTTGGGTGAGGGATTGGAGGGAGGTGATGAAGGACAAGAGATTGGAGCTGGTGAGTGGTCTGGTGGGGAGGGAGAGATGGGCAATGGATGGAGTCTCTGGGATGATGGAGACGGTGGAGGTTTGGAAAGGCTTAGAAGAGAGGGCGGGAGAGAATGGTTTCAAGGCGGAGAAGCAATGGCGCCAAAGAGGCTTCATCCCTCACCCATCAGAGAGAAGAAGATGAAGCCAAGCCAAAGGGCCGTTATTTGACCGTTGCTTTTGAAGTTCTCTTCAGGAGGGATGTTTGCATGTATATATATAGCAGAACCAATTAAATAATTTATATATTTGGTTCTTAACCAAGAATTGAGTTGCTTTACATGTAAATATTATTTACTCTGATAAATTTATAGTTAAAATAATATTCACGGCTTATATTCAACATTTTATTATACAACTTGAATATTGGGACAATTTACGTGCAGATCATTTGTTTAATTAGAAATGAGTACGACAACAGATCAATCATTCGTGGGAAGCTGGAAGCAAAACCACATAGTTTTCTGACAAATAAAGGTCTACAAAATTTTCATAATACATAGTAAACCACAAACAAAAGTAGCTGCAAATGCTAGTTTCCTTCAAACAAAAGTGGTGGCATTCAAATAACATTAAAACTAAAGCTCAAAAGAAAACAATCCCAGTTCTGTTGCCGCAGCAAATCACTCTTCCTCCTCGCCCTCGTTCTCAGCAATGTTGAAGTATCTCAGCTCATACACATTGCGGTCCTTATTTGATGATATCACCCGCAGCCAATCCCGGACATTATGCTTCTTCAAGTACTTCTTTGTTAAGTACTTCAAATACCTGAGGAAGTCGATGATGAAATGTTCAGTCACGTAAAATAAACAGTTTATACTCAAAATAATCACTAGGGCTAATTTGGCACATACTACAGCATCAGGGAGGTCATTGAGAAAAATACAGAGCTGGCAGGGAAGACTACAATCAATCACCTCTCAACTATGAGGCAAAATCAATATAAAGGAATGACTCATTCACTTCTGGATATATTTAATTTAAGCAACTAAACAACCAAATCAATGGTTTACACACTATAAAATCCTAGCTCCAACTCGAGAAATATAAATGGAATGAGTTAAAAATGAGTTACCCTGCTTCCAGAGATCAAACACCAATTCTCTATCGGCCCACACATCTTTGCAACATTAACAACCTACCATCAATGTTCTACCATCCTAATCCCACCAAACTAAACACAAAGGACTACATTCCCAAGTTTGACTGAAATGCAAGGTATCAACTTAAAAAGGCTTGAGACCATAGCAAAAAGATATCTCTTCATACACACAGGCACATGTAAAAAGACAACACAATCTCCATGAGTTCTAAATCAGGAAGAAAATCAAATCCATTCCCCTAATATACAAAACCAAAGCAAATATGCAAAGACCTACCAAGCTATCAAGATTCTAGAGACTCATTTCATACATGAAGATGAACATTTATCAAGTACTCATTAGCATTAAATGCATGAAACTATACTCAATTTACATAAATGAACACAATAACCACAATCAAAGATCAATTGCAGAAAGTAAACATTAAGCTTGGGTCTTCCAATACACCAATCATCCCCAAATTTCTCATCAAGCACTTGATTGAAATTAAAAAGTCTAATTAATATACACATTTACAAAGCCTGTCTTTAGAAAAAAACCAGTGTTTTAGCTAAATTTCTACAGTAAATGTTTTAAATCTCATGCCAAATTAGCAAGAACTGCAAGATATTTTCAAAAGAAAATCACAAATCAATATAAAAACATAGTAGAAATACTCATAGATATACCTCCCATCAATATAACACATCAAATGTATCACCATTAACAAACAAAGAGATCAAGAAAATGGTGATCTAAATCTGACGATTTGTACCGCTTAGAGAAGGGGCCGTCGGTGGTGACGGTGATTTTGGTCTTCTCCCGAGTGACAGTGACAGCATCACCGAAAGCTCCGGGCTTTCCACCGCCAACTTTGATGCGCTCTTGGAGGAACTTCTCCAAGGACGCGATGTCCATGATCTTGTCCTCCACCGGTTTCGCGCAGTCAATCACGAACGTCGACCCCTTCTTCTTCCCAGCCTTGGCCCCCGACGGCCCGGATCCGCTTCCCCGGCTCATCTCACAAGTTCACTCACCGGAGCTGCTCAAATTAGGGTTAGGGTTTTCGAGCCAAGCAAGCAATGGAGAATTTATACGATGTTTGGGTTTGGGGTAATATGTCTCGCGTTCTATGACTGTTAACGAGAGCCTACCAATGGAGAAATTTCCATTTATTACCGTTCTCAATTTTTTCTTCGCTTCTAACTTGGGTAATCATTTAGTTTACGCTGTGCCGCATTACATCATAACGAAAAAAAAAAAAAAAAAGCTTAAATACAATCCATCAAGCTTAAATAATTATTTTTTAGAAATTTCCCAACAAATATTTACACCTGTTTAAACAAGTATTTATTTTCATAGAAACACACAAACAATGAAAAACAACACTATCAATACTCATCATCAGAATCAAAAGACTGTCTCCTTCTTAGAGATTCAAGCACTTCTGATGATCTATCTCCTCTTGCTAATCCAGCATTGCCATTGTTGTTAGACTTGAGTCTGGGAATGCTCATGCTTTTCAAAGGTGGAGTAGCTGCATTCCTGTTAACTTCCTCAAGCACTGATCTAGCAGTCACTTTGGCTGCTTCATCTGCCATTGCTGATGCTATCTTTGCTCCATTACCGGGTTTCTTCGAAACTTTAGAATAAATTGTAGTAGCTGGAGTAACTTGGTTTATCGGTGTTTGATGGTTCTTGGACCTTTTTGCAGTAGCAACAGCATCAGCAACCACGGATTTCGCCTTTGCAGTTTCATGTTTTTGTATGTCATAGATGAGTTCCTTCTGGAGCTGTTTGTCAGCGACAAGAATCTCATCGAATTCATTCTTGTAGTCCTTGAGAAGAACTCGAAGACAGTCCATTAGGCAACCTGTGAGGGGGCTGTTCTTGTTTTGGAGCAATCGTTTGAGTTCAATGAAGATGGGCACCGCAATCTGGATCAGGTTCTTCTTGGCTACTTGGGTGACCACCCTACCTCTGGCTGCAAGAAGGTTTGTTCCAGCATCACCGGATTCATCATCCATGTCTGTGGTGTCATGGTTTTTGTTGGAATGAAGACGCATTTCTTTGCAAGCTAAAATTTGCAGGGCATCCTGTCAAAGTGAATTTTAGTATATGCACAGTTGAATAAAGCTCTCATCATCATGAAAAGAAATATCTGTAGGAAAACTGGCTGTTAATTTTAAGATGAAAAGGAGCTGTACCTGCAGCACACATTGTCCGGGGACATCATCAATATTGAGCATACCATCAGAGGCTGATGCCAATATCTCTGCACATAACTTGGCCGAGGTGGCCAAAAGGTGCTCTGGAGCCATCTGTTTTAACAAGGACACATAGATGTGCATCCGTTGCGACCTTGACTTCTCATCATTGCCTCTGGAACCAAAATTAAAAAAAAAAATCAAGATACGTGCACCATCACTATAGGATGTGTACTCAAATATGAACCAACACTACCTTATTGAGAAAACTTTACGCCCTTTCTGTTTACCGATTTCGTTCTGAGTCTCACTTTGACAGCCATGGGCCTGGCAGTTGTTTAGAACAAAAATAGCCTCCACGAAACTGTTATAAGCAAGCAGTGGGGCCTTAACTGCAGATGAATCAAACAAGAATTGAATCTTTCCATTTCTGTCAGACAAGAAGAAGAAGATAGAGCCTCACCCTTCAGGATGCTTCCAAAGAGGAAATCAGCAAGATGCCTGATTTTCTCAGATTCATCAACTAGAGACAAGAGAAACCGAAGGAAAAGAACACCTCTCCATTTCACATAGTCTCTCTGGATAAAAATCATGTAATCAGGTGATCCATAGTAATGATAAAAGCCAACCTCCAGGGACTAAAGTTCTTGGGAAGAACAAACCTGCAATAGTCTTGACAATAGGATAAAAGTTTGCCTCCTAACAACTTCACAAGGGTCACGCAATGAAGCAGTAATCCTAGGGATATAACTGTTCATTCAAACAGTGAATGTAAGATCATTTGTCAGTTTATTTTTGGGTAACATACCTTCAGGATACGTTATTCTCAAACACATGACAATACTTTTAATTTCCAATTATTATTCAACAGCAAGAATGTGTTAAGCTCCCTTTGTTTATGAGTAAATACTATGAGAATATAGGCAAAATAAACAAACTGCTTAAGATTTGCCAGAAATGCAGCCAGAAATTTTCAGAATACTTGGAAGGATTTAATCAAAAGATCAAGAAACAAGGGGATCATTCTAACAGCTTAGTTGGAGAAGCAAGAAACTTATCCAATTTTTCAGTCATAAGAGATGTACCAATCAACTAAGGCAGTGTACCGAACACAGAAATCTGCCATAACCACCATAATATTATTCCGAAGGGCTGCGCAGTCACTTCTCTCCAGCTCCTGAATTGACATGAAAGAACGATTCAGTTATAATACCAGATAACCCAGGCCATAAGCAATAGCAATTTGTAAGCAAACCTGCACAAAGAGCGGAATATAGCGTTTTGCTAGTTTGCCATCTACAAGACAGATTTTTCCCAATGTCACCCAGGATTGTGTGTACAAGGATGGGGCCTTCTCCTTTAATGGAACTGTCAAGCCAGCAAGCTTTTTTGGCTTTGGTTCTGAACTACTGGAAGTTACAATTGTGTGCAACAACGGGATGACACCCTGCAGATCAGTAGATGGGCAAACCAAAATCAATGAACCAACAGAGAAGACTGCAACCACAGCCTGTTGCAGAGACTTCGGTAATGCTGTTTCTTTATTCCTTTTTGTCCTCCCACTTCGAGTTTGAGGGGGTGTTCGAAAGCTGTTGGCTTTGGATGAATCTGAAACCTCTGAAATGTAGCTCTTGATAATCTTTACAGCTTTTGATAGCAGCTGGCGCACCCACTTCAGTATGAGGATTTCACTCTCCTTTGGATCTGTAGCTTTCTGTTTGCACAGAGTCTTGAGAGCCTTTACATGAGCATCAACCTATTATCAGAAGGAAAAGAAATTAAAATGTATACCATAAACAGCACAAAACTGAGAGAAATTTCAATTCTAAAAATGTTAGAGCATTTCCTAAGATGGAAAACAACAGAACATAAAGGAAAAGATTGGTGTCACGCTGATTAGTGTCACGCTGGTAAGTGAAGAACTGGTCAACCAAACTTACCTCGCTAAGATTCATATTAAAATCCTCAATCCTTTTAAGCAAGTTGTGAGCGAGATCAGCAGCAGGCTCAGGAGGCAGCTCCATTGACACATTGGAAATGGTTTGCAGGAGGTAGACACGATCTCCTGCCCATGAAGCAGAGTTTGCTTCCACTCCATCAGACACTTCACTTTGTTCTTTCAGGTTAGCCTTGTCAAAGAGCTGCCAGTGATGATGGAGAAACTCCCAGTTAACTGACTTAGGTGTGAACAGAGATACCTCAGAGAGAAGTTGCCAAGCTCCAGCAGGGGCTGTCCATTTCTCCATGGGCATGGAATTTCTTAACCACAAGGTCTCAGATGATGAAATTATGTGTTGAAGGGAAATAGCAATCGATCCCTTCAGCTTTTTCTTCTTTCCAAGGCTTGCACATATCTTCGTTATACAAGGCGCAATCTCTCCATCACATACGCCATTTAACAAATCCAATACTAATTTGGGAACAAGTGATTCTATGTCCATTGTATCATCAGTCAAGCTCATCTTCGTTACTCTAGAAATACAGTCAAATACGAGTTCAAGAAACAAATTCTCGCATTCCTCTTGGATGCTTGATTCGTTGTCCACAATCATCTGTGGCACCGCATGAAGCCATTCATCAATCACTCTACTGTCTGGAAATCTTCTGAAAACCTACATGTCCAGAACTCAAAAAGGGCAACAACAAGGAAGAATGAACACTAAAGATCATACCACAAATGAGAGTCTAGCGGTTAAACAGACTGGAAATAGATACCTCAGAGAGAGCTGAGACAGCAGCTTTGCGAATGCTCACAAGAGGATCAGAACAGGCTATCCCCATTGTCCTAAGAATTACATCATCAACTGGCCTGGTCATCAAAGCTGTAGACTTTGTTATCAAAAGCAATGCAGCCTTCCTCACAGCAGCTTTCTCATCCACACACCTCCTCCTAAGCAGCTCCGCAAAACCCGAATTCTGGAAAGCCACCACTTCCTTCAATCTGTCAAGCTTATTGGCATCCATGGAGAACACACCAATCACCTGTGCCATGTTGGCCAATGCCCGTGCTCGAATTGCTCCTATAGAATCTGAACACCGGCTCACCAATGCCTCCAAACACTTCATTACCCAATCATCCTCAATTTCCATGGAATCGGGGAACAATGTCAATAGATGTGGAAAAAGATCAACAGCCAATAACCTGAGGTGCGACTTCCCCGAACCCATCTTCACCGCGAACTCTGCAAAACTAATCCGGTCCTCAACCTCCATCGCCTTCACAACCTCCATTATCGCATCAACAGCAAAGCCCCTCGGTTCCGACTTCTCCGGAGACTTCATTGCGAGATACCTCGGCAAGTACATCAGAGCCTTCCTAATCTCATCATTTTCCCTACTCAAAGGCGCCACCTTTCTGGTCACAAACCCCAAAGCCAATCCTCGAGATGGGCTTTTCGATGGCGAGAGGATGATGGGAGCCAACGACCTCAATAACTCGACCGTCGATGTTGACTGATCCCCGTGCTCCGGCCGAGAAATCACCTCATAGAGAATCCGGAAGCATTGGTCCTGGACCTTGTGGTGTTGACCATGTTGGGCGGCGGTAAGTATTCCAGCCAGTGTCTCTATGAGGGATCTCCGGCCATCGGTGGTGGAGTCGAGGCGGACGCGGGCAAGAACCGATTCGAGGGATTCGAGGACCCGGATGAAAAGGGCAGGGGGATCGAGGTCGCACTTTTGAGATCTGGAGGAGCTTTTGCGCTTGCGGGGATTGGAAGGGGGATCGGATTGGGGCTTGAAGGAGAGGCGCAGAGAGCGGAGAAGGGAGAGGAGGGGGAGAGGGGAGAAGAGGGACGAGAGCGGGGAGGAAGGAAGAAGGAGGAGAGAGAGGTAGGCAAGGGAAGCCGGCAGGGAGCCGGCGTCCATGGAGGCTGAAAGAGGACAGAGTATCGCAGCCGGAGGGAGGTTGCGGGTTGCGAGAAGGTCCCAAAGGCTGTCGCCGACATTGCCAGAGATGAGGGGACGGAGGGAGGAGTCGGAGAGAGGGGCAGAGGAATGTGAGCGGTGGAGGCTTTCAACCTCCGAGAGGAGCTCTACGAGGGCTTCCTCGGCGTCGGTGGCCATAGGCGGGGGAGGCGCCGGCGAGGTGTCTGAGGATTGTTACGGAAAATAGAGGACTTTTTTTTTTTTTTTTTACGAATTTCGTTTGAAATTTCCCGCTTGGAGGTGAGGTGTAAGGGATGGAGTTACCGTACCGGTAAGATTACCAGTTGAACTTAGTTCAGTGAAAACTGAAAAGTAGTAGTACTTTATTAGCCAAAAGTAATTTCTTTATAAATAAAAATAATAAAATATTAGAAAAAAATCTTCAAGTCAGTTAACGTGGCCAACTGCTCTTAGGTCAATTGGCACCTCGTCTCTTACGTAAAGTCTTCGTTTTGGGAATTAAACATGGCTCTTTTTTTCGACCCCCGTCTCGCGCAAAGTGCTTGTCGAGTGCGGCTCCCCCACGTCTGATTTCTTTTCAGACTCTTTTCAAAAAAATAAAATAAAGCGATTCACATATATTTTACAATTATTTGAAAAAAAAAACATTGATAAATGCTTAGATCTCTCACGTCCTATCTCCTTAAAGTATAACACTTGAAAGAAGCTAATTTCAAGGCATCCAAGATCACAAAAATCAATCAATTAGGCACCATAAAAAAGTTCTATTAGCTACAAAATTGCACACAGAGAGAGAGAGAGAGAGAGAGAGAGAGAGAGTGTGTGTGTTAAAATGTTTGAACTCAGGCAGCTAATGATCTTGCTGCTGGAATCCTCATCCTGAACTAGAACTAGATGTATTGCTTGTTCTTGCAGTAGAATATGATCGAACAATTTCAGCGAAAGGCTGTTCTTAGACTGAAATTAGGCACATTGATGTACAGTGGCGGATGTCATTGTGTGCAGAGTCCTCTTAGACAGGGCTTTGGAGGATTGGCAAACTATGGAAACCACCACCAACGTTGGCATACGGGCATGCCCTGCAGTGCACTTGAAACATGTCCACGAAGCCCACCAGAGTTGTGATTTGGATGGTGCCGCTGACCATTGGTCCGAAATTGATAGTTGGCCGGGTACCGTAAATTTGGAGAGACAAATTGCCCATAGGTTCTAGAATCATAGCTGCATTCAGATAGATAGTTGATGTGTGAAATGTGAAAGCAACTAATGCTTGCAATTGCCTATAGGTAACATAACAATGTTAGACATCAAGTTATCGCTTACATAGATGGTAGGCATTGATCAGCACCATTCATTAGGAGAATGGTTATAGAATGTGGAGCAGGCTCTTCCCAGGAAATATGGACTTCATTGGCATATACAGGAGACATCATAATAGCTGTTGAGGAAGCAATTGTATTCAACTCAAAAGTTACTTGTGGTCCGAAAAAGACTCATAATCAGTTAAATGCATTCAAACAAATATGCCAACTTAAATTTTGGGTACAAGATGTACTTACGGAGAACTGCCTGGCTGCATGGCCCGTTGCTGGAGATCAGGCAAAGAAGCAAGCACAGTTCACAATTATGAAGGTGAAAATAAACACAATAGGCAAGACAAGTTATATATCAATAAACCATGCGTGAAGAAATTTCCTTATGGCACACTTACTGGTGGAATAAGCAAGATGAGCACCATGGAATTCCATTTCTCTGCAGAAAATAGGAAGCAAAGAAGTGTGAGTCTATGCACGGCCAGGCAGGGGCCAGATTACATGGAAACGAATTTTGCCATAACAGGATAGAAACATTCAGATAAGTGCACTAATTTCCTGTGATGCACACTGGCTTACCAATGAGGCAAGTATTTCCAGAAAATGTAGTCATCATGAGGAGAATTTCTCTAGTTTTGTTCCTATGTGTGAACTATTCCTCTTCACCAAAGAAGATGTTGTTGAAACAACATAATGAAGACAATCGAAAAATACCAGCATCTTATAGATTTTAATCTCCAGAGCAAAAAAAAATCTTAAATTGTGAATACAAGACAAAGCATGAACCAGCAAAACAACTCCAGCTAGAAGATATTGATATGGGCTGACACAAATTAATGGGTTTACATAAGGAGACAACATATAAGTAACAGGGATTACAGTGACCTACACGACGACGAGCTTCGGCCGTCCTGTTTGCTGGCTGAGAAGTGTTTTGTCTCGTCCCCCTACGATTGGTAAATTGCCAGTAACCTTCCTCAATGTCTGCACAATTTGGGCATTGCCTTTTTCCACTATAATTAAATGCTGAACAAATGCAATCTGAAAATTTTGCAAAACAGAAGAAGAAATGACTGAGATTGCTGAACTAGTAAGTATATAATGATGTAAGATCAAGGCAGTCATGCCATAAAATACATACCAATAAAAAAAATACTGACAATCAAGTTACATGATGCCTTTTCAGTCAACTAAAAAAAAATGATAATGAAACAAAGACAAAGCCATGATTATTCAGATACAAGACCAGTTCTCTCTGTTTGGTCTTACCTACAATCCATTCAGAGGAATTGACTCATCTTGTGCCAAGATTATGATTTCATCAAATGAGACAAGAACTTCACACATCTTATACCAATGTTGGATGAACAGAGAACTTTTTTCTTCTCTTCAAGATCTTGACTCATCTTGCTCCAAAATTTTGAATTGGTATTTCAAAATCATTCCTTTCTTATAAATCTTGGAACATTAATCATCAATCACAGTAGATCAAGCATCTCATTCTTAAATTAAAAGTAAAATTAAAAACAAACAAATGCGAGAAAGGACGAAAGCAAGCGGCACTTAATCAAGAATCATCCAAGATACCACAAGAGATGAGGGATTCAACACGAATTCACAGTAAAAATCAGACGCAAGGAAAAAAAATTCCAGAGTGGGATTCCACCAACCGAGATGGAATTCATGCCCGCAACGTAGCTTCGCCATAGACCTCGTCCTGGTGGCCATGTCGACGACCTCAAGGCAGATGGAACAGGTAGTGCCAGCGGCGCCCTCATCGGCTGATGGAGTATCACTGCCTTGAAGATCCATCCTCGCCTGCGAATTCGATCGAAATACAAGAAACAAGAAGAGTGATTTGCTCGCTTGCGATGGATGAGCTCGAGAGTAGGAAAGGAGAAGAGAAATGGCGGGCTATTTAATTTGCATTCCTTGAATGCCATGTCATCGTTCCACCGGGCCCACATACTATGGTGCTTACGTGGCACGCTCACATCGACCGATGAGTTCCAATCACGAGGCGCTCTTATTAACCTTTTCAAAACATGCAAATTAACTCTTATTTTTAAACTAAAGTGCTTTGGTGTTGTGGCACTCCCCTAACCCGAAAAAAATATGTTTATGGGACTTTTATTATCCAAAATTTGAAATGTGTTAGATGGAGTGACGCCAAAAAAAAAAAAAAATACTGTGTGGAAGCATACTTATATAACCTAATCACCGCATCCACTGAGAAAAATGTATATGAGCTGAATAATAGTGGTTTGTCCATTTTATCAAAAAAAAAAAAAAAATCTTTTGTACACTAGTGAAAACCAAAGGGTTGAATTTTAGTAGACATATGAATGACCTACTTTTGTTAAGAAATAAATAAATAAATAAATTGGATTTTAAAAATGTTGTAACTCTTTATATATGTATATTAATTAGTTAACAATTATTTGATCTATTGATATCGGATTCTTCTAAGAAGCGTAAAATCATATAATCGCACTCCACACGTCTTCCCCTCACACATGATTTATCATAATATATATATATATATAATTATTGGTTTATCAAATGGATAAATATACTATGAAGGCAAGTTGAAAGCACCATCATAGAGAGCCTTGAGATTATAATAATTAGAATAGCAGACAAAGCCAGTATTATTGGGGTTTCATGTGTCAATTGCCCGGCAGAGATGAAAGCTTTGAAAGGACTAGGAGAGCATCTCAATTTACTAAAGGACAGATCTATATTTAAAGAAAATATTCCATTCATCTGTGACAGGGCCTACGTGCAATTATTGTGTTTCCATCTCCAAGCAAATAATGATAAATGTATACAGTCATTGCCAGAGTTATACATTAAAATTTGTTTCTATGTTTTTCATTATTAAAAAAAAATACTATAAAGTATCAATGATTTTAAGTATCAGTAAACTGTTTTTCTATAATGCATAATTAATCAGAGTATTTTCGACGTCCAATAGATAATAAAAACTACATATTTATCCATCACACAAGAGAATTATATTTAATTCATTAATTCTCCAGACAACAAGTCCTTCCTCCTCTTCTTCCTTCTTGCTCTTCTTTCTGTTCCTCTTGAATCAGCAGGCTGTAAATGAAGTTCTGCAAAAGGTATCAGGAGTACATGCAAGTAAGTAAATTGGGTTTCCCTGGAGTTCCTCTCAAGAAGCTCAAAAAGTTACTTCGGAGTTGCAGGACCAAATCCCATTTCCCAGCACCATAAACACTACAACACCTCACTTCCTCTTCATTGTCCTGGTAACTTCTTTTTCTATAGCAAATTCCATGTATGTCATATCATTTACAGATGGACTTCTTTCATTTTTATTGCTCATTTTGATCTCTGTATGTAATTAATCTAGTGTGTGATGCCACTTTCTTCCCCCTCTCTTCTCATTTCAGTAGTTGCTTGTTGTTTCAAGGAAAAAGCTCAAACCTTGCTTGAACTGCATCCTACTTCATGCTTGATTAAGTATGTATTCTTTGGTTTGCAGCTAGAAAGCTGTTGAATAATTATGAAATTTCATAAAAGAAGTCAAGAACCTGCTCACTTATGCTATAATCAATTCAGCTGCAATAAGGAAAATCTTGAACTTGAAGAAATATGATAAGGTCCCTTAATTCTCATCTTTCAATTCCATATTCTCTAATGAAAATTCTGAACTTTATACAAGGTTGATTCCCTGTTTGCAGATTCATGGCTCTAATCCAGGTGAGATCTTTAGATAGAAAGACACCTTGGTTTTTCTCCATTGTTGATGGAGAGCCAATGCTCCCTTATGGTCTATTTGACTCTGTGAATCTTCAGATTGATCTTTTCTTGCTCTGTTTGTTTGGTAAGCTTCTGGTATCTAATTATTTACTAATTCCTCTTCTGAATTTGTGAATCTTGATATTGACCTTACTTGTTCTGCATGTTTTGCTGAGTTCATTGTGGTGGTCATGTTAATTTTCATCATATTTTTAAGAACCTAAACTTGTTCAAGTTTGATTAATGTTTTGTGTCACTCCGGCCACTCGTTCAAGCTATTCATGTTTTGCTGATTTAGTTTCTCTGTTCATGGATCTTTAGAGAGAAAATTAAAGGTCACTACCTGAGTTTTTTCTTTGAAGTAGCACATAGAGATTAAGCATATAAAGGCAAGTGAAATTTTTGCTTCATTTCCAATGTGGAATTATTCTCAAGTACATAAATCATGTTGGCCTAGGTTAGAATGTCAACAAACGAATTGTGTCCAGCTCAGCTACAATAATGGGCCTAGGCATGTACAGTTCAAGTAATTCCTAGTTACAATCATAACTTAAGTCAAGACAACAGATTATACACAAAGTGATTGTTATGGATGACTTTGTGGGTAAGACTTATGAGAGACGTGGACCACAGGAAAAGGAGATCATAAGGTTCCAAGATGGGAAGGAAAACAAATAATTTCATTCCTAATTTGAGGAATCTGATTTGGCAAGCAATATCGCCAAAGATAGGAATAAAGACAACCAATAATTTTATGCCTTTTAAATAGAGTTTGTTTTAGCAAGTATTTCAATTGCAATCAAGAGTCCTTAATTTCAGTCCTTAATTCTAGTTTCATAATTTCTCATGTAATCTCTATTTAAGAAGATGATTTGAGAGAATAAAGACAAGTTGAATTTGGTTATATCTCTGGAGGTTTAAGACTCTCTCCATCTTAATGAGTCTAAGGTTAGGAGCTCCTTTCAACGAGTTCCACATTCATCATAGGTTCGTCACGAGGAAGGAATCGCAATAAAGGGAAGACGCCGGCATTCGAAGTGGATTTTCCAGTTCATCGCCCGGTGACTTGATCCATAACCCGAGAACGTGACAGTGATTATCAAATAGAAATTTGAAACAAAGTTCGGATTTTAAACAAGACAGTAACAAGAAGCTATGAACAAAGGATTTAACCAAGTCAAGATGAAATGCAGAAAAGGCAAAGGGAAGAATTTAGGTTTTCATAAGATCATAACTTGAGGTGCCTTTATATAAGATTTTTTTATTTTATGCCAAATGATTGGCCAAGTAACCAAAGAAGGTACGGATGTACATAATCCTCGACGGAGTAAGTGGGCAAAGCCCGTGTACACGTGGGCATTGGGACCACCAGCGCACAATCATTGCTCGATCACACGCCTAAAAATATGCTCTCATCAGTTAATCGAACTCTTGTCACTTGTAAAGAGTTTTTAAGGGGACTTGCATACTAATTGACCTCTCACCACATAAGGTGATTTTATATAAGACTTGTACTTTAGATTTTTAGTCAAGTTTCCAACTAATATAGGAATAATAGTGAATTAAGCCTTGAATTATAACGTTTGAATCAGAATTCAACTTTGATGAAGATCATATGCATCACTTATGCAAAATCATGGTTGGCACATTCCTTTTTATCAAGGTTGAGATAGATTTTATGCAACTAATCTTATATAGTCAATAACATTTCATGGAGATTATTATAGAAATTACTTGTGTACGCTCACAAATGTAACTTGGTAGCTATTTCCACATACATGAGATCTTTAAAGATATCTTAGTAAAATATCTTGCGTAAGTATAGCCTTTGATTTCATCAAGAGCTCAGTTAAATCTTAAACCACTATCTGAGAGCACTCATCCTAGAAATGGGGTTAAAGTACATTTCGAATAAGAATTATGCTCTCCCAGTCAACCAATCAAATAGATTCCCTTTGAACTTTTTATCATGGGATCTCCAATCAAAGAAATAGGGTGACTATTGTTACAAACTTTTATGGACTCAGTTTTATTCCACTCAATGTTTTGGCTATTGTTATCCCTCAACCACGTCAGAGAATCCAGTATACCTTGGTCCAAAGGATATAGTACAATTTAATAATCTAGGAACTCTTTCAAGAGCAACCCAGTATTCTGGATTTGGGTTGCTAGTGTATCTGCTCAGTCTAGTTATAGCTTACACAACATCAATTCTAGTTTGTTCGCGAGATACATGATGAATTCTATAATCTAGGTATAGCAACCTAATCAACAAATTCACCCTTTTTTTCTTTTTAAGGTGTGCACTAGGATCAAAGGTATAGCAATAGGTTTACAATCAAGATGTCTATATTTCTTTAACACTTTCTTAGTGTAATAATTAAGATTTGGATAGTGTAATGTGGGGACTAATATAGTAAATTTGATTACTAGAATCACAATAACTACTCCTAGGTCTTTCAACTCAAACTTACTATATAAGAAACTCTAGACATCATTGATAAAGTGTATGTTAGATGCAAATATAAGCATGCCATCAACATACAAACAAATAATGACACATTTACAATCTACATGTTTGCAATAGACACATCTATAACATTTGTTCACAATAAACTCATAAGAAATAATGGTAGTGTCAAATTTCGTATGCCAATGCTTAGGGGCTTGCTTAAGACAATAAGAAAGTTTACAAGTTCACAAACTTTATGCTCTTATCCAAGAATAACAAAACCTTCTGGTTGAGCCATGTAAATCTCTTATTGCAGATCACCATACAAGAAGATAGTCTTCACATCCATTTGATGGATTTCAAAACTGAAGGCAGAAGCAAAGGTAAGTAGGATTTTAATAATGGTGGTACAAGTAGTAAGGGACTAGGTTTTACATGGATCCATTCTTTTGATCTGCTTGTATCCTTTTGCTAAAAACGTCATACCACAATTTCTTCCCAAAAACTCAAATACAACCTAGTGGCGCGCTCCCAAGTTGGCAAAGCAGTAAGAATCTAGATGTTGCTTTTTATAATTAGGCTAATCTCGTTATATATGGTTTCCTTCTAAAAAATAGAATCAGGTGAACTCATAGCTTCCTAATAAGTAGTGTAAGTATCCTAAATCATAAAGGCACTAAACTCATCTCCCAAGTTTTCAATTTTGCCTTTCTCATTTCTTTCATGTTTTACTACAAGAATAGTGTTGGGACTACTACAAAAATCAAGGGTTAAGGAAATAGAATGAGTCAAGTAGACAACTATCTTTAAAAAAAAATATATTTTCTCGAAGTATGTTGCATCTCCAGCTTAACTTCAGTGATAGTGCTCTTAGCTATTTCACTTACATTTGAATCAATCTCTGGGAAGTTTTCAACATTATTACCTCAAGTATAACCTACAAATGTTATATCAATAGTTTTGTGTGAGTGTAATGATATAGCGGAAACAATCAAATAACAAGCTAATGCTTCATAGGTATTTCATCGAACACCTTGCGTGCATGCCTTGTAGCAACACCTTGTCATGCATCTAAGTGTGCAAGATTCCAAATTACAAAATACCTATTAGATATAGCATACCAAAGCAATTAAGATCCCAAGAAGTAACCAACATACCAAAGAACACTATGATTTATGTGGAAAACCCTTGCGGGAAAAACCACGGGCGGCGGTGAGGCAATCAATCCACTATAGAGACAAAGCAATACAAGGTGGAAGCCAACAACAATGGGGAGGCTTCAAATCCCCAATCTCTCTCACAAAAGAATAGATATGATGCACTCAATTCTACTCCTTCTTCCTCTCTCAATTCCTAGCTCTCTCTAGAAAACAAAACGCCAAAACTCTCTGTTTCGGATTGAAAGATGGGCTTAATAAAAACATTATTCATACAGCCCCCTGAAGTTGCTAAATATTACAAATAGCTTCTTTTCAATCCTACTACACATATAGAAAGGAAAATAAAGTGAAAGAGAAGCCGAACTTCACAATTCTCCACCTCGGCGATGATTGAACCACAAAGCAAACACATTAAGTAACTTGATGCCAAATGTCCAATCTCCAAAGGCTTCATCTCTAAATGAACAAATCAACAAATAGTAAAACTCACCTCCTCCAATTAATGCTCAATATGGAGCTAGCTTGGACAAGCACGAACGCCAACCAGGTCTAAGCAATGCTCGAACTTTGCTTTTGGGACAACCTTGGTTAACATATCAGCTGGGTTGTGTTTTGTGTCAATCTTCTCCACAAACAAAGTCTTCTTCTTCACATGAAGACGAATGAAGAAGTTGCGCACATCAATATGCTTGGTTCCCTCGTGAAACTTCTCATCTTTAGCAAGATAGATCGCACTTTGATTATCACAAAACACAACACGATCAACTTGTTCAACACCCAAATCACCCAGAAAACCATGCAACCAAATAGCCTCCTTTACTGCCTCTGTCAACGATATGAACTCAGCTTCTGTAGTTGATAATGCAACAACCGACTGTAAAGTTGCCTTCCAACTAATACAGGAGCCACAAAGCTGAAACACATAGCCGGTAAGTGAACGCCTCTCATCAAGATCCCCAGCAAAATCTGAATCTGAATAACCAACAACTTGCCCCGGATTTGCTGTCCTCTGATCAAACATCAAACCATAACTGCTTGTGCCACGTAGGTACTGAAAGATCCACTGTACTGCCTTCCAATGCTCTTTTCTTGGCCTTGACATAAAACGGCTTACAATACTAACAGCATGCGCAATATCAGGACGCGTGCAAACCATAGCATACATTAAACCGCCAACTGCACAAGCATAAGGAACTCTAGACATGTACATTTCCTCCTCTGCATCCAAAGACCCTGATGAAGTAGACAACCTGAAATGTGTCGCTAAGGGAGTAGAAACTGGCTTTGCTTGTGACATATTGAACTTACCCAGAACCTTCTCAATATATTGGCTTTGTGAGAGCCAAAGCATGCCTTGGGACCTGTCACGACGAATATCCATCCCCAATAACCTCTTAGCAGCACTCAAATCCTTCATCTCAAACTCACTTCCAAGCATGACCTTTATCTTCTCAATTACAGAATGACTCTTTCCAGCAATAAGAATGTCATCAACATAAAGCAGCATATACACCCTAGATCCATCTGTAAATGTCTGCTGATAAACACAAACATCAAATGAACTCCTCTTAAATCCATGGCTGCTGACATAAGCATCAAACCGATGATACCATTGCCTTGGAGACTGCTTCAAGCCATATAATGACCTCCTAAGCAAACAAACATGGTCTTCTTTGCCTTGAACCACAAACCCATCTGGTTGCGCCATATAGATTTCCTCCTCTAGATCACCGTGAAGAAAAGCTGTCTTTACATCCATTTGCTCTAACTCCAAATCATATAGAGCAACCAAAGCAAGTAAGGCCCGAATCGAAGTATGCTTCACGACTGGAGAGAATACCTCATGATAATTTACCCCTTCCTTTTGACTGAAGCCCTTCGCCACCAATCTAGCCTTGTACCTTGGAGTATGAACTCCTGGAGAAGTCTCCTTGAGCTTGAAAACCCATTTGCAACCAACAATCTTGCGCCCTTTTGGTGGCAACACTAACTCCCAAGTGTGATTCTTCTGTAATGATTCCATCTCCTCAGTCATAGCCTGGATCCAACTAGCTGCTTGGGAACAATTGATTGCCTCATGAAAAGTGCTAGGCTCATTATGCACAATATCCTCAGCAACTGTTAAAGCGAAAGCAACTCTACCTCTATCTTTCGCTACAGGTGTAACCCATTCTCCATAGCGCTGTGGTGGCTTCGTCTGCCCACGCAGACGATGTGCTATAGGAGAATGTGGAGCCTCTGAAGCTCCAACTGAATTTGTATCCTCTAACTGATCATCAACAACATCTAACTCGAACTCTGCCTCATCTGAACTTTCATGAATACCACCTGCAGATTCTGATAATAATGGCCGTTGTTGCTGATTATCAATTGTAGTAGACTCGGTCACTGGAGTCTCTACCTCAAATATTATCCTCTGTGCTACCTGCTCTGCCTCAGAACCACCACATGTAGAAGCTCCACCTGAAGCAGGAGCCTCTGCCAATTGTCGACCTGTTGGAGTAATGATCGCCATTTCATCAAAGGTCACATCTCTGCTGACGATCACCTTAGGGGGTCTAGAATCCTTACACCACAAACGATACCCCTTAACTCCATCACCATAGCCGAGGAAAACACACTTAAGAGCCCGAGGTTCTAACTTATTCTCGCGAACATGAACATACGCCAGACAACCAAATACCCTCAGGTGATCATATTGAGGTGGCTTGCCAGACCATACCTCCTCTGGTGTCTTGCACTCAATAGCTATCGATGGCGAGCGATTAACTAAGTAGCAAGCTGTGGTAACTGTTTCTGCCCAAAGACTTTGGGTAACCCGGCATGAGAGAGCATACACCGGGTTTTCTCTAATAATGTTCTATTCATACGTTCCGCTACTCCATTCTGCTGTGGAGTATGAACTGTGGTATAGTGTCGAATGATGCCGGCATCTTGACAGTATTTCTCAAACTCTCTCGAGCGGAACTCTGTGCCATTGTCAGACCTCAAATACTTGACCTTTCTTTCTATCTGTGTTTCGACCATAGCTTTCCACTGGCGAAAATGACTAAAAGTTTCATCCTTGGACTTCAGGATGTAAACCCAAACCTTCCTACTAAAATCATCAACGAAGGTTAGCACATAATGTCTACCTCCATTAGAAATAACTGGTGATGGACCCCATAAATCAGTGTGCACATAGTCAAGAATGGCCCTTGTCGTGTGAACAGATCTCTTAAATCTCAAACGAGTTTGCTTCCCAAAGATGCAATGCTCACAAAACTGCAAACTGCCTGTCCTCTGACTCCCTAACAAACCACGACGACTCAGCTCTGCCAAGCCACGCTCTGACATGTGCCCCAATCTCATGTGCCACAAAGTAGTCATAGTATCTTCATCTATCTGAGAACTGGAAGCTACTGAAACTGACCCAGTAATTAAGCTGCCATGTAAGAAATACAAATCATCTGTATCTGGAGTAGTAAGAGCCTTCATCACACACAAAGAGCCTTTAAACACCTTGATTTGATAGTTTTGAGTTACAAACTTGTAACCTTTCCTATCAAGTGCCTTGAATGAGATCAAATTCTTCTTCAGTCCAACCACATGACGAACATCTGTGAGTGTATAAATAATGCCATCATACATCCTGAATTTGATGGTGCCAATACCAACAACTTTACACTTTGAGTCATTGCCCATAGTAACTGAGCCTCCATTAAATGGCTCATAAGTAGCAAACCACTCTCGGTATGGACACATATGGTAAGAGCACGCAGAATCAAGAATCCAACCAGTGCTAAAACTCATGTCACACCCAGCTGATGCACTAGAAGCACAATGCCCAACTGAAGTAAAGTCTGCACTAGCAATAAGTAACTCACCAGAACTGCCATCTGAAACTGCTACAGTAGCTGAAGATGTATCACTCTTGCTGATGTCTCCATGCTTGTCTTTCTTTTTCTTCAACTTCGGACAATACCATTTAATATGACCCAATTCCTTGCAATAGTTACAACGAATGTCTTTCTTGCCCGAACGAGACTTTGAACGGCTCTTTGATTTCTTACCCTTGTTATAAGTAGCATCATCACCACTATGACCACGCTCTACTGACCTCCCACGTGTGACAACAAGACCTTCACCTTCACCATGACTTTCCATGCGAGTCTTCTTAAGCAAATCCTTTGACAATAGAATAGAAGTAGCATCATCCATGGAAATAGATTCCTTACCATAAAGGATTTGGTCTCTAATGCCATCATATGAATCCGAGAGTGAGCACAAGAACAAGATAGCCAAATGTTCCATGTCCATAGAGCTTCCAAAATTTTGATAATCAAGCACCGCTTTATTGAACTCATCAATATATTGCTTGATAGAAGTTCCTTCTTGCATGCGCATCCTGAACAAGCGCATCATGAGGTAGAATCGACTAGAGAGTGACTTGTCCAAATAGAGAGACTCCAATTTCTTCCAAAGAGCTATAGAGGTCTTCTCCAAACATACTTGCCGTAACACATTATCTGCAAGAGCCAACCGGAGCACCGCCAATGCCCTTTTATCTAGCTTCTTCATCTCATCATTTGACAAGTCCGGATCATCACCTTCAAGCACACTATCCAAGCCCTTATCAACTAGAATAGAATGGATCTTGACTTGCCATAGCCAAAAGTCACCATTGCCATCAAACTTGTATATTTCCAAAGTTGACATCTTTGACAAAATAGCAAATAAACTCGTGCCTTTGATATGAAACTAGCTCTGATACCACTTGTGAGTGTAATGATATAGCGGAAACAATCAAATAACAAGCTAATGCTTCATAGGTATTTCATCGAACACCTTGCGTGCATGCCTTGTAGCAACACCTTGTCATGCATCTAAGTGTGCAAGATTCCAAATTACAAAATACCTATTAGATATAGCATACCAAAGCAATTAACATCCCAAGAAGTAACCAACATACCAAAGAACACTATGATTTACGTGGAAAACCCTTGCGGGAAAAATCACGGGCGGCGGTGAGGCAATCAATCCACTATAGAGACGAAGCAATACAAGGTGGAAGCCAACAACAATGGGGAGGCTTCAAATCCCCAATCTCTCTCACAAAAGAATAGATATGATGCACTCAATTCTACTCCTTCTTCCTCTCTCAATTCCTAGCTCTCTCTAGAAAACAAAACGCCAAAACTCTCTGTTTCGGATTGAAAGATGGGCTTAATAAAAACATTATTCATACAGCCCCCTGAAGTTGCTAAATATTACAAATAGCTTCTTTTCAATCCTACTACACATATAGAAAGGAAAATAAAGTGAAAGAGAAGCCGAACTTCACATTTTGAAACCAATCTTCCTAGTTCTAGATTAAGGGATCTTGACTTTAGCTAGACACTACACACTTTGAGTTACGACGTCCTTCCTTTCCCAAATTTATAAGGTGTATTGCTTTACTCTTTAAAGGGCACCCTCTTAAGAATAATGCAGGTTGAGAGTAAAGCCATCGCCTATCAGTTCTTAGGCACTCTAGGAATTTAATAACATGACATTTATCAATTCGTGTTAAACACTACTTCAAAATCAATTTCATCCCTTCATGCAGAAATTTCAGGTGTCACTCTGGTCATTAGGACATAGCTAACTCAAGGATCAGAACATCTCAGGCTCAACTGTCACTCAAGTATAAAGAGGAGAGAAAGTGATTGAGAAAGAAAATTAAAAATAGCTACTAGAGTTTTCAATGGAAGTAGGAAGAATGAGCAGTTGTATTGATTTAAAAAAACCTCAGTATGTATATAAGGGTAGCTTATCCGTGAATCAGAAATAGACCCATTGGAGTGGAGCATCTCACATTCCAAAAATAGCTATTTGAAGATAAGGATAGAGCAAAATAAAATAAAATAAAAATTAAAAATCATATGGTAGAAAACACGATCCAACACACGCTTAAAAGCTAACTCAATAGGCAAAAGGATAAAACATGCATAAGCAAGTTAACTATTTGCCTATTGAATTAGTCTCCAGAATGGAAACTGTTAGCCTAAGTTTATTTATAAATAAATGAACTAGATCCAGCTCAGCTACAGAAATGGACCTGAACTGGCCTAGTATTTCGTTGATCAAACGTGATCACTTGCCCTGTTTGCAACTATAAGAAGCTACCCTATGTTATAAAATCAAGCAACTTGTACTGAGATACCATACACATGAATATACGTAATAAAAATACACAAACATAATTTTATTGGACTGTTATAACAGTGGAATTCCCTTATTCATGCCCTTCAAACATAAAACTTAGGAACATCAGTATCAGTGGTTACATACACTTGTATAACATATTTTGAAGTTTTAGATCAAAAGTTCAGAAAATTTTTGGTAGAAGATTAATAAACTTTTGGCATGACATGAACATTCTTCGTTTCCCTCATAATTCTGCCTCCAAATGCACTGGCAAAATTCTCCATAACTGGAAGGTATTCAACCACCAGACCATCAGTGAGTCAGCATTACATTTTCTTCATTGTGATCTACAGTTCACTGGAGCGGTTTGCATACTCTTGAACCAACGCACCAAAGAGAGATGGGCGTTCAATTAGGTTTGCTGGTTTGTCAAACTCTTTTGCAATGCCTGCATAGAATTAAACAGGTAAAGTGTGCCTTTTAAGTTTCAGACTCGAACATGTTTTAGTTTGACACAAGAGGTTTGCTGCTTACCTGCATCCACAACCAATACTCGGTCACAGTCCATGACTGTCGGTATTCTGTGAGCAATGCTGATAATGGTGCAGGATGCGAAGTCTTCACGGATGATCTTTTGAATCACTCCGTCAGTCTGAGAATCCACTGAAGCAGTTGCCTCATCCATGAACAAAATTCGGCTGCGCTTTAGCATAACTCTGCCTAGGCAAAGAAGCTGTCTCTGTCCCACACTCCAGTTCTCCCCATTATCGACAACTATGGAAAGAAAGAAGGTCACAAATTAAGGACAAGTGATTCAACAAATTTGCTGGAAAGAGCTGTTTGTGTATGTGTGGAAGAGAGATGTACCCAATGCATCAAGCTTCTCAGGTTTTGAAGCCACCGCATCTTTAAGTTGGCAACGCTCAAGACTCTGCAAGGACAGATGTTGTTTACCACAATGAGAGAAATGAAGAAGTTACAGCATTGTAAATGGAGAACAACGAAACAGCAGAAACAATAACACAGGATACAAGTAAATACAGGTTGAGAGCTTGAAGTGATCAGGTGTTTGTAATTTTGAGGAAGTCAATCAGTTACTGATCAAGTTTAGAAGGCAGAATGTCATGGATGAAGGAAAATAAATGATTCATACCTGCCATATCTCATCATCTGAATATTTTCCAATCGGATCGATGTTGCTTCGCACCGTTCCTTCAAAGAGAACAGGCTCTTGAGGTATGATACCAAAGCGTGATCTGAGATCATGAAGACCCAATGTGCAGATGTCTACCCCATCAATTACAATCTTTCCACCAGAAGGCTCAACTAGTCTAAACAAAACTTGTACCAGTGTTGATTTTCCACTCCCTGTTCGACCAACTACTCCAATTTTCTCTCCACCATGGATATTGAGTGAGATACCCTTGAGAACCAAAGGAGTATTCGGTCGGTATCGAACCTGTGAAAATTGGCAAGCCAAGTTATATAGTTGAAGTCCAGAATGGTAATCCGATACATCACAAAATTGACATGAAGTGACGTCCTAAGTTCCTAGCAGAACATCAGAGTAACTCACCTTCAAGTCTTGGACACTAATATCTCCTCGCATGGGCCAAATCAAAGAAGGAAGGCATCCTTTGATCTCCCATGCAGATTCAGGAGGAATCTTAGTGAACTGCTTCACCCTTTCAACCGAGACCATCCTATTCTCTATAAAGCAACTGATCCATACAGCCCAAAACAATGCGGTATTCAAACTGAGGCCGTAGGACAGAGATAGACCTACATATTCTGCATTGCAAGCAACACATGTTAGTTCCCACAGACAACATGCCAACCACAAAAAACCTTTGTGTTATAGTTGAGCATTAAGATATCAGCCAAACGCCTACAAGTCCTTGAATGGCTATTTCTGAACCAACAGCTAATTTTAAGTCCAAAAGCTGTACGTTAAGTATCATGTACACTATAGTGTGATACGTTTATCAAACTATAGAAAGCAGAAAAAAGGGATAGCTTTTCAAGAGGTACCTGGTTGGATAATATTCGCAGGAAGCATGACAATGAGCAAAGCCGCGACGCAGAGGACAAAGCTCCCAAGTAATTCTAACCGGAATCCTAGCCACTCATTGGATCCATTGTTGTGGAAATCCATCCGTAGACTTGAATTAACCCTGTCAACATTTTCTTGGGTAAATCTGGCTTCCTTCTTGAAGCATCGAATTGTGGTCACACCGAGAACTGTCTCAGAAAAATGATGAATGACGGGGGCTTTTGTGATTGAATCAAGACGAGTTAGCTCCCGAGATGTTGCAAGGTAATAACCCTGAAAGAAACCATGATCAGATCATATTAATTCAACCTCACTATTCCAAAAGGATCATATTAGCTGGGTTAAACTGCAAGCTTACCCTGTACCAAAAATTCAGTATTGCTAATGGAATAACAGCAATGAATGTTGGCCACGCAACCTGGCCAGTAACAATGATGATGCTGATCACAGTGATATACATTGAAACAGTCAGCCCCACAAAGAAGGGAAGGAAAAGATCGATGTTGGTTTGATCTGATGACGCCTGAAAAAACAACAGAAGAAAGATCCCATGAGTGCCGAATCAATTAATTGAAAGAAAGTGCTTAAAAGGAAGGGCCTTTAAGGAGAAATAGGATTACCCGAGTTAGAATCCTTCCAGAAGGTGTAGTATCAAAGAATGACATTGGAGCATGCAGTATAGAGTTGAGGATCTGTTCGAAAAATATCTGAGCAGTCTTGAGCCCCAGATAGGCGACAAGGAAAGCTCGAACTGTCACAAGAACGATGGCTACAGCCGCTAGGCCTGCATATACTTCAATAAACAAAGACGGATTGAAGGAAGCTTCATTTTCGTCTGATGTTTCAAATGCCAACCAGTAGTCACATGCCATTTGGGCGCCTTGCCATGCCAGTGAAATCAGCAAGACTGTTATCGCTCCCCACCATCCCCAAGCTTCAGTCACGTAAGTCTTGTATACACTCCAGCTGACATGGCCTGTCTCGCGCTCCTCCTCCTTGATGAGTTTTGAGCTTCCTTTCTCTGTTTTCGGTGATCCTTCTGGCGCATTGTTGCTGGCTGACTGTTTCCGATTCAATGTAGCAGCTTGCTCAGGCTCAGAGTTCTGGTTGTTGTCTTGATTTGCACTCTGCTCTACAAGCTCCATGGAACTCTCATGAGCCGCAACAAGACCCATAAATTCTGGTCCAGAAGCAGCTAATTCATCATATTTACCAGCTTCTACTATTTCCCCATCTCGCATAACCTGTTATATATGTGATTGAATTTCACCAATAAATCATTATCAAAATAAAAAATTTCAGCAATAAATCAGAGCTACGTTCTAACTACATATGGTAAAAATAATAAACAGAAATCAGAGATTACTCACGTAGATGCAATTGACATTGTGCAAGAAGTCAACTTGGTGAGTAACAAGCAGGACTGTTTTATCTTTGAGAGCTCCTCTGACGCATTCCTACAAACCAACATCACACCACCAATGAATCAAAAACTAAGAACTAGTAGTATCAAAAGCATACAAACAGGAGAAAGGAAAAATAATAGAAACCTTGAAGATCTCAGAACCAGTATGAGCATCAACAGCACTGAAGACATCATCAAGTAGATAAACATCACAGTCCTGATAAACAGCCCTGGCAAGTTGAATTCTCTGCTTCTGGCCACCACTCAGATTAATCCCTCTCTCTCCAATCTCAGTCTGGTCTCCAAACTCCATCATCTCCATGTCCTTCTCCAGACAACAAACTCGAAGAACTTCCTTGTATTTGCTTGAATTCATCGGCATTCCAAACAGGATGTTCTCTTGTATGGTTCCATTCTGAATCCATGAAGTTTGAGCAACATATGCAGTGCTCCCACATACTCTCACCTGTTCACAAACGTGTAATACTAGTTGTATCAGTAGTGATACCAGTAACATAAGAATAAGTAATAAATTCAGGGAGGGTAGTATGAAAAGAATATCTTCTATTAAAGGCTGTATATATATATATATATGCACCATGCGGTATGCATGCATAAAATAAATAGTCTTAAAAAACCTTGCCATAATTTCAATCGACTTTGAAGTCCTTGCAATTTTATAGGTCATGACCTCAAGATCTCTCATTTTTACAAGAGTTTCAAATGGAGACAACAAATAATTAACACTAGAGTAAAGAAATACATTTGCAATAAATGAAGTTTCCGTATTTATTTCTTAACTGTTCATATTTCTTCCTTATCAGTTGAGTTTAAGCTATTAGCTGGTCAATCCTTGTAATTAGGTCCGATCACTCATATTTCTTGCTCAATTGGTCATATTCCTTCCTTATTAATTCAGTAAGAATCATGAGCTGATCAGTGGTCTATTATAAAAAATTGTAAATGTACAAATTCAAACCATAATTGATTACAACCTCAACATCTTAACTACCAAGCTATTTAATATAATTTATTTAAAATTAAATTTTTATATTTTTGAACCTCCTCTTTATAATTTTAAATTTTCTCAGTTAGTCATATACAGTCCTTATCAATTAGGTTAGCACCACTAGCAAATCAGTGAAATCCATCTTTATTACACTCATTAACTCATATTTATTCCTTACATGCTTATATTCCTTCTTTACTGCTAGTTCAGTTAAAATAGGTTATAGTGTAATCTATCTCATTAGTCACATCATATTCTTTCCTTACAAGTTTAATTAGAGCACATTAGTTTTAATTCTTCTTTGGTACACTGATTAGCTCATATTTATTTATTCACTGATTATAGTCATTCTTGTTGGTTCAGTTATTTTCATGCTAACTCCTATTTCTCTTTGTCCTTTTCTTCTTCCCAACCACCTCACTTAGTTATTCTTAACTGCTATTTCTACTCATTCTTCTTCTTTCCTAAATATATTAAATATATGATAAAAAAAAACGAAGGGGAAGAATATGAATGACAAAGAAAACGAAATACTTCCAAAAGAAAAAAAAACAATAAATAAATAAATAATAAAATAGAAATAGAAAAAGGATAATAACAACAGAAGGAAGAAACATTAGAGGAAAAAAACAAAAGGAGAAGAATAAAGAAATGAGACAAAATGAATAGAAATAGAATAAATAGATTTTTTTTCTTTTATTTTAGAGAGAGAATTACAGACAAGCATGCAAGCAAGTGTGATGAATAAGAATATTTTTTATTTTATAAAAATTTTAAAAAAATAATAATGCAATGTTCGTCACTGCAAGAGTCAGACCGACAGCAACATCATGGATCTACTATAAATTATATATATATATTTTTTTTAAAATAACACAATAGATAAATTTTAGAATTCCACACCGCTCGATGCACCGATGATCACGTGCGAAGAGGCCCAGATCCCCGTCAAAAGCAAGTGCGAATGTGACACGTGCAGAGCCAGACAAGACAAGATCACCTCTTGACCACGACGAGGTTAAAAAGCCAAAAGCGACGACTTTTTGAGAAACGCAAAATGGAAACAAAGAACTAAAAAGGGAAACGAAAATGAAAACGAAAAACGAAAAACGAAAACGGGAAACAGGAAAGGAAGAAAATATACAAACCTTTCCAGAGATTTTGTGCATCTCGCCGAGAATGCAAGAGAGGAAGGAGGACTTGCCGGAGCCGACGGTGCCGACGACGGCGGCAAGGGCGCCGCGTTTGATCTCGACATTGAGGTTTTTGAGAGATGGGGTGGGGTTCTCATCATCCCAAGAGAAGTTACCGGCTTGGATTTCGATGGCGACGTCGCTGCCGATGACGTGCTCGACGGCGGAGTCGTCAAGCTCGGCGCTGGTCATGTAGGAGTCGAGGCGTTCCAGGGAGACCATGGCTTGAGAGGCAGAGATGAGAGCTTGCGGGAAGTTCCGCATTGGCTCTTGAAGGATCTTGAAGAAGGAGGTGGCGGTGAAGACGAGGCCAGCGTTGAGGCGAACCCCAGTGGCAACGCAGGTGGCGAAGACGAGGGAGGAGATGATGACTGGAGCGCTCCAGAGGACGATGATGTTGCCGGAAATGGAGTACATGAACTTGGAAAGCCAACCGAACTCGTCCTCCCGGAACTGTCTGATCCTGTGATTGAAGTGATTTTCCCAAGCTTGGAACTTGATGACGCGCATGTAGTTGAGCATCTCGTTAGTGGCTTTCATGCGCTTATCGCGCATGCTCATGAGGAGGAACTGGAAACGGTTGTTCCGGCGAGTACCAAGGAGGACGAAGATGATGATACCAGCGATGGCGCCGATAGCAGTGGTAACGGAGGGACCAAGGTACAAGTAAAGGAGGGCGATAGCGACGCCGACTTGCAGAAACATGAGCCAGATGTAATGCAGTTGGAGCATCATGTCAGACAGTTGCTGTGCGTCCACGGCCATGTAGTTGACGATCATGCCGACGCCGTGGGATTGGCGGGCGGAGCAGGAGAGACGGAGACCTTTACGGTAGAGGTTGGTGATGAGGGTGGAGCGGATCATCATGCCGAGCTTCGAGCACTGGAAGTTGTATTGATGGGAGCACAGGACCTCGAAGAACTTGGCGACCAGGAGGATGCCGCAGAGGTAGTAGCCTTCCAACAAAGAGCTGCGCTTACCGCTGGCGAAGTCGACGAACCTCTGGATTAAGGTTGGGCCGACGTACATGACGCAGAGGCGGAGGATGGAGAGGAAGGCGGTGAAGAGGAGTTGGGGCCAGAAGCAGCGGAGGAGAGCGGTGCGGACTGGGTGGTTCGCACGGCTCGCCGGACGCGGCCAGTTGCTTTGGAAAAGATCGTAGAGCTTCTCGGCCCGGTGCTCCGGGGCGAGCCCAGGCACGTCGTCGATTTTCAGAGGGGATTTGTAGCCTTTGGCCAGGAGTGGGTTCATCCAACTCCACGTCGCCAGTGAGATGATCGATGCGCTGGTGTAGCCGGTGATCAAACCATCTGGTTCACTCGCCCGGCCAGAGTTGACGTTGACCTCCACCACCCCAGTGTCTCCGTTGGCGGCAAGCACGAGGAGGACTAGAGAGAAAGGGAGGATACCTAGGGATATGTAGTCATCCGGTTGGATCGGGTTCCCGCCGGCCAGTCGGAAGATCGATGAGATTGAGAAGAGAACAACGAGGATGAAACTCGCCGCCCAGTACAACCGGAGAGTGAGCGGGTGTACGGCCGCTCGGAATCGTTTCTCGTGAGCGACGACGGCGGCGGAGGCGAGATGAGAGAGGAACTGGAGAACAAGGAAGAGAGACTCGATGACGAACCATCCAGGCTCAGAGCTACGCACGAAGACGACAACCAGGAGAACGCCATACGCGATGGCAAGGATCGCAACGACGGCCAACCCGATCTTAAACCGGATCGTGGTCAAAATCGGCTGCTGTTGCCGCTGCTGCGCCTTGAACAGCAACGGCTTCTCCTCCTCCGGCGTGCCACTTCGCTGCCGGAACCTTACGATGAGCTTCTGGATCGCGAAACCGAAAAGCACGAGAAGGAACAGCCCGTCGACAATGGAGAAGAGCATCCGCTGCGGGCATGGCGATAGGAATACAAAGCTTAGCCATTGAAGGAGAGTGGAAGCTGGTTGAGATGGAGAGCATGAGAGGGAGGTCATCCATGGCGGCGACGCAGAGGATAAGCTCATCCCTATCTAATCCCGTTTCCTTTTCCCCTACGTCTCTCAAAGACTCAAGGGAGACAAGCGTCCTATAAATTAAATTTTATAAATATATATATATATTTATATATAAACATATTAATAAAATTATTTTTTTATTAATAAAAAGGTAGAAAAAAGGTGAGCAAGAAATCAAGATTGTTTGCATGGAAAAAAGTGGACGCAAGGGTGTCATAAAATGAGAAATAAATAAATAAATAAATACACATTCTTATTATTAAATTAGAAAATACTAATAATTGTGATGGAAACCACGTCACATCATGCTCGCGTTGATGATTTCTCCCTGCAGGACAATTTTGACTGCTATTATTCGTTAAATAATTATAGCATAAGAAAATATTTAAAAAAAAAAAACCCTTTTTGCAAGTGGGGTGTTCGGTGTTCCCTAGAAATATGGACTTTATTGCCATAATATACAGAAGAGTGCAGAATAGTTATTGAGCAAGCAATTGTATCCAACTCAGATTGTTAACTTAATTGTTGTACGAAAGGCATTTAATAATGAGTCTAAATACATTCAAACAACTATCCCAACATAAATTTGGGATATTAAAAACTGCCTCGTTGCATGGCTAGGTTGGTGGGGTAAAAGAGTGCGGACAAAGAAGCACAGCACAATTATTATGAAGGTAAAAATAAATGAAATTGGGCAAGTGCAAAAGTTAATAGAAGTTATATAGTAATAAATTATGAGACCGCTTGGAATTTTAGATTACCGGTTGAATAATTCTAAAATTATATTGATGGAGATATGTCTAATAATTGTTGTTGAGTTGGTTGATAAGACAATATTTTAGTTATAATATAGATTAATAATGTTGTTTGGTTGAAATGACAATGTTTTAGTTAGAATATAATATTATTATATTTAGTTAAATGAAAAATCTTATATTATTAATTATTAGTTTATGATAAATATATTAAAAGTTATATTATTTATTGATGTAAATATAAAAATTGTTTAATAATAAATGTTAATTAATATTAAATAAATATAATGTTAAAATATTTCATCTTTATTAATGTATGAATTTTAAATAATTATTTTTTGGAAAAATAATAATAATTAAAAGAAATTTTAATTATTTTAAGTAAATACATATTTTTTTCTCTAATTTAATTATTTAATATTTGAAAATAAAAATTAATCTCAAATGTATTTTATCTCCAACAAAATATTTGAAACCGTTTTTATTTTTAAAATTAGTATTTTAAGAATTATATTCAATTTAAGGTGTATAATAAGAAGAAAAAAAAAATATCACATTCCGGAAAGTCTCTAGAACGTGAGATCAGCACATTTTCAATAAAATTAATTAAGTTATCAAGTTTCTTTTTTAATTTAAAAAACTAACTAATATAAAACTACTTTGTTCACATCTCAAGAATAATCTAATATTATTTTCAACCAACCACCACTCTCAAGAATAAGTGAAATTTCCGGCATTTCTATACTATAAATAAGTGAAATAGAGGTGGACTAAGACTATTTATGATAAATAGATTAAAAGTTATATTATTTACGGATGCAAATATAAAAATTGTTTAATAATAAATGTTTATTAATGTATGAATTTTAGATAATTAAATTTTGGAAAAAAAAATAATAATAATTAAAAGAAATTTAATTATTTTAAATAAATACAAATTTGTTCTCTAATTTAATTATTTAATATTTGAAGAAAAAAAAATAATCTCAAATGTGTTTTATCTCCAACAAAATATTTGAAAACGCTTTTCTATTTAAAAATTTTAAAATTTGTACTTTGAGAATTATATTTAATTTAAAATGTATAACAAGAAAAATAAAAAATCACGTTCCTGAACGTGAGATTGTCACTTTTTTTCAAAAAATAATAATATTAGTCAATTCTTATGCCAAACAACTAAATGATATAATTTAAAACTACTTTGCTCACATCTTAAGAATAATCTAATTTTATTTTCAACCACTCACCACTCTCAAGAATAATCTAAGTAAAGAAATTTCCGGCATTTCTATACTATAAATTAGTGGAATAGAGGTGGACTAAGACTATTTATGATAAATAATTAAAAGTTATATTATTTACTGATGTAAATATAAAAATTGTTTAACAATAAATGTTTATTAATATTAAATAAAATTAATATTAAAATATTTCATCTTTATTAATGTATGAATTTTAAATAATTAATTTTCGGAAAAAATAATAATTATTAAAAGAAATTTAATTATTTTAAATAAATATAAAATTTTCTCTATTTTAATTATTTAATATTTGAAAGTAAAAATTAATCTCAAATGTATTTTAGCTCCAACAAAATATATGAAAACTCTATTATTTTTAGGGAAAATTATTTTTTACCCCTCGGGGAATTCAAAACTTCCCAGTCAGCCCCTGCAAAGTTTGAATACCCCAGACAGCCCTTCCTTTATTGTTTTACTTTTTTTTTGCCCCCTGTAGATCATTTAGACTGGGTCCATGTTGTGAAATTCTTTATTTGCCCTTGAATATGGTGGAAAAAATCCACCATGGATTCTCTTTCCTCTACTTTCATCTGCCCCTTTTTTGCTTTCTTCTCCGGCAATCCGTCGACCCCTGTAGAGTCCTCTCCAACAACTTCACCCGCGTCTCCGAGCTCCTCCCGACTCCGAGCTCCCCCCAACCTCATGCCCCATCATTCATGGCCGTATACCACCTTGCCTCGCAGGTGGCGCCTACATCTGCAACGGCCCCAACCCTCAATATCTCCCTCGCGGTTCTCATCATCTTTTCGACGCCAACGACATGCTCCACTCCCTCCTCCTCCTCGTCACCCCCTCTTATCTCCTCTCGCTTTCCACCACCAATGACGACATCTCCACTCTCGTCCGTGAAGACTTCTCCGGCAAACTCTTCATGGGCATGACCGCTCATCCCAAGAAAGATCTTACTTCTGGTTCATTCCTCGCCTACTTCCGGTTCGACAAGGACGACAACAAGCTCGCCGCGCGTTTCCATCTTCTCCGTTCATGAGCCGTCCTTCCTCCGCCGACGTTCCCGCTTAAATTTTCTACTATCCTTGCCCCATTCCAAGTTTCTTGTCTTTATAATGTTATTTTAACAGAAACCCGATTTTTTTAAACAAAAACTTTTTTTTTTTAACGGAAACCTCTTTGTTTAAACGAAAACCACATTTCTTCAACTAGTGCTATTAAACAATTAAACAAAAACCTCATTTCTCATCTTCAAGCAAGGTCTAGGGAAAGAAGAGCAATTAATTTGTTGCATGCATGAGTATTTAATGTTTATTGTCTCCAAGCATGCATGAGTAGTTAATGTTTCTTGTTCCAAGAGGGCATGACTTTAATCTCTTGTCCCATTCCAAGTTTTCTTGTCTTTGTAATGTGATTTTAACAGAAACCCGATTTTTTAAATAGAAACTTTTTCTTTTAAACGGAAACCTCTTTGTTTAAACGAAAACTTCTTTTTTTAAAACGAAAACCACATTTTTTCAACTGGTGCTATTAAACAATTAAACAGAAACCTCATTTCTCATCTTCAAGCAAAGTCTAGGGAAAGAAGAGCAATTAATTTATTGCATGCATGAGTATTTAATGTTTATTGTCTCCAAGCATGCATGAGTAGTTAATGTTTCTTGTTCCAAGAGTGCATGACTTTAATCTCTTATCTCATTCCAAGTTTTCTTGTCTTTGTAATGTTATTTTAACAGAAACCCGATTTTTTAAACAGAAACTTTTCTTTTTAAACGGAAACCTCTTTGTTTAAACGAAAACCTTTTTTTTAAAACGAAAACCACATTTCTTCAACTGGTGCTATTAAACAATTAAACATAAACCACATTTCTCATCTTCAAGCAAAGTCTAGGGAAAGAAGAGCAATTAATTTGTTGCATGCATGAGTATTTAATGTTTATTGTCTCCAAGCATGCATGAGTAGTTAATGTTTCTTGTTCCAAGAGGGCATGACTTTAATCTCTTGTCCCATTCCAAGTTTTCTTGTCTTTGTAATGTGATTTTAACAGAAACCCGATTTTTTAAATAGAAACTTTTTTTTTTAAACGGAAACCTCTTTGTTTAAACGAAAACCTCTTTTTTTAAACGAAAACCACATTTCTTCAACTGGTGCTATTAAATAATTAAACAGAAACCTCATTTCTCATCTTCAAGCAAGGTCTAGGGAAAGAAGAGCAATTAATTTGTTGCATGCATGAGTATTTAATGTTTATTGTCTCCAAGCATGCATGAGTAGTTAATGTTTCTTGTTCCAAGAGTGCATAACTTTAATCTCTTGTCTCATTCCAAGTTTTCTTGTCTTTGTAATGTTATTTTAACAGAAACCCGATTTTTTAAACAGAAACTTTTTTTTTAAACGGAAACCTCTTTGTTTAAACGAAAACATCTTTTTTAAAACGAAAACCACATTTCTTCAACTGGTGCTATTAAACAATTAAACATAAACCACATTTCTCATCTTCAAGCAAGGTCTAGGGAAAGAAGAGCAATTAATTTGTTGCATGCATGAGTATTTAATGTTTATTGTCTTCAAGCATGCATGAGTAGTTAATGTTTCTTATTCCAAGAGTGCATGACTTTAATCTCTTGTCCCATTCCAAGTTTTCTTGTCTTTGTATTGTTATTTTAACAGAAACCCGATTTTTTAAACAGAAACTTTTTTTTTAAACGGAAACCTCTTTTTTTAAACGAAAACCACATTTCTTCAACTGGTTCTATTAAACAATTAAACAGAAATCTCATTTCTCATCTTCAAGCAAGGTCTAGGGAAAGAAGAGCAATTGATTTGTTGCATGCATGAGTATTTAATGTTTATTGTCTCCAAGCATGCATGAGTAGTTAATGTTTCTTATTCCAAGAGTGCATGACTTTAATCTCTTGTCCCATTCCAAGTTTTCTTGTCTTTGTATTGTTATTTTAACAGAAACCCGATTTTTTAAACAGAAACTTTTTTTTTTAAACGGAAACCTCTTTTTTTAAACGAAAACCACATTTCTTCAACTGGTTCTATTAAACAATTAAACAGAAACCTCATTTCTCATCTTCAAGCAAGGTCTAGGGAAAGAAGAGCAATTGATTTGTTGCATGCATGAGTATTTAATGTTTATTGTCTCCAAGCATGCATGAGTAGTTAATGTTTCTTATTCCAAGAGTGCATGACTTTAATCTCTTGTCCCATTCCAAGTTTTCTTGTCTTTGTATTGTTATTTTAACAGAAACCCGATTTTTTAAACAGAAACTTTTTTTTTTTAAACAGAAACCTCTTTTTTTAAACGAAAACCACATTTCTTCAACTGGTTCTATTAAACAATTAAACAGAAACCTCATTTCTCATCTTCAAGCAAGGTCTAGGGAAAGAAGAGCAATTAATTTGTTGCATGCATGAGTATTTAATGTTTATTGTCTCCAAGCATGAATGAGTATTTGATGCTTGAGCGCCTCGAGAACCTCCACCAGGCTCGCAAAACCGGATTCGGATCTGGATCTGAAGCCGCCCCATCCTTCGAATCCGTGGCATCCCTCCTCTCTCGATTCTCCGACGTTAAGCGCTCCATCGATATGGAACTCTCCTGCCTCCGTGTGCTCAATCCCTCTGCCAAGCCCGTCGTGAAGCCTCAGCTAGAAGCCCTCTCAGCCATGATCGCCGACCTTGAGCGCCTCATCGCTGATAACTCCTACTTCTTGCCTTTCTACGATGTTCGCTCTTCTCTCAAATCCATTTCCGATTTGAAAGAATCCCTAGATGCCCTCTCCACTGAGCTTGTCCCAAGGAAGAAGTTCTCCTTTAAGAACAAGTCTTTGAAGAAGCTTCAACCTGTTTTGAGCCATAACTTCCCATGCAAGGGACAATTTCGTCCAAAAAGTTTAAAATTAGCTCTATTAATCACTGTTAGATATTTGGGGGTTTTAAAAATCATTATATTCAAAAGGAGGGTGTTTTTAGGGATATGAAAATGTGTGGGGTTTTTTTGTGCATATTGCAAACTTTGTGGGTTTTTTTTGGTAATTTCCTCTTATTTTTAAAATTTTTAAAATTTGTATTTTGAGAATTATATTCAATTTAAAATGTATAACAAGAAAAAAAATCACGTTCCGGAACGTGAGATTGTCACTTAAAAAAAAAAAATCATATTTTTAATTTATTTTTATGCTAAACAACTAAATAATAAAATTTAAAACTATTTTGCTCACATCTCAAGAATAATCTAATATTATTTTCAACCAAACATCACTCTCACGAATAATCTAATATTATTTTCAACCAAACATCATTCCCAAGAATAATCTAAGTAAAAAAATTTCCATATGTCACAATAATTGGTGGACTTTTAAGACTACTTCATTCACACCTCAGGATTAATCCTAAAGTGAAAGAAATTTCCTTACGGCACAATTAATTAGTGGTGGATTAAGCAAAGAAGTGTAAGTACTGCACGGCCACGCGGGGGGCACGTGAATGACAACAAATTGTGCCACATCAGCATAGAAATATTCAGGTAAGTGAACAGAATCATCCATGGAAATGTTAAAGTTTCTTATGATGCAGATTTGCTAACAACTGCCAATTATTTCTAGAAAAACTTGTCAAAACAGTGACAAGACTTTCTCTGGCTTTGTTTCCATCTCTGTACTATTGACAATTCCTCTTCACCTATTGCAACACCAAAGACAATTTGGAAAACTAGCAGCTTACTCATTTTATTTATTTATTTATTATTATTATGTTAACAAAAATAAATAAATTATAGTGATTTAATAATATGCATTAGCGGCCAGGTATGTTTTGTATATACCACACACTCTTATCCTATATATGAAGAATTCCGCATCATATTTGTATAGGATATTATGCTCACCAAACTATTGGTAAAAATGAAATGTTTTAACTGTTGGACTAACTCAAAGATAATGCATGGCAGTTATATATTTTAATATTCAGGTGTTAAAAAATATAATTAATTATGAATATCAGACAAAGCATGAACGGGCAGATAAAATCCAGCCAAGAAATGTTGATGTGGACCAGACAAATTAATGGATTTATGTTGAGGTTATGGTCTGGTCTCCACCACGTAAAAAGTGTAAGGGATTGTACAGTAACCTACATGACAACGAGCTTCAGCCGTCCTGTTCGCTGGCTTGGAACTGCCACAATTTTGTCTTGTCCAAACTCCCAAGTGATTGGTAAATTGGCAGTAAAAAACTTTCTAGATGTCTGTGTTGTTTTCCTTTTTCCATTATGATCAAATGCTGAACAAATGTAATCTGAGAGTTCTGCAAAACATTAGCAGGAATGACTGAGATTGCTGAATTGGTAAGATGAAGGCACTTATAAATGCCACAAAAATACATGCCAATCACAAAGTACTGACAATCAAATTACATGAAAAGCCTTTTCAATCACATGCACAAGTAAAAAAGATGATAATGAACAGAAGAATAACAAAGATAAAACCATGATTCTTCTTCTTCTTCTTCTTCTTCTTCTTCTTCTTCTTCAGATACAAAACCAGTTCTCTCTGTTTGGTGTGTCAAACTATAATCCATGCATTATTAACAGGAAGGAATTGACTCATCATGTGTTGTGCCCAGACTATATATTTATCAAATGAGAGAAGAAATTAATTGGCACATTAATCTTATACCAAAGTTAGACCAACAGAGAACTTTTTTCTCCTCTACTAGATCTTGACTCAGTATTGTGCTGCATTTTAAATCAGTACTTCAAAATCACTCCTTTTTTTTTTATAAACTTGAGAACATTAATCAGCAATCAAAAGTAGCTCAAGCATCTCATTCTTGAATTTAAAGCAAAATTAAAAACAAAAGTACGAATGACTAAAAACAAGCTGCATCTAATAAAAAATCATCCAAGATACCACAAGAGATATGGGAGACGGACATGAACTCTTAGCATAATCAAAAGCAAGAAAAAGAACGCAGAGTGGGATTCCACCAACCGAGATGGAATTCATGCCAGCAACGTAGCTTGGGCCATAGGCCATGTCCAGGTGGTGCCCTCCTCGTTTAAAATGCCGGCCTTTATAATTTCCTTTTTTTTAGTGCCATGTCAACATCTCCTTGTTTTCTTTTTTTTAAAAAAAAAAAGTAATAAATTTATTTATGATAATAACGATAATAATCAATTTTTTTTTTTTTTTTTTTTTTTACAAAGACGACAAACATCAAAGCAAAAAACGGGTACGTGGAGAAAGCTACCACTTGAAAACCCTACAAATATCCTTACCTACCGTTCGTAACCCAAAAAAAAACCCCTACGCAAGGACCCGAATATCAATAGACCCGAAAATCGTTAGCCATCATTACTTTTTTCAATCAAATGTTTGAGTAAACCACCACTAAAAGCACAAAAAAAACAGAACCATAAGATTATAATAATAAAATAACAGAGAAAGCTTCAACAACTCTACATCAATACAAAGTCCGTGATTATGATCAGAGAATACATTTCTATGTAATGTTTTGGATAGCTTACAAAAAAGCAACATTGAATGATCAAACACAAATAGAAATACAGACAAAACAGGGGAGAATAAAGAAGAAATAATGAGAAGGCTTGGCTGCTAAATTGTTGGAAATTTAAGTCGGTATTCATCCCAAAGGCCGTGCAATCCAAAGCAGACCATGAAAATCAACAAATTTTAACTCCAAGAAGATATCTGAAAACCTGAACTCTTAAAGTGCTACTGCAAATATTTTCAATTGGATAGGAGCTTAGAATAACTCCTCAGAATTGAACTTGTTCCAAGCTTCCTGTTTTAGCAATAAAAATTATAACATTATTATTATTGATAACAATCATAGATTATAGAAACAATGCTCTTCCACTAGAACAATAACCACACTAAGCTTAACAGATTCACGTTATAGAGAAAACATCTGATAGAGGGTACAGAGAAAATGTAATTTGGATTAAGGAGAAGGAATAATACCTTGAGGAGATCAAACACCTTCTCTGCAATATACTTCTGTTGAAGGTTTGCACCCTTCTGTTGCACCTTGTCAGGATGGATGCATAAGGTTGCTTTCCTATATACTTTTTTAACAGAGGCACCAATAATGAGATCAGTCAAAGAAACAGGCTGCCAGCCACACTCAGGCCAAAGCACCTGTTTGCAATTCACAAAACAAATGGCATCACTCAGTAATTGACAGGTGAAACTCAGTTCCCATTCCATAACTGAATATTCCAAAACAGAACTGTGATGTGAAAAAATATATATAAAAAAAAAGGTGAGAAGACAATTTGGTGATGAAGTTAATGATAAATTTATGCCTGCTTGAGCAGATACGTATCTATGCTTAAAAGTGTTTGATTAAGCCTTTCTGAAATCTCTATGTCAAAGACAGATTGCAGTATCCGGGCAACACTGATTCATAGTTTGATAAACAATATTTAAGGCACCCAGAAGGAAATGCTGGTGAATGTGCAGATTGGGTCAACTTAAATAATTGCCCAAACAAATGAAACCACATAATGTAAATCACTGGTACTAAGTTTATTGTGTTAATCATATTATGAAGAGTTAGAGGCATGATTACGTAGTCTTGGGATAGTAACAAGAAACCAAGCAGGATTCAGAACAAAGCTAAATTGGAGGAAGATAAATAACAAAGAAAAATAATTTATTAGTAACCTAAAAGGCATAGCCCACAGTTCAAGTAAAAGTAAAAATTCTGACGCACATATTGCAATGTTGATAATAATGCACGCAAGTTGCCTTCTTTGCCAGCAGCCCAGCGTTTTATCTCAATATCCAGTGTCTCGGCAATTCTCTGAAATTAGCAAAAGAGAAGACTCAGAGAGAAATTGAAGCCAGAAAAACTTTCCAGAGAGAAAATTGCAATCAATGTTTAAAGCTGTAATACACATAAATTGAGCTGAACTCGAGCAAGCTTTTTGCATAGTTTAAGTTCAGCTCATTTATTAAATAAATTTGAATGAGCTAAAATATGAGTTACAGTCATACTGTTCACATACAAGTCAACTAGTTTGACAGAAGTAATGATATGACATTGTTCCACCTTGTCCAAATTTAACAATCAGGTGATGTATCATGTAATCGGTGGAAATGATTGTGAAAATTAGCAATTATCGGGATTTAACACTTACATGTCTTTCTTCCTGATCCCTCTTGGTTTGCATGTCACGCTCATTCTTCTCGGCCAGGGCTTTTGCCTGACAAAAAATTGTCAGAAAAACCATGTTATAAGGGTGGGCAGTGGAAAAAATGGAGCCACTGGTGTTCTAGTGATATAAAAGTGAGCATGCATCATTTCCATGTGTTAGTTTGCACAACAAAATGAGAAAGCATGTTAATACCGTGCGCTCAAGTGTCCTCTGATGTCGTTCAAATCTAGCCCTCCTCCTTTCTTCGGTCTCCCCCTCAACTTCTTGAAATTCTCCAGATGATGGAGCAGCTTTATCACACATGAAGCAAAGCCAACTTCATCAGGAATGTGTATTCATTGTAAAACAAAATTAGGATATATTTTCTAATACTAAAAAACATCATTCATCAATATATTTATCACCTCCAAAAATAGAACTCAGGTCATCAACAATATTGGTCGCTGATGATGCCTTTCTAATGGTGGATGAAGTAGAAGATGACCTCTGAGCCGCATCAGGGGCCGCCTTCCTTGGTACTTGAGCATCAAAGAAATTTTCCTGAAAATAAATTTGTCATGAGGTGGTAGAATTGTTGCAAGATGAATAATGTGGCAAATAGATAGGTCCCTACCGAGGGCATGGCTCTTTGTTTCGGAGCACTGTTAGCTCGAGCACCCATATTGAAGAATGACTCAAGATCATCATCATTTTTCTGCTGCTTTTGACGAGCTTCAGCAGCAGCTCTTTCTCGTGCTTGGGCAGCAGCCCTTTCTCGAGCTTCTGCAGCAGCCCTCTCAACCGCAGCTCTTTCAGCTCTAAGCCTTGCTTCTCCTGCAGCTCTCTCAACAGCAGCCCTTTCCCGTGCTTCTTTTTCTCTGGCTTCAGCAGCAGCCCTTTCGCGAGCTTCAGCGGTCACTTTCTCAACTGCAGCTCTTTCCGCTCTAATCCTTGCTTCTGCTGCAGCCCGCTCTCTAGCTTCCGCAGCAACCTTTTCAGCTTTTTGTCTCGCCTCAGCTGCAGCTCTTTCCCGTGCTTCATTTGCCGCTCTCTGAACTGCAGCTCGCTCTGCACGCTGACGAGCTTCAGCATTGGCCTTCTCAACAGCAGCTCTCTCAGCTTTCGAACGAGCTTCAGCAGCAGCTCTTTCTCGTGCCTCTCTAGTAGCCCTCTCTACAGCTTGTCTAGCCTTCTCTCTTTCCCTTTCAAGTTCCAGTTCCCTCTCCTTTTCTAATCTCCTTTCCTCCTTCTCTTTCTCTTCTCTCTCCCTCTGTTCTCTTTCATTATTTAATCTTTCTTGTTTCTCTTGGCCTAAATCCCAGGGATCCAATATTGGTCTGCCATCTCTTTCTTGCTGTGCAGTCTCTTTGCTTCTAGACGATCTTGCATCTCGTTCTCTTTCTCTTACTTCCTTGGCATGTTTAAATCTAGCTTCAGCTTTATCCATAGCCTCCTTCATAGCAGCTGCAGATGCTGCTGCAACTGAATTTCTATCAAAATCATCTTCACCATAAAGCACTTCTGCCCGATCGATGGGATATGTTTGTGGCTTACCCATAACAAAATCTTCAAGTTCCTCTATAGTTGATGCCCTAGAATTCTTGATAGAGTCCTCGAATCTTGGACTGAACTGGCTAGATGATTTGTCATCTTTTCTTTTAGAATTTACACTTCGGTCTGTTTTACCTGAAGGTCCCTGTTTAATAACTAATGAAGGTGGTGATCTCGATGGAGGTGGAGCACTTGTAGGTTGGGTGAAGAGAGGGATTTCAGAAACCGTGAGCCATATATCTTCCACTGCTTCCAAAGTTTCATCAAATGTTGGAGATGGATCCACTTTAGCATTTTGTTCATATGATCTAGCATTAGAATCTGAACTTTGAAAACCACTTCTGCTAAGATCTTCAAAAGGATCGGGCGATGTGCTACGCTTCTCAGACAATTTGTGATTTTGCTCCTGATAGCCATCAGTTGTACTCATTTTAGGTATCGTATTCCCCATCATCTCACTGGAGAAATGATCCTGCGGCTCTAAATCAGCAAAAGGATCATTATGGCCTTTGTTCTGACCATGCTTCAGCACACTCTCATCCTTACCATGTTCATTATTTCCTGATGTAAATGGTGGAGTTGATTTGTTAACCCCACTAAAAGCACCTAAATCATCAAATAAACCCCCACTGACAGAAGAATCATTGATCTTTGAGCTTCCATAGCTGGTATGGCTGCTAATCTGCTCCAACGGATCAGAAAACAACCCAGGGGATGGATTTGCTGACGTAGATGTTTCCAAGATGACAAAGGGATCGTCTGCTACATTGGTGGCTGACTTTGATGCTGGAACTGATGATGATCGAAAGCTAGCCTCTGGAGACTCCCTGAAAAAATTCACTTTTTTGCACTCAGGGAAAAAACAAAAATATATATTTCACAACAAAAATAGATCACAAGAAGAACAGCCACTCAAGGATTTTCGCTCTAAATGATCCACTATGAATAGTCAATTTAAAAGTGATAACAAAATGGGTTAATAGAAATCCTTACAATGAGAAAACTAATTGATTTAATCAGTTCAAATAAATCGAATATTCTTAAACCATCAGATGCCATTACCACTTCTGCACCTTTGCCCTGCATATGGCAAGCACAAGTGAAATCATACAGCCAAGTTGTGTTTGCAAATTATTGGCAATTGTCATCAAATGACACATAGAATAGAAAAACCCAAATTCTCCCACTTACACATGATGGCAAAATAAAGGTTAATCAAAAATTACTTTTATCTAGATCCAGCAATTTGAGAATCTAAAGTGATTCAACATGTCTGGACTCTGGAATATAGACACAGGACCAGAGGTGTGCCATGATCATGGCAAGCAACAAACTGCTTGATTGTAAAACCGGAGGTGGACATATAAGAAGCTTCCCATAAAATTGTACTTGCTTATTAAAACATATTGCATTGAAAAATATTTGATGACATGTGCTCAGCAACGGAGCACCTAATTAAAGAAAACGGAAAGAAAAGGTCATAAATGTGTTCCCCACAGCTTACAGCTTAATGATCATTTTACTCCTGCCTTGCAATTTTGCAATAACATCTAGGTTCTTGCAGCATTCTCAATTCCACGATTCCTGACAATTTGTGCCCAGACTTTTAAGATTAAGAGAAATGCGCTCAACAAGAAGTTCTCCCTTTGTCCTAGTTCTATCTTGTTTACTCCAGGAGTGAAAGGAAAAATGGTAAATAAGCTATTGACTCCATGAAGATGGACAAACATCAAATAGTCAATTCCCACCTAGCTCACCAGTGGTAAATAACAAAGCAGTAGGTGCTTCAATCTTTTCCACTTCTATGTCCCCAAATGGTCCGGAGAGTGAATTGATATGACAAACTAACTCAGCATAAATAATAAGACAATTGCAGAAAAGAGCCTCATTTCTATGCAGCATTGTGAAAGCAAGCATATTTCAAGATTTGAATCCAAAGGAAAAAAAACTTGTTGGCATACAAACACAAAAAAATGCAGCATTTATATAAACACAAAGATCAATAAATACAACTAGTGGATCCGAGATGTACCTCTTCCGTGGAACGGAGCTGCCTCCAAACCCAGGGATCAGCTCATCGAAACCCGTCAAATCCTCCTTCTCATCACCGATTCTCCCACTCCCCGAACCCTTTGATTCGGCCGGCGGCCGCCCAAGACTTTCCAAAAAATCCCCCATCGGCGGCGCCGACGCTTCGTGCGACCCCATCGAAGCAAACACATCGTCAAACTTCGCCGATGCCGAGCTCCGAACCCCAGGAACTCCATCGAAGATATCATCATCGTAAACAGGCTTATCATAGACGGGCAGAGACGAGGATTTGGAGGCGGGCGGTGGGTCTTTGAGGCCAGGGAATAGAGAGTCAAAGGACGAAGGTGGAGATCGGGGCTGTGAGAACCGCGGAGGGCCACCAAATACATCGTCGAAGGCGGGGCCTTGGTTGGATCGGGCGGATCCGGCAAGGGGGGCCATGGGTGCACCCTTGCCCTGGGGACGGAGCCCGAAATCACGGGCAAGAAGGCCAGGGAAGTCGTCCATGGAGCCTCCGGTGGATCTCGGCGGCGGCACGGCGAGAGATCTCCGACGAAAGACGACGAGATCGGGGGAGGAGGCGATGGAGGAGAAAGCGCAACGACGAAGTCTGGTTGGAAGAGAAGAGAGATGAAATCGGGGCTGCCGCGGGCCCCACGAAAGCAATTGGAATGTAAGAATGGAGCCCACTGACAGATGGACGGCTTCGATTCGATCTATCACGCTGTTCGCTGTGAAAGGACCAGTAGCGGATTTAAAAGGAGACTGGTAAACGGGAAGGTGATAGCTCTTGCTCCTGTAGCGGGTCGGATTCATAGACTCGTAATCCGCATCCGATAAGCTTGTAAATTTAAAATAATGTCTGAGATTTGGACATACGTACCCCTGGAAAAATCCAAAATAACAAATATATCCTCTTATTATTGCTCCTGTTAAATATACCAGGAAAATTGTTATGTCTTTACATTAAATATTTATTTGTGCTTTGGGGCTCAATTATCAATATTAATTATTCAAAATATATACGTATACTATACGTGTCATTTTTTTTATTATATTTATAATTTTTTTTAACAAATATAGACAAGTCACGTGTCAAAGACAAACACATACGGAAGCTATTATAATATTTGTGGCTTTTACTTATGTGAGCTGAGGTTTAAACCCTCATCTTTAACAGAATAAATGACCTTTGTATGAGACCTAATGTCAATAGACCAAATGTTGACACTATATATATATATATATATATATATATAAAATAAAATAAATAATCCACACTTTTATTAAAAAAGAAATAAATAACCAAAGGGTTTACATCCTAGTAGAACTTGGGGTGACTGTAAAAATAAAAAATGAGACATTCAAAAACTTTGAGTTCAAGACTTGATACAAAGAAAAGTGGTAATGGGTTATCAATTATAAGTGCAGTCTCATGACTCAAACCTCTCATCTTATTCGGACTAATAATTAATTCTCGGCACTTGTGCATGCACTAACAGGTAGCTTATCCAAGTTTTGTCAAAATAAATAAATAAGTAAATAATACAGTGGTAAATGAATCAATGTGTTCATTAAAAACAATGAAAGCTTGTCTTGTCACTTGTCACTCATCAAAGGCTCTACTTGACTGGGCTTGGTTATTAAGTTAAGCAATTTATTCTCAAGCTTAATTTATGAGTTCATAAAATAAATTAATTAAGTTTGAACGCGTTCAAACAAAGCTTGCTAAGGCTCATAATCAAACCGTACTATAGCATATTAGTTACTATAACAATTTAACCCTTTTATCAATATTGCAGCCGTATTATGTTAGTTAAATCAATGCAGATGTTTGTAATGCATTTAATCGAGTTTAGGTCAAACTCTATATTTTCTTAATAAACTGCACCAAAGTGGCAAATGAACCTCAAAATAGCCTTAATTTGGACTTTGGGCTCAATTAAAAAATAACAAAATCAAGCTTGAATATAGCAAAGGTCAGCTCTATTTTAGCCTTGGTAAATATTACTATTAGGATAAAGAGAGCATCGCACTAAATATATATTTTTTACATCATATTTTACATTTTCACGGTAATAAATAATTGTCACGGATAATAAAAAATTTAAAATATTTAAACTGAAATTAACTGATAAATAGATATATGTGACAAATTTAAATACAACTAATAAGTATAAAAAATAAATTTAAGAGGATACATGTGAATTTTGAGTTTTCATCGAAGTACATGTTAAAAAAAAACTGATTATGTTAAAATTTTCATATTTTGAACTTATCGGATGATTGAATGGTATGCATCCTGAGGCTGATTGGTCGGCAGATATGAAAGGAAAAATGTGTACGTTGTTTAGAATTAGACATCATGTCAGGTCTAATTGACTGGGAAACAGATTGGATCATGGCTGGGGGAGATGAATTATAAATCATGGTTGAGTGTAATCATTATTTAAATTTTAATGATATTAATCATATGTTATTATCTAAGCTTGTGTTTATACTAATCCAATGAGATTTAGCATCCTATTCATTGTAAGATTTGATAAACATATATATTTGACCAAAATAAATTTAAATTAAAAAACTAAGAGAAAAACAAAGAAAGCTTTTTCACTACTAAAATTTGAGATCTAATTTTAAGATTTTGATCTTAAGTTGGTGCAAAAGCATCTCAATTGGTCCAAGAGTTCTTAAAAGAATATTGATTCACTTTATTCCCCATTAGGTCTTGTCTGACCTTATAAAGTACCGTTTAATAATTAAAAAATATTTAGAGAACTAATACGCAAAAATCCCTCGCATAACCTGTCACGCGGATCAAGATAACTCTCCTATGTAATTTGGACGAGTTTATCTAGAACAGGATGACGACCGTCCATTAAGTTTATCCCGTGAGAATCTTCTGATCGGACGGTTATAAAGGAGTTTCAAGAGTTAGCTACTTAGGCGGCGATAAGGGCTCTCCAATGCTCGCCTATAAATAGATCTTGTCCGCCATCGTGAGTGTTTCTCTCGCCTCCCTCGCCTCTTTGCTCTTGTTTCTCGGTTCCTTCGATTAGGTTTAGGGTTAGGGTTTGCTCATCGGAGGCAATATGTTGGTTTATCAGGATCTCCTCACAGGTAATCGATCAGATCTGTTGGTTTTTTTGCTTTCCTCTCTGGTTTTGAGTTCGATCTATGGTTTTTCGTTGTTTTGTTTTGTTGTGATTATTGTTGCTCTTAATTCTTGTTGATCGACGGCTGAATTACTTTTTCTCTTTGCTGATCTTTGATCTGTTTCCTTTATATATAGTTGCTTGTAAGCTTCTGATATTGTCAGAGGTGATGCAGATGAATTATGAAACTAGTTGAATCATATGAGATGATTTTTTATACTGTTTGTTTTGTGATCTGAAATCTGAAACTGTGGTTCTTGATGTTTGTTGAGTTATGGATCTGGACCAGTGATTTCTTTGCTTTCAGTTTCCTTGTGTTCACCTGCTGAAATTCTTATGATGTGCGTTATTTTGATAATTAGAACCAGTGTCTTTTTTTTAGCCATCCAATTCATCTTCAAGGCTAGTTTGGCAACCACTTAAATTACTTGTTGGGACTTCACGTTGCCCCTTTGGCGTAGCTCTGTGCCCCTGGGATGAACAAGTCCCTAACAGTTTATCATCTGGCTACAATATTCCAGCTATAATATGACTCTGTATTTGCTGATTGTCAAGGATGAAACATAACCTATAAAAGCTAGAGCCCACCTGCAATAGAGCAAGACATTGCAATGAATGGCTTATAACTGGAACGAAACCATCTACTTGTTTGTGTTTTTCCTTAGGACTCACACTCACTTTCCTATAGCAACACACTTTTAGAGATAATGTACTTCCAAATGATTGCGCCTTGTTCTGCTTGTGATGGAATAAAGAAATTAATTCTGAATAAGGTTTTTCTTCTTTGTTAAATATAAATGTTGATATCTTTCGCACTGTGAATATTGTCCTCCGAGCCTTTTCTGTTGTGTTTTTTTTTTCCTCTATAATTTGTGTGTTTCTTAGTTGTTGCTAATTTGTTTGACTTGCTTTGTGTTTTAGAGATTTACCAATCAATGAAAAATATCATGTTTTAATCTTCTAGATTGAATACGGTTGTTTGATCCTTCTGCTTAACTTTGCTTTTTGTTCACAAAAATCAGGAGATGAGCTTCTGTCTGATTCGTTCCCATACACTGAAACTGAAAATGGGATGCTCTGGGAAGTGGAGGGCAAGGTCAGTTTTTCATGCTTCCTTGTTATCTCTTATTAGCTGCCTCAATTAGGGTAGTATCTATAGATATCTTGTTCCTGAGAGATGTAATTGACAATGGAATATATGCAGTGTTTGATCACAGCATAAGTCTTGGTGCATGTGTAACTTTTGCTTTGTAATGCAGCACATCTTTACATTTGCAGCACAATATTGTGTCATAGGCCCTGTGGTTGATGGCACTTCAATTTGTTTTGTAGTGGGTAGTGCAAGGTGCTGTTGAAGTAAACATTGGTGCAAATCCATCTGCTGAAGGTGGTGAAGAAGATGAGGGTGTTGATGATCAGGCAGTCAAGGTTGTTGATATCGTTGATACATTTAGGCTTCAGGTGGTTGTTCTTTCTATGATTTGATTTAATTCCAAACTCTTCTCAAGTCACATACAGATCAGAATCATAACAGATGACACTGATATTATGTTTGTCAGGAACAACCTGCTTTTGATAAGAAACAGTTCGTCACTTACGTGAAGCGATTTATCAAATTATTGACACCTAAGCTTGAACCAGAGAAACAAGAGGCGTTCAAAAAGCACATTGAGGGAGCCACCAAGCATCTGCTTGGAAAGCTCAAAGACCTTCAATTGTAAGTGATCTATAACATCATCTTTACATTGTAGATGTGATTTTTGGAAATCTAATCAATCTACCATCGCTTCAGTTTTGTGGGTGAAAGCATGCACGATGAGGGAAGCATGGTCTTTGCGTACTATAAGGAGGGTGCTACCAATCCAACATTCATCTACTTTGCATATGCCTTGAAGGAAGTCAAATGCTAAGAGAGATATCACGAGCCCTGCCTGGTCTTTGTAGTTTTAGTTCTACTTTTGGGCACTACCGCTCTACTCTATTGGGACGTAGAACAATTTGTCATGTCTGGTTTTATTTTGGTTGTGATTTTATTATCTGACTCTTTTGAGTTTAAATAATTCTGCAAAATATTTATTTATGTTGTTTCTACTGTTTTTATTCTGATGAGAAATCTATCAAGTTTGCGACACATTGTCTTATGCTTTGTTGTTTGTGAGGTGGTTGTTGCATTTTTTGTGAGAGCCTTAAAAAGGCTAGCGTTATTGTGATTTCATATGCGATTTGTTGGGCAGAGATGAAGTATCTGAAAGAGAGCATCTCAACGACTCAGCAAGAACAGGCCCGTCCACTTGCTAAAGTACAGATCTATATTTAAAGTAAGATTCCTTTCATGTGTGACAATGGCCTGTGTTCCAGTTTAATAGACCTCTCATCTCCAAAGTTCCAAACAAACATTGATTCAAGTATATAATCATTCTGGAAACATTAAAATATAAAAATAGTGTCATTGATTTTAAATATCTAAGTCAACCCCTTGAAAATTTTATCCCCAAATAGATAATAAAAAATATGTATATTAGTGATGAAAAGAATTATTATATTTAATTCATTTATTTCTCCAACGGCATTGCAACAAGTGGGTTTTGTCCATACATATACATTGTGAGTATTTCTCCAAAAAAGCAAAAAGCAGTCTAGTTTTCTACAAGAGAAGACCACTAAAGTCCTTGTGTTTTCCTCTTCAATCAGAAGGGTGTAAATGAAGTTCTGCAAAAGGTATCAGGAGTACATGCAAGGAAGCAACAGGGGTCTCCCTGAAGTTCCTCTCAAGAAGCTCAAAAGGCTACTCAAGAGTTGCAGGACCAAATCCCATTCACAGCACCACCAACACAACCCCAGCACCTCACTTTCTCCCCATTGTCCTGGTAACTTCTTCTTCTCTCTCAAGTTCCATATAATATTATATCATTCACATATGGATTTCTTTCATTTCTATTGCTCATTTTGACCTGTATGTAATCTAGTGTGTGATGCCACCTTCTTCCCGTCTCTTCTCAAGGAGATTTCAGCAGTTGTTTGTTGTTTCAATGAAAAAGCTAAGACCTTGCTTGAACTGCATACATCTTCATGTTCCATTAAGTGTATTCTTTGGTTTGGAGGCAGCAAGCTGTTGAATAATCGTGAAAGCATGATGGAAGAAGCCAAGGACCTGATCACTTATGCTGTTATCAGTTCAGCTGCAATAAGGAAAATCTTGAAGAAATATGATAAGGTCCTTTATTTCTCAATTTTCAATTTCATACTCCAATGAAAATTCTGAACTTTATACAACGTTGACTCCCTGTTTGCAGATTCATAAGTCTAATAAAGGTGAGATCTTTAGATCAAAAGTTCAGAGTATGTATCTCGAGATTCTTCAATCGCCATGGCTTTGTGAGTTGTTGGCTTTCTATATTAACTTGAGAAGAAAGGCTTCAAACCATGCCACTGAGACACCTTGGTTTTTTGGTGATTGTTCCCTCTCCATTGATGATGGAAAGCCAATGCTCACTTACGGTCTTTTTGACTGGGTAAATCTTCAAATTGATCTTTCTTGCTCCATTTGTTTGGTGAGTTCCTGGTATCTAATTCTTTAATTATCCCTCTTCTGACTTTGTGAATCCTGATGTTAACCTTACTTGTTCTGCATATTTTGCTGAGTTCATTGTTGTGTCATCCCGTGCCATTTCTATAATATACTGTTTTACTCGTTCTCTTCAAAATATATAAAAAAAGTTTCAATTTGATCAACTGGACCTATTTTTATGTATTAATGAATAGCCTTTGCTTCATGTTAACTTTCATCATTGTTTCGGTGCCTAGAATTGTTCAAGCTTAATTAATGTTTTCGTTGATCAAACCTTGTCACTTGATCTATTAATTGAATAAACTGTTTTACTCATTCTCTTCAAACATATTAAAAAGTTTCAATTTGATCAACTGAACCTGATCTTTATGTATTAATGAATAGCCTTTGCTTCATGTTAACTTTCATCATTGTTTCGGTACCTAGAATTGTTCAAGCTTAATTATTGTTTTCGTTGATCAAACCTTATCACTTGATGTTGAATCATGCTTTGCTACCATCACCATAAAGATCAATGTATTTGATTTTTTTCACCAGGAGACTGTATTTGATCCGGTTGCTTTACGATGTGGTCATATCTTCTGCTACATTTGCTGTTGTTCTGCTGCGTCAGTCACGATCATCGATGGTCTCGACACTGTCGACTCCAAAACACAGTGCCCTATATGTCGACGGGTAAATTGCCATTTTTTGTATTTGTTGAATCTGTTTTGTAGGCAGACATAAAAGGTTGAACTTTTCAATGATCAAGAATTCTCATTGAACCCATTTTAGATTATCTACAAAACCTAAATTTCTTTGAATGTAACATAGACCTCTATAAATGCAGGCAGGAGTCCACAAGGGCGCTGTAAACCTGGATGAGTTGAGCTTTTTATTAAGCCAAAGGTTCATAATTTATAGGAATATATGTCTTCTTGTATCCCTTAAACAACAAGCAATAATGTTGCGTATCTTTCACAGCTGCCCTGATTACTGGAAAAAACGGCTTCAAACTGAGAGAATTGAGCGGGTACAGCAGGCTAAGGAGCATTGGGAGTCACAATGCCGATCACTAATGGGTATTTGATACACTTTCAATTCCAACTCTCTAGTTATCTGCTTTTTTTTCTGGTCAAATTTCCCTTCTTTGTAATTATAACAAGTTACTCTCTGTGTTGTATGTAAAATCAAGCTACTTGTATTGAGATGCCATGCAGTTGAATATATGTAAAAAAAATAAGCAAACTCTAATTTTATTGGACTGTTTTTACAGTGGAATGCCCTTATTCATGCCTTCGACCATCCAACTTAAAAACATCAATATCTGCAGTTCCACACACTTGTGTAAACTTATTTTGAAGTTCAGATCACAAACATAGAATTTTTTGGTAGAAAAGAAATAGACTTTGGTATGACATGAACATTCTTTGTTCCCTCATGATTATGCCTCCAAATGTTCATGATCATCAAATGTTCACTCCGCGACTCACTGGCAAAATTCTTAATAACTCAAAGGTATTCAACCACCAGGCCATCAGTGAGTCAGCATCACATTTTCTTAATTGTGATCTACAGCTCACTGGAGCGGTTTGCGTACTCTTGAACCAATGCACCAAATAGAGACGGGCGTTCAATCAGGTTTGCTGGTTTGTCAAATTCTTTTGCCAAGCCTGCTCAGAGTAAAACAAGCAAAGTGTGTCTCTTGAGTTTCAGAGATTCGAACATGTTTTAATTTGACATAAAAGATGTTGCTGCTTACCTGCATCTACTACCAACACTCGGTCACAGTCCATGACTGTCGGTATTCTGTGAGCAACGCTGATAATGGTGCAAGATGCGAAGTCTTCACGGATGATCTTTTGAATCACTCCATCAGTCTGAGAATCCACTGAAGCAGTTGCCTCATCCAGGAACAAGATTCGGCTGCGCTTTAGCATTACTCTGCCCAGGCAAAGAAGCTGTCTCTGTCCCACACTCCAGTTCTCCCCATTGTCAACAACTATGGAAAGATGGAAGGTCACCAATTAAAGACAAGCATTTCAATAAATTTGCAGGAAAGTGCTGTTGCGTATGTGCGAAAAGAGAGATGTACCTAATGCGTCAAGCTTCTCGGGTTTTGAAATTACTGCATCTTTAAGTTGGCAACGCTCAAGACTCTGCAAGGACACATGTTGTTTACCACAATGACAGGCATGAAGAAGTTACAGCATTGTAAATGGAAAACAATGAAACAGCAGAAATGATAACACAGGACTAGTAAATACAGGTTGAGAGCTTGGAGTGATCTGGTGTTTGTAATTTTGAGGAAGCTGATCAGCTACTGATCAAGTTTAGAAGGCTAAAAGACATGGACGAAAGAAACTAAATATGGTTCATACCTGCCATATCTCATCATCTGAATATTTTCCAGTTGGATCGATGTTGCTTCGCACTGTTCCTTCAAAGAGAACAGGCTCTTGAGGTATGATACCAAAGCGTGATCTGAGATCATGAAGACCCAATGTGCAGATGTCTATTCCATCAATTACAATCCTTCCACCGCAAGGCTCAACAAGTCTAAAGAAAACTTGTACCAATGTTGTTTTTCCACTCCCTGTTCGACCAACGACTCCAATTTTCTCTCCACCATGGATATTGAGTGAGATGCCCTTGAGAACCAAAGGAGTATTCGGCCGGTATCGAACCTGTGAAAAAATTGGCAAGTCAAGTTATACAGTTGAAGTCTAGAATGGCAATCTGATACATCACAAGTAGTTCCTGGCAGAACACCAGAGTAACTCACCTTCAAGTCTTGGATACTAATATCTCCTCGTGTGGGCCAATTTGGAGAAGGAAGGCATCCTTTGATCTCCCATGCTGATTCAGAAGGAATTTTGGTGAACTGCTTTATCCTTTCAACAGAGACCATCCTATTCTCTATGAAGCAACTGGTCCATACAGCCCAAAACAATGCAGTATTCAAATTGAGGCCGTAGGACAGGGATAAGCCTACATACTCTGCATCGCAAGAAACACATGTCAGTTACCACAGACCACATGCAAACCAGGAACAATCTTTATAAGGTATCAGCCAATTGCCTACGAATTCTTAAATGGCTATTTCTGAACTTACAGCTAAATTTTACGTCCAAAAGCTGCTGAGTGAGTATTGTATATACATTATACTGGCGTGATACTTTATTGAACTATAGAAAGCAGAAAAAAAGGAACAGCTTCTCAAGAGGTACCTGGTTTGATAACATCTGCAGGAAGCATGACAATGAGCAAAGCAGCAATGCAGACGACAAAGCACCCAAATAATTCTAACCGGAATCCTACCCATTCGTTGCATGCATTGTTGTGGAAATCCATCCGTAAACTTGAATTAACTCTGTTAACATTTTCTTGGGAAAATCTAGCTTCCTTCTTGAAGCATCGAATTGTGGTCACACCCTGAACCGTCTCAGAAAAGTGATGAATAACAGGGGCTTTTGTGATTGAATCAAGACGAGTTAGCTCCCGGGATGTCGCAAGGTAATAATCCTGAAAGAAACCATGATCAGATCATATTAATTCGACCTCGCTATACCAAAAGGTATTGTAATAGCCGGGCTAAACTGTGAGCTTACCCTGTACCAAATGTTCAGTACTGTTAATGGAATGGCAGCTATGAAGGTTTGCCAAGCAACCTGGCTAGTAACAACGATGATGGTGATCACAGTGATGTACATTGAAACAGTAGCCCCCATATAGAGGGGAAGGAATACGTCGATGTTGGTTTGGTCTGATGATGCCTAAAAAAAAAACAGCAGAAAAAAGAACTCGCATAAGTGCTGCATCACTTGATTGAAACAAAATGCTTAAAAGCTAAGGGCTTCAAGAAGAGGATTACCCGTGTTAGAATCCTTCCTGAAGGTGTAGTATCAAAGAATGACATTGGAGCATGCACTATAGAGTTGAGGATCTGTTCGAAAAATAATTGAGCAGTCTGGAGCCCCAGGTAGGCATTGAGGAAACCTCGAACTATCGCTAGAATGACAGCAAGAGCCCCTAGGCCTGCGTATACTTCAATGAAAAAAGAGGGATTGAAGGAAGCCGCATTTTTCTCTGATGTTTCATATGCCAACCAGTAGTCACAGGACATGTTAGCGCCCTGCCATGCCAGTGAAACCAGCAAGACTGCAATCACTCCCCACCATCCCCAAGCTTCAGTCACATAAGTCTTGTAGACGCTCCAGCTGACACGGCCAGTCTCGCGCTCCTCGTCCTTGATGAGTTTCGAGCTTCCCTTCTCTGTTTTCGTTGATCCTTCCAGCGCATTGTTGCCGGCCGACTGTTTCTGATTCGGCTTAGCAGCTTGCTCTGGCCCGGAGTTCTGGTCATTGTCTTGCTTTGCACCCTGCTCTACAAGCTCCATGGCACTCTCATGAGCTGCAACAAGACCCATAAATTCTGGTCCGGAAGCAGCTAAGTCATCATAATTTCCAGCTTCTACTATATTCCCATCTCGCATAACCTGTTATGTGATTCAATTTCACCAATAAATCAAAAATTAAATAAATAATAAACAAACAGAAATCAGAGACTACTCACGTAGATGCAATCAGCATTGTGCAAGAAGTCAACTTGGTGAGTAACAAGCAGGACTGTTTTATCTTTGAGAGCTCCTCTGACGCATTCCTACAAACCAACATCACACCACCAATGAATCAAAAACTAAGAACTAGTAGTATCAAAAGCATACAAACAGGAGAAAGGAAAAAGAATAAAAACCTTGAAGATCTCAGAACCAGTATGAGCATCAACAGCACTGAAGACATCATCAAGTAGATAAACATCACAGTCCTGATAAACTGCCCTGGCGAGTTGAATCCTCTGCTTCTGGCCACCACTCAGATTAATCCCTCTCTCTCCAATCTCAGTCTGGTCTCCAAACTCCATCACCTCCAAGTCCTTCTCCAGACAACAAACTCGAAGAACTTCCTTGTATTTGCTTGGATTCATTGGCATTCCAAACAAGATGTTTTCTTGGATAGTTCCATTCTGAATCCATGCAGTTTGGGCAACATATGCAGTGCTCCCACAGACTCTCACCTGTTCAGTGTGTTCACTTAAGTAGTTGTAGAACCAACCCCCTCTCCATTCTCAAATAAATATCGTTTAGGATTAACAAAACTAATAAATAATTTTTTTTTTAAATTCATTCTGGTACTAACTTATTTTTTTCTCAGGACTATTTAATAAATTTTGAAAAAAATATAGTTGTTTAAGATTCATTAAAATAATTTGATTTTTTTTTTAAATTTTGCAAGATGAAGAATAATTTGGAAAAAAATTTGCTACAAAGGACACTTCTAAATATATAATGCATGCACGTGTGAATATATATATCACCTCTTGCTGGGACGAAGGCGAAAACAGGCACGAGTTTTGGAAAACGGAAATCGAAAATCGAAAACGGAAAACGGGAAACAGGAAAGAAAGAAAGAAAGCGGATACCTTTCCGGAGATTTTGTGCATCTCGCCGAGAATGCAAGAGAGGAAAGAGGACTTGCCGGAGCCGACGGTGCCGACGACGGCGGAGAGGGAGCCGCGCTTGATCTTGACGTTGAGGTCTTTGAGAGATGGAGTGCGGTTCTCATCATCCCAAGAGAAGTTACCGGCCTGGATTTCAATGGCGACGTCGCTGCCGCTGACGTACTCGACGGCGGCTTCGTCGAGCTCGGCGCTGGTCAAGAAGGTGTCGAGGCGTTGCAGCGAGATAATGGCTTGGGAGACAGAGATGAGAGCTTGCGGGAAGTTCCGCATTGGCTCTTGAAGGATCTTGAAGAAGGAGGTGGCCGTGAAGACGAGGCCGGGGTCGAGGTGAACCCCGGTGGCGACGCAGGTGGCGAAGACGAGGGAGGAGATGATGACTGTAGCGCACCAGAGGACGATTGTATTGCCGGAGGTGAAGTACATGAACTTGGAAAGCCAGCCGAACTCGCCTTCCCGGAACTTCCGGATCCGACTACTGAAGTGATTCTCCCAAGCTTGGAACTTGATGACCCGCATGTAGTTGAGCATCTCGTTGGTGGCTTTCATGCGCTTATCACGCAAGCCCATGAGGAAGTACTGGAAGAGGTTGTTCCGGCGAGTGCAGTAGACTATGAAGACGATGACGCCGGCAACGGCTCCAGTGGCAGTGATGACGGAGGGGCCAAGGTACAAGTAAAGGAGGGCGATAGCAACGCCGACTTGCAGTGGCATGAGCCAGATGTAATGCAGTTGGAGCACCATGTCAGAGAGTTGCTGTGCGTCCACGGCCATGTTGTTGACGATCATGCCGATGCCATGGGATTGTCGGGCGGAGCAGGAAAGACGGAGACCTTTACGGTATAGGTTGGTGATGAGGGTGGAGCGGATCATCATGCCGAGCTTCGCGGACTGGAAGTTGTATTGATGGGAACAAAGGACCTCGAAGAACTTGGCGGCCAGGAGGATGAGGCAGAGATAGTAGCCTTCGTAGATAGAGCTGCGCTTACCGCTGGCGAAGTCGACGAACCTCTTGACTAGGGTTGGGCCGACGTACATGACGCAGAGGCGGAGGATGGAGAGGAAGGCGGTGAAGAGGAGTTGGGGCCAGAAGCAACGGAGCAGAGTGGTTCGGACCGGGTGGTTCGCGCGGCTCGCAGGACGCGGCCAGTTGCTTTGGAAAAACTGGTAGAGTTTCTCGGCCCGGTGTTCCGGTGCAAGCCCTGGCACGTCTTCCATTTTAATTGGGGATTTGTAGCCTTTGGCCAGGAGTGGGTTTACCCAAGTCCATGTCGCCCGAGAGATGATCGATGCTTTGGCGTAGCCGGTGATACAAACTCCTGGTTCACTCGCCTGGCTGGAGTTGGCGTTGACCTCTACGACACCGGTGTCTCCGTCGACCGCAAGCACGAGGAGGACTAGAGAGAAGGGGAGGATACCCAGTGATATGTAGTCATCCGGCTTGATTGGGTTCCCGCCGGCGAGCCGGAGGATCGATGAGATTGAGAATAGAAAGCAGACAATGAAGCTCACGAACCAGTAAAGCCGGAGTGTGAGTGGGTGTACTGCCACTCGGAATCGTTTCTCGTGAGCGACGACGGCGGTGGCGGCGAGATGGGAGAGGAACTGAAGAACAAGGAAGAGGGACTCGATGAGAAGCCATTCAGGCTTGGAGCCAAGCACGAAGACGGCAACCAAGAGGACGCCATACACGACGGTGACTATCCCGACGACGACCAACCCCACCTTAAACCTTATCGTGGTCAAAACCGGCTGCTGTTGCTGCTGCTGCGCCTTGGCCAGCAACGGCTTCTCCTCCTCGGCCGTGCCACTCCTCCGCCGGAACAATACAATAAGCTTTTGGATGGCGAAACCCAAAAGCACGAGGAGGAACAGCCCGTCGACGATGGAGAAAAGCATCCGCTGTGGGCATGGCGATAGGAATACAAAGCTTAGCCATTGGAGGAGAGTAGAAGCTTGAGATGGAGAGCATGAGAGCGAGGTCATCCATGGCTGTGCCTCAAAGGATAACCTCATCCTTCTTTCCTCTCTTTTTTTTTCCTTTCTCTACTAACGGCTCTCAAGTGTCTTATAATTTAAATAAATTTATAAATTATTTAAAAAATAATAATTAGAAACAAAAATGAGGAAGGAGATGATTTTTGCATGGAAATAATAGAGGGGGGCCTCCTTTTATGGTGATGAAAAATAGACTCATTCTTATTAAATTATTATGAAATATTAATAATTGTGATGGAAATCATGTGACACATTTTATGATTTATTCCTGTAGGACAATTTTTTACACTCTATGATTATTAACAAAATTATTATAACATACAAAAAAATGTTCCTTTTTTTGTGGGCCTTGGTTGGCCTTTGTGTATCTCCATAGCTTTTGGCTTTTCTTGGGGAAATTATTTTTCTTGTCTTCTTTTGCCTTTTGATGTCCATTAATATCTATGAATTTTGTTGTTTTATTGATTGATCTAAACAGTAATTATGTGAAAAATAAAAATGTCTTATTTTAAACTATAAATCTTATAATGGACAACTTCAATATTTTATTCAAAATGTTTTTATTATGTGTTTTTTATTTAGATTAGTATTTAAGACAATATAAAAATATCAATAATTGGTATTTCACTGTTTTCTTCTGATTAATATTTTTCAATAAAATAATAAAATATTAATGATTTTTTTCCTTGGGATACCAAAGTTAGAGTTTTTTAAAGTTATTTTTCTAAAGCATATGATTTCAACAAAACAAAGAACCCTATGTTAGCAGAGTAATTAAACTTAATTGTTCGTTATCAAGGCACTTTAATTAAAAAAGTATTTTTATTAAGAAAATATATTACAAAAATAAAAAAACAAAATAAAGTAAAATATATGTGAAGATTTATTTTATTTTTTTTTTACAAGTATGTGATAATTGCCCCTATTTAAAGAAAATTAAGGACACACATATACTTATGCATGGAATAAATTCAACAAATATTTATTTCCTCATATTGTGATGTTTTTTTGGGTTTTATCTCATGTCCGTGACATATTTTGGTTTTTTAAATAAAATTATAATTTATCCGATTTATTAATACAAATAAAGAAAGAAAAAAATGTATTGGAATGATAACTCGTGGGCCAAAACGCAAACACTGTTATATTTACTTTACATTAAAAAAAAAATAAAGCTTTCAGAAAACCATTAGCCGCAATTCAACCAAAATATCACGTGGCTTTGTTCAATTTAAATTTCTTTATATTTATTAAGTAAATAATGGGGAAAAAAAGGTGGCAGTGGTAGGTAAGGGGTTGCACGGAATAATTTAATATATTATTTATTATTAAACCCTGATTAAATCTTAATAGAAGCCATGCAAGAATATTATATCAAATCAACAAAGCATGTAAAAAAGTGTTTCAGTTGTTAACCGTAAAAAACAATAGTAAAAATTGAGAACATTTTTTTCAGGAAAAAGGAAACCGAGAATCTTGCCATCTGGCATTTGAAAATTTCATTTGGTCAATAAAATCACACGTTTTCATAGTGGTTGTAATATATACAACCAATATGTAAAATTATGTTTCTCTCCATGGGAAAAGACCTAGACGCCTGGACTAGGCTAAATTCATTGAGATGATTCACTCTAGACTCACCTCTTGGAAAGCAAATTACTTATTTTTAGGTGGTCGTCTAACTCTCATTAATTCAGTGCTCTCAACTGTACCAGTCTATTAGATGTCGGTTTTCAAACTTTCTGCCTGGGTGATCAAAGTTATTGATCAAATTCGTAGAGATTTCTTGTGGAATGGACCTGATCTGGGCACCAAAGGAATTAGACTGGTCGCCTGGAATAGAATATCAAGACCCAGAGATATGGGAGGCTGGGGAATTCTCAATCTTCAGGATTTTAATAAAGTTCTACTTGGAAAATGGTGGTGGAAACTATCTTGCAATCTAAATTGTGGCTAGGCTAAAATCATTCACATTAACTACCTAAACAGAAGCCCAAATGGAGTGTTATCTCACATTCCACCCAGAAATAAATCCTTCATTTGGGCTGGAGTGAATTCCACTTTACTACCCCTTCAGATCCTGCACTCGCTTTAGTCAAGATAACTCCCCTACATGGGCATTGAAAAAAAAAAGTGGAAAGTTCACAGTCAAATCCTTTTACAAATTCCTTGGAGGAATGCGTAGTCCACTTTATGCACATTTCTGGAAAACCTGTAGCCCTAGCAAAATAACTCTTTTCTGCTGGCTAACTGGAGAGGATAAAATTCTCACTCTTACAAATCGTTTCAAGATAGGGTGCAACTTTCAAAACTCTACTGATACCTGTGTCATATGTCACAAAGCCTCAGAGAAGCTGGATCATCTCTTCCTTGACTGCACCTTCTCAAATCATATATGGGAATTTTTCTTTCAACTCTCTGGTCCAATCACTCCTTCTCAGTCTATTCCTTCTCTCTAGACTACTTGGTTACCATCCCTAATCCTTTACTCCGAAACATCTGGGATCTCATTTCTCGAGCAATATTATGGAATATCTGGATTGAATGAAATTCCCCTATTTTTAATCTAAATGCTTTACCATTTTACAATATTATTTTTAAATATGCTAACATGCTACTTTCCTGGTTTTCAACAGTTGCCGACAGTCATTAGTCGTCTCTTCCTGATGCATCCCATCGAATTAAGCGCTCTCTTAATTTTCTTAGCGCAAGAATCTCCAATCAAGCTGGCGATCCAGAGCATGACTTATCACAGGAATAGGATTCCCTACTCGTTTGCCTGGGCAGACCTAAAGTTTCAGACGTCGTTTCTCGTCTGTCTAGCGTTTTTTTTTTGTGTTATTTAGTTTGCATGTACTTTGTTCTACCCCTCACCACTGGTGAGAGGTCTACTTTATTGTTTCTTTATATTTTCTTCAATAAAGCTGTGGTTTATCCACATTTACTTAAAAAAAAAAAGTAAAATTATGTAAAATTACCTATTTTGAAAGTAATTTCCAACCTTTTCAAATACTCGTTCTCTTCTTTACTTTTACCGCCACCTCTTTTTGGTATTTTTTAACTACTTGATTTTTATAGTATTATTTTTAATTATCAAAACTATTTTTATATTCACTGATACTAGAGTGATTATTTCAGTCCATACTGATGCATCTTACTTAGTATTTGTTTGTTGTAAGAAACGAACTTACTTTATTTTGCCCTAGCACAAGTGTGTTGGCGAAGGACAAGCTCACTCCATCTAGTTTCGAAAGAAGTTTGTTAGCACAGACAGTCCATGAACTTGGCTCCTTTGGACAGCCAAAAGCTCCTCTCCCCGGAGGTACTCACCTCTCTTGCCAATGCAACCATTACACCAAAAAAAATAAGATTATATATAATTATGTTATTTCATCTAAATTTGGATTTAAAAATAAAATGTTAAAAGTACCAATCTTTTAGAGATATGATAAATTTGAAAAATCTTTTATGAAATTCAAAAACAGTTAAAGAGAGCTAGTATTACTTAACTCTTGTTAATTTTAATAACTTTGACTCTAATGGGAGGAAGAATTAATATTATATTATAAATACAAAAAGAATAGTGAAAGGTCAAAAAATATATATTTGCATTTAATACGGCACAATCATTGCATTAAAAATAATATAAATGAGAAATATTTTAGGAAAAGAGAAATCTAGAAAAAAAAAGATAGTGAGAGATTGATAAGCAACTAATAATTTTATAAATTATAAACTAATAAAAGAACAATCATTGAGTTTTTGACTTATATTATAAGTTTTATTGAGTTTCTCCCTACAATTCATCAACAATTTTTTTTAAACTCTACTATCGATGGATTATGTACTCACTTTTTTATTTGATTATATTTTATTTAATAAAATTATAATTTATTTATTTTTATTATATACAGAGAAGTTAATTTCATTTGAGGATCACAATTCATGGATGGCACAAAATTTGAAAGGAGAAAAAAAATGAAAAGAAAATTGTATTTTTGTGTTTGTTATATTGATGATAATTAAGAATATAATTAAGAATAATATTTTTTAAAATTAAAATTTTGAGATAAAAAGGAATATCGATGTTGTAATATCTGAAAATGAATATAAGAGACCAAGAAAAAAAATAGGAAACATTGTAGTAGTTGGAGGCCATATTTTGCGACAGTATCAAAGCAAAATAATAATAACAACAATAAATAAATAAAATAGACCTATTATGAGTTCAGTAGCTTTTGGATGTCCATATATAGCCACCCAAAATAGTTATTTGTGCATTACCTCAATAAATGTCACCATAGTATATATATATATATATATATAACACTCAAATATTTAGAAGTAATCATTTCAATTAAAATAATTCATGAAAATACGAAAAGCAATTATAAGTACATGCACATTTCATAAAAACATCACTAACACAAACAATTAAAATCAGTATAAAAAATTTAGAATGAAAATTGTCCTTGATAAATATTTATCCTTTATCAAATATATTTGAATCTCCTTCTAGAGACAAGAGACTTGTAAAAAAAAGAAACGAAAATATTTTTATTATTATTTTTTAACTATAGATGACAAGCAACATTATTTAAGGGTTTATTAAAAAAAAATACTAGTAGAATAATGCACTAATTACGATGATTTATTGATCTTTTAAAAATTTATTAACTTATAGATGTTAAATAATAAAGTAAAAATTCATCAGGGTGATATAAAAGCCTAGAAAATTTACAGAAATCATATCAAATTAATAAGTCTGTCATATTATGTAATCCTATAAAGAAGGATTACGACTCCCATAAAGATTTATCGGACATATTTAAATAATACTATAAAAGTTCTTAAACCAAAAAATAATATTATTACAGTCCCGAGAGATTTGATTTGTGCCTACCTATTCACTGTTCATCAATGTGCTCAAAAGAAACAATCTTTAAGGGCAACTCCAAACCCTGGATAACCTCCAATTCTGCGCCAATTCAGAAATCTACTATAGTGGCGCACAACATTTTGTGCGCCACTGTAGCAGCGCTATTTTTTTTTTTTTTTTTTTTTGCTTTTTTTGTTTTTTCTAATTTTGTTAAATTCATTTTATCTGTTTTTTTTTGTTTTTTTAATTTTAAATTCTGTTTATATCTTATTGTTAAATTTTGTTTATTTATTTTTTAAATTTTTTAAATTTATATTTTTTAAAATTGTCTGTTCATATGATTTTTTTATTTTTTTAATTCTGTTTTGATTTTTTAAAATTCTGTTTTCTATTTTTTAATTTATATTTATATTTTATAATTTAATTAAAATAATAATTTATATTTATATTTTTTAATTAATAAGAAATATAAAATTAAAGAAAATAATTTGTGAAATATAAATTCATTAAAATTAACGAAAATTACATGAACGATAAAATAAAAACATAAAAAATAATCCTAAAACATACATTATCATCGATAAAAAAACGATAAATATTTATAATAAATATAAAAATTAAAAATATATTTTATATAGTATCACATTTAAATTTAATGGTTAAAAATGAAATAAAATTAAAGATGATTAAATTTATTGATAAAGATGATGGTTGGAGAAGAATATTTTTAGAATATTCTATTTTAGAGTTAAAAATAGAAATGATGGTTGGAGAAGATTTCACCGTAGAAAATGCATTTTTGAGTACTGAAGAGCCAAATATAGAGTTTTGGGTTGTAGATGGCCTAAGAATGGATCTGTAAATAATTACCCACGCACAACATTCACGTTTTTAATTTTTATTTTAAAATAAAGCAATTAATATATCACATATACAAAATTAACATTCTCCTACCAAACACCCAGCAGTCATATTACCATGTTTTTTCTATGATTCCATTATTTTTAAGATATATATATATATATAGTAATTAATATTTTTAAATAAAAAATAATATTTATAAATACATATCATTAATTAAAAAATAAAAATTGATATTAAATTGTTTAATTTTAATTAGTATTAATTAATTATATGTGCGATCAACTAATGTAAAATTATTTTTCTCTAAATAATTCTTTTTAAAAAAAGAAATAGCTCAAATATAAACTGTAACTCATCAATCAAATTCAACCAAAAGTGATAAATAAAATTTTACCATGAAAGTAGATCTGCTTTAAGATATCAGTCACATGTTTTACTTATTTATTTATTTTTGAAAAAATACGATTTTGTCTTTTCTAATAATTGATAATAATACAAACGAGTTTTATTGTATTTTGTCTTGCATCATAAAAAATAATTCTTTAAATAATAATAAGATAATAATATTGTAACATGTGTTCCATGTATCATTCGTTTTTTCCACAATCAATTGCAATTAAAATGACTTCATTTTCTGTCCTTGTATTTAGAGAAATATCAACCAAGTAATTAATAACTCTATGGCTCTATGATGGTGATTAAATTAATATTAATATAATTGATACATTTGATTGAATGTGATAACTAAGAAGATTAATGAATCATGTGAAAAGACAACTGTATTTATCGAAAATTTTCTTTCATTAATAAAATAAAAAAAATAAAATAGAAGAAATAATAAATAATAAAAAAATCATCAAATGCATTGAAAATCATGCGTATAGATTATTTATATACTGATATTAAACAATGACAATCTTCTTCCATTCACCATTATTTATTTTACATTAAAATATATTATTTTTAAAAATATTTAAAATACAAATCACAAGGCAAACTAATGACAAAAGAATTCATTTTTTAAATTAAGACATATAAAAAGAGAAAAGGATTTCTGTAAACATCCCACGGGTAGTGTGTTTTAATTTTATAAACACGATAATTCATAATCATTGAATTGAGATTCAACAATTTAGATCAACATCTATAGATTTAAACGTCCATAGAATATTTATGCTCACACACACATATATATGATATTAAACAATGACAATCTTCTTCTGTTCACCATTATTTATTTTATATTAAAATATATTATTTTTAAAAAGTATTTAAAATACAAATAACGAGGCAAACTAATGACAAAGGAATTCATTTTTTACATTGAGATATATAGAAAGAGAAAAAGGTTTCTGCAAACGTCCCACATGTAGTGTGTTTTGATTTAATAAGCACGATAATTCATAATCATTGAATTAAGATTCAATGATTTAGATCAACATCTATAGATAACTATGTTATGAAAGTCCATAGAATATTTGTGCGCACACACACATATATATCTTTTATTTTTATTTTTTATTTTTATATTAACTAACTTTGAAAGGCCCTTATATCTTTTCCCAACTTGCTAAATATATAGGGAATATTTTTTTTTCTAGCAAAGATATTATTGTTTTATATATTTTTATTATTATTATTTTATAAAGATGAATCTGTCCCCAGATTTAACCTAAGCTGTCCCATCAAAACAAGCAATTAATTCAATAAAATATACTCATAAGTAACATTTAGTCCCTCCATACTTTGCTTATCTACACAACATCCCTTCATGTTTGTATATTCCTAACAAGTCCTTTCTTTTCATGGCATTTATAATTCAGTCTATATTCCATTGACAATGCTAGAAACGGAGTTAAGGCACCAAAGAAAAGAAAGGAGTTGGTTATCAAGAACTAGGTATATGAGGTGGTACAAACAAAGGTTAGAATAGATTGTCTTCCAACGAAAAAGAAATATAGTGGCTTCACCCAGCTAGATGAAGTAGAACAATCCGCCATCACACCCTACCTCAATAATCACATTGATAGGTGAAAATCCTATCGTACCCATGTATTATAATGTTTTCATGTGTATTATATGTCATATCTGTGTAAAAAGTGTAGTCATTAGTTCTTCTTGTGTAATATGGGCATTTTTTGTGTATGTTTTGTTGTTCATGTACATTTTGTGATATAACTAAGCAACATTCAAATACACTGACAACGCGTTAATGTCAAAATACGGTTACAATTTTTATATGTTACTCGAACGATGTAACTTAACCAAAACCAACTAATGGTAAACAAAAACCCAAAAACTTAAATGGTACACAAATATAATACATAGCTACAGTTGATATCATGTAAAGTAGTTCTAAGTCAACTTTAACTGCATTGCAAAAATGGCAGTTGTGGCTAATTTCATAACATCTATTGTAGTGTAACTCCGAACATCAAACGCCTGTGATTTGATCCTCTTCTTTCTCGGACAACCAAATCTGCATATGCACAGCGATACAACTCTATAGTGAAGTATTTATTGATATAGAGACGCACATTTGCATCTATTTCTATGATTTACATACATGCATGCTTGCATGGGAGACCATACACTTCCCATCTACGGTATGGGGACTTTCTCATCCGCACACTAATTGCGTTGTTGGTTCTCGTCCACCACTTAAAAATTGTCACCGTCAGATCGACCCACTCGTAAAGAGCGGCTATATTCTATAATTTGTTCAATTTTATTATGTATCTCAAGACAAAGATAAGTTCTCCATATATAGGATTGTTTGTGTCTGTTGATTCATAAGTTTAAGCCTGCAGGTCAGCATTTAATAAGTACGGATGTCAAAAAGTACACGTGAAACACATATATTACATAGTAAGAAATATTATTAACGATTGTTATCGTATTATAAATGTTAACCAAAATTAATACACACGAAAGGAAGATAATACACATGAAAACAAAATATTACACATTAACAGGCAAAAATTAGACATGAAGGGTAACGTGATCGAGTTAACCATGATCGCCACTAGAAGATGACTCACCCCTCTAGTCCAAGAGTTGACTGACACTGCTATGTCGGAGTACATCTCACACCAATACGCACCCTTCAATAAATAGTTGGACCAATAGTCAACATCGGATTTGTGACATAATTAATGGTGCAATAGCACCGATGTAGATACTAAGTTTGTTGATTGTATCATTGTACTTTTTGGTTGTGCATGCGTATGCAATTCTGATGATTATGACCCAACATTCTTCTTTTAGGGCTTTACCAAACCTAGCATTTACCTTCTGTTAGTTCCGCCGGTTAAGGTTTGTGTGTTAGATGATCACTCAAACACTAAAAAAAACACACACATAAACCAAACAAAGAAGGAGACACACAAAGTTGGTAATCCAGTTTGGCGTTAACTCGCCTATTTCTGGGGGGCCAAGCCCGGAGATAAACAATCCACTAAGGTAGTGTTTGGATAGTGGGATATTGTATTCTCATGGATGGGGATACCCATGGATGGGAATATTCATGTGTAAGTGTTTAGTTGAAGGGATTTAACAGTAAGAATAAATATTGTTTGGTATTTAATTAGAGAGATAAGGACATGTAAATTAATAATAATATTAATGACTTAGTGATAAACCAACCTATTAAAATAAAACCATCTCTCAAATATCTCTTAAGGCAACGTTTAACAAAAGTCAACCTGTCAAACTCCAATAAATAACCGCCACATACCCAATCAACGTTAACAAACACCTCCATACAAGACACTTGAAACCAAGTCACCACCCCATTCGTTCTCTCTCCTCCTCAGATCTCTCTCTCTTTCTCGTTCTCGATCTCCAGAGTTTGCGATTCATCGCCATTGATGGAGCTTCAAGCATTCGAGATAGCCGCAGTTAAGGACGAGGACGCATCGTTCCATTGCCAGAACAGTGACGGCGAGATCGTACACAAGATCGCACAGCTTCTCCTCCCGGCCTCGCCGCCACCTGCATCGATCACACCACCGGAGAGCCCTTCAAAACCCCAGCTTCCGTTGCCGTCGGCCTCCGCAAGGAAATGGTTGACTATCTCAACGCTCGAAGTGAGACGTTCGTCGCTGAATTCGTCGTTCCCCATGGGAGAAGGAGAAAGTAGGCTGAGGACCCACCAATTGCGGGATAAACTTGCGGGATGAGCGGCGTCCCACCGATTTAGAGGGACGCCCCTCATCCCGTTTTCAGGGATGGAGGCCATTCCCATCCAGTCTCATCCGGGAAACTAAACACCCGGATGGGACTGTAGCCATGGATATCCCATCCTCATCCTGGGATATCCCTGGCACCAAACACACCCTAAAAGAGGTGATAAAAATGAGTACAAACACTTGTCACTCACACTCACAAATAAAGAACACTACCCACTCTAGATTGTCTAGTGCTTCTCTACTCCCTCTTTCAAGAGTTGCACCTAATCTCAGACCAAGGTAGTATATATAGACGCATCAACGTCACAAATATAGTCCATACCTCTTTTAGAATATCCGCGGCTACTAACTTTAAAACCTTCCGAAATTAGCTGTTACAACTTCTGTTGTAACATGATTTGCAACATGACCCTGACTGCTGACTTGACTGAGTTCTGGTTACGTTGCTAGGCAACTTCAAGACCCATCAACCTCCTGGTCATGCTTAGTTTGAGTTGATGCGGCCAGATCACCTGATCTCGACTACCTACAACTAGCCTCCCTCCTCAGCTCCTCATCACGCAGTCCCCTCGCAAGGGGCGCACTCCTTTGTGCGTCTTCATGAAACTTTCCAAACTTGATCTTCAATTCATCCAAGTTTGGTCTTCAAATCTTCCATGATAGATCTTCAATCAATCAGCCCAATCATGCCAACAATAGGCATGTCTTCAAATCTTACCCTTAATAGTCTTCAATCAAATCTATTAAGGCTCTTCAAATCATATCTTCAATAGCCTTCAAATCTTACCATTGATAGATATCTCTTCAATTAAGCTTCATCCATATTTAGTCTTTAATCATATCTCCTAAATATGGTCTTGATGAGATCTTGTTTTCAAGTTGTTGATTGTTTGATCCACTTGCCAAAAAATAGCTTCATCAAGATCTTCAAGAGTATTTGTCTCCTAGCCAAGACACCTTGACATGTCATCATTCTTTCCATGTCACCTTGGTTGCCACGTCACCTTGACTAGGTGTCAAATTATACCAACTTAAAGTGCTCTTGCACTAATAATCTCCCCCTTTGGCATAATTTGACACAACTTCTTCTGCTCCCAGAATGTGCTAAGGTTGCAATAAAAAGTAACCCATCCAATGGTATTTAACATCCAGAAAACTGCCAAATAAAATGCATCCCAAGCGGAAATATCACAAGTACCGCCACGTCCTGGGCCGTCGCAAGGAAAACTATAACCAAAATCCTTTTTGTCTAGCATTAGCTTGGAACCACGTGCATCTAAAGCACCTTTTACTAAAATCAATGTAGTTGTATGCAAACCTAGAGCAATAGCATGATGGACCAAGAAATCCCCAGGACCTATTGTTAAGAAGAGTGAATTACTATTCTCATTAACAGCATTCAACCAACCAGGTAACCATATGCTTCGACCCACCTTGTTCGATGCGTACAAATGTCACTAATAGCTCGACACGGTGCATTTGTCGATTGTTTATTATTTTCTAGAAAGGTAAAGTCAAAATTCTGTCTAATGGTGAAACTGTAGAAGGAATCTTTGAAGTGTTCAACACTCTAAAATCACTGGCCTTGTGTAATTGGGGATCCTTAAGATGGTCGAGAAGAACCGACAATACTTAGGGCCCTTGCGGAAGGATATTGGGATAGGAATGTCTCTATATCGATAGCACTATTTTCTGAAAATGACTCCATATGAGGTTATACATAATAAAGCTAAAGGAAACAATCTGTAATACACGCAAGTAAGGTACATTACACTATATTTACTAATACTAAATGGGAACACATGAAAATACAGAGAAACAACTTATAATGAAGAGGATTATTGAATAATACATAGGAACAATTAATAATATACACGAAAGTAGAAACCTGTGAATGTTTTCCCAACTACCAAACCAAAAGCATAAAAAATGGGCGCAACCACAACATAATGACTAACTAACATGCCAGTATTTATAGTTTATTACGTTGGGAAAGAAGACTTCCCGAGACTGTCTGATGTCCTTTTCACATCGTCTACAATGAGTCCACAGTATTCTTGTTGAACATGTGATACATGTGGCACATGCGCAAAAAGTCTGCCTCTGCCTCAATGGGACAAATCCTTTTGTAGAAATCTAGAGTCACATAATTTACTCTCATTCAAAAGACATCAACAACCTAATACTCGTATACCTCACCGAGCACAGTTTCCTAGGAGCTCTGCACAGTAAATTGCAGGACACGTCTTTCTCCTTTATATTTTGCAACAGTGAAGAAGGTAGCTATGAAGAAACATCAAACAACTCCACAATCTCTCTAAAACATTCGTAGTGAACATTAAACATGAAACACATATAAGAATATAACACACATGCCTACAACTCCTCCAACCGTGGGAACTCCTTCACACTATTCCCCTAAGGTAAAGATGGATAAGAAATTAAACTAGCTTTGTTCACAGCTTTATTATGAATAGAAAGGAAGAGAAAAAAGAGCTTACTTTTAAGTCAAAGTAACCGAGTACACATAAACCAAAAGAATAGGCAAAAAACTACTATGGAGGTTTCATCAATATTAAAGCTGGGCGATACTATTTAATGACAGATGTGATAAGAAGAAAAAGATTATTATTATTATTATTTATGTTCATCTCATAAGGGCATTTCGGATATTACACTAAAAGGCAATTGATGGAGTTAATAATGAGGACTTTATTTGGAAAATCAAGTACTGTCTGGAATATTAAAATATCAGAGTGATTAATTAGGGACTTTTAAATAAATTTCTCATAAATATATATAATGACCAAAATATTTCCTTATATTTGAGGTAGATCTTAGTATCTTACAAGCTGTCCTTTCTTCACTGTACCACATTTTCGAATACACCAATAATTTAGTTCATATAGTCCAAAGATGATAAAGCAAACAAAATAAGTATTGTGGAAAAACAAGGGGTAAAATGATAATATTCCGTTAGGTAAAGTAAAAATTATTAAATAATTTGGAAAATTCAAGACAAAAGAGGTGGCATGTGAATAAAATTTAAACCATTAAAATTAACATAAAACCACAAAAAAAATTTTGTGGATGAGAATGAATATAAACACGTGGATCAATTACACTGCTTTTTATTTTTATTTTATTTATTTATTTATTATGTTTTACTTTATTTGAGAGGGAAAAGATACAAAATGAGTTGTTTTTTTTTTTTTTCTTTGTGATGAGTTGTTGCTTCTTTGTCTTCATGAAATACGGTTGTGTTCTTGAATCAATAATATTAGTAAATAATAATTTAAAGAAGGTTAGAAGAAGAGATTGAGGGGCTTGGAAAACGTTTGTCACGCCAAGAGATTAATGATAAGTTGGAGGACTTTTTATGAGACATTCAATGAATTTAAAGCTTTTCATAAGAAAAGATGACTGATAGATCTTTTGATATTTTTGAAAAATATCAATAATATTCTTTGATTTTAATTTTAATTTCTGATTTTTAACCTTTTAGTTTTTTTAAATATATTCTCATAATTTATTATTAAAATTATATCCCGTCATTTTTTTTCTCCTTCTTATTTAAAAATACCATAAAAACTCACCACCTCAAACAAAGAAGAAAAATTTGGGAAGGAGGGAATTAAAAATATATATAATTTTAAAAAAATTATTTTTTAAAAAAATCTTTCCCCACTAGTTTTTTAAGAATCATGGATTTTAAATTAGTCTAAAAATTATTTGTTTAAATAGCTCAAGTTTTTGTCATTTGGACCAATATTATTAGTAAAATTAAATTTGAAAAGATTCATGAATTTATTATATGTTTTAAAAAAATTTTAAAAATAAAGATGGGGAAATTATATATTTGAGTTGTTTAAATTTTGATTTAAATAATATTTACAGTATTTATTAATATTAATAACTAATTCACACAAATTATTATTTTTTAATATAAAACATATCGTTGGGAATGATACTCTCATGTCACCAACTAAAGAAACAGTTATACTTGGTTTCTTAATTGAAGGAATGGTTTCTAGTTTCGGAAGTGTTTGGTTGGTTTGTTGGTACATTGGAGATTATTTAATAATTGTTACATTTTTTTTTACTTTTATTAATAATTCATTCCCTAAATTGTTGAATTCATACCGATTTTTTATTCATTATTGCCTTCTATTTTTTAATATCATTAATGCCACTTTTTTTTTTTTTACTAAATGGATCTTTTTTTTAGTGTTGTACTTTCCTGATCCAACTTCTACATTTCTCAGTTAAAGACTGTGTTTTAGCGTTAATTAATTTAAATTTATAATTTTTATAAAAATAAAAAATTATTATTTAATCAAATTTATGATTTTTGTAATTTTAATCCATCCATGCTGATTACAAAGGCTAAAATGAGAAGCATATGAAAGAAAAAAAATTAAATAAACATTAACGGGCTAATTTAAGTGATAAAACTTCGGATCTCTTAAGTAATTGGTTTGGACTTCAAATCCATGAGTACTTTATCCGGATTAATTTAGAGCTCATAGCTCGCGTGAAATCCATAGATCAAACACTCAATTTTTTTTTTAATAAACTGAGAGAATTATTTATAAAAATATAACATTTAAATATATAAAATGTTTCAAAGTCATCCGTGTTTAAGGAGATATGATAAATGTTAACATACTCATATCATATATATTTTTAGAAAACAACATTAATTTAGAATATATTTAATTTTCACGATTGATCATATTTATTCTGCAAATTCAAATATATATTTAAAATGAATTATATTTGTTACATTATTTGCACATCTATCTTATAGTTTGAGATTTTTTTTGTCGTGTAATTCTATGTTTTAAATTCATAATTATAATGCTTTTACAATAAAAGATTAGGCAGGGATGTACATCATATAAATCCTTTTTTTTCTATTGCAAAAGCATTTATCGGTATAATTTATAATTTGTGTTGAGATTAGAATCTTCTCTAAAAAAAGACAAAAAAAAGAATACTTAATTAAATCACAAAAAATGTGATCAATACACTCAAAATATCCTTTGTAGATTATCATTTTATCTAAGACTTAAGAGTTTGGATTCCTTTCTTTTATTAATATTTTTATTCATATTTAAACACAAAAATCTTAAACTAAGAATTAGACCCATGAAGCTAACAAAGAGTATCCCAAGCAATTGCAATAATTGAGTATACATCAAAAGACAATGAAATAATAAAAATAAAACTAAATATATTTCTCCAGAGTTCATAATTCACCACCTTTCCCAGACAATCCAAAATCTATAAAGTTCTTTTGTCACATGCTGAGTGTGCATGTACCAATAAAACACAACTCATCAGTCATAACACTGATCAGTACAATTTCATCATGTGCACAAACAAGTCAAAAATAGCAACAAAAAAAAAAACAAAAAGACACCACACAACTTGTTGGTACTTTATATTTTCATTTAAATGCAAGCCTCCTCATGTGAAACCAATCACCTCTTGAATCCAAGGTTCTACCATTCATATATATATATATATATATGAATGTGTGGTTGATGATGATATTTGAGTGATCAGAGAGATATCATGCTGAAAAATTAGGACAATGAATACATGAACTGAGATGGTCTTGTGAATCATTATCAGTGGCCCCTGCAGCAGACATGCATGGCCACCAGTTAAAAAGAAAATAGAATAATTTTGATTGTTTGTTTGTGTGAAAATAAGCATGCATGATGGTTCATTCAATTAATTTAGACCATGTATTTGGCTGAGTATGATCTGGCATTGTAAGATCTCAGCAAAAGACAAAAATGACCACAAACTTATGGCATGAGGGATGGTCATGTTGCTGGCTTTCTTGTCTTTTATCTCCTCTTCTTCCGCATACAGCTGGTGGCATCCTATATATAGATATGCATATGTATAATAAATGGACCGATATGTGTTGAAATTAACTTGTGAGAAACAAAAATGCCAATAAAAAAACAGGAGAATTTATGTGATTCGGTTAATTTAACCTACGTCAATAGATGGAGAATGTATTGTTATTTTTAAGAACTGATATATTTATAGAAGAATATTTATGTTTTGCTAACTTGTTGTAATTATTTTTAACCACAAATATATATATATATATAGTCAAAACCAAAATAGTTTGGATAGATGTGAATTACATTGTAAAACATAGATCAGTCTTAGGCAGGCTCCACAGCCACATACCTAACAAAAAAAAAAAAAAAAAAAAAAAAAATCCCTTCTAGGCGGAGCTCCAACAAACAAAAGGTAGAATCACTAATCGAATCATATCACAAAGTATCACAATAATAGTAGTGAGAAAGGATAGAAACAAATGTTATATGATAGTCCAATGCATTATTTAATAATTGAAGAAAAAGAGTTGGTTATTAATTAATGGAGCGAAGAGTCATTCATCTTGGGAATGTTTGGGAAAAGTGGTCAGATTTTCCTTCAATTCTGATGTTTTTTTTTTTTTTTTTTTCATGAAATGGGGAAATGACATTTCCTTCATTTTTTGCTAAAGTGAGTTCTGAACTAAATTAATAATTTTTTTTTTACTAAAATGAGGGTTGAACTAAATCAATAATTTTTTTTTAACTAAATTGGGGGGAGGGGGAGTGAGCCACAGTAACAAAGCTCACTTCCCCCATTTCCAAATTCCATTTTGAACTCACAGAACTCCACTAAAAATCTAAACGCACTTTTGTATATAATAAATGAATCTAAGAAATTATTATAATTAAAAAAATGTGGGAGCCCCATGAATCAATTGTTAGTAATTATCTCTTCTTCTGCCTAGAGTTAGTGGTATCATTTCCCTCATTTCCAAATTCCATTTTGAACTCACAGAACTCACTAAAAATCTAAACGCACTTTTTATATAATTGATGAATCTAAGAAATTATTATAATTAAAAAAATGTGGGAGCCCCATGAATCAATTGTTAGTAATTATCTCTTCTTCAGCCTAGAGCTAATGGTATCATATATATATATATATATGAATCCAATAAATTAACACAAGAGAAACAAAAAAGCCAATAAAAAAAAATTTATGTGATTCAGTTAATTTGATTTACGTCTATCAACAAAGAGTGTACTGTTATTTTTTAAGAACTGATATATTCAAAGAAGAATAATTATAAATAGCTAAATTCTCTTCAGAAAAAAAAAAATATATATATATATATATATATATATATATATATATATATAGCAAAAACCAAAATAGTTTGGATGAATCTGAATTATATTGTGAAAAATAGATCAACTTATACTACCGGGGCTCCACACCCTCCGCTTATACTGTATATCTCACAAAAAAAAATCCCCTTAAAATCAAGTTCCCAACAAATGAAAGGTGGAATCATTAATTTAATCAAATCACAAAACATCACAATAATAGTAGCGAGCAACTTGCAGGGTAGAAACAAATGTTATATGATGGTTCCATGCATTCTTTCAATAATTGATAATTGAGGAAAAAGAGTTGGTTATTAATTAATAGAGACAATGAGGAGGTGTTTATTTCGGGGGAGTGATCAGATTTTCTCACTTTTGAAATTTTTTTTTTTATCCAAATCAAACTTAAGTGAGTTTTAAACTAAATCAATAATTTTTTTTAATTAAAATGGTTGGAAATGAGCTACCATATAAAAGTTTACTTCCCTCCGCTTCCCAAACACATTTTGAATTCGTAGAACTCTGCTAAACATCTGAACACTACGGTTCCATTCACACTTTCTAATAAATAAACATCAGAAATATCACGAGTGAAATTACTAACCCTCACTTTAAAAAACAGTATTTTTTTATTGCCCCCACCTTAAACCACTTCCTCCAAAATGAGTGCCCCTTAAATGGTTGTAGAAGAGATCATCAGTGCAGGTTGAGCTAAATATTATTTGTGATATCTAAAATACATGAAATTCTAAAATCTCAATCAAGATAGAGATCTGGGCATAGAGAATGACTGTAAAATAGATTGGTATTCTGCAAAGTTGCAGTAATATACTTTAATTTTATAAAAAAAATTATAAAAAAAAAGGAAGAAACTCTTTTGCATTAGCACAACAATATGATAAGCAAGTAAAAACTTTGGAAATGAGGTGGATGAAGGGTCATATTCATACATGAAGAAAGGGATGATTTGATGTCATAATCAAAACCTCAAACCCAAGGAAATCCATTAAAAAAAAAAAGAGTTAATATAAATTCAATAAATTGAACCTCTATCTCTATAACTATAAATAATAGTACTTGTGTCTTAAAGACACAAGGGTTTCAAAATAGTGATAGTAACAATAATGCAATTTTAAATAAGACAATAAACTGCATCACAAAACTTGATACAAACTTTTAACAAGTTTCATTTACAAATGGGAAGAGAGGGGGAACATATTAGAAATACTCCTCCTCCCCCAAGGCAAAAGCTATAATGAAAAAGCTGATAAACAAGAGAAAAAAAAAGGATAATAAAATAAAATAAAATAACAAAATGTTACGATGTTTATTCCTTTCAGCAGATTGTATTGTATGTACAGACTGAAAGGCCTCTCCAGCAAGCTTTGGTTGACCACCCACAGCCACAGTACAACAAAAATCAAAAGACTTTTTTTTTTGGGTTGTTAAACCACTTGGCTTGGATCTTTTTTAAGTAAAAGATATGTTAATTTCAAGCACAAACACAAATGGCTCAAGATGCATTATACAATGAGAACCTACAACAGAATATCATCGGTGTCATCTTCGTCGATTGATTGATTGCATTGCTTGCTCATCTTCATGAGCTTTCTTTTTATCTTCTTCTTCTTCATCATCTTTGTCCTCACTGAAAAGGGGGTTAAAATTAAAAAGAAGGGGGCTGTACACAAACATCAGCTGAATATCAACCATTGCCTGCTACATGAAATAACTCAGTGCTCTCTTTTTCCTGGATCCACCCTCTCCATACAACTCATTCCATTGAAGCAGTTCATTCATGTTTGCAGACTCCGAAGACACACTTGCACACACCTAAACATCAACATTAAGAGTATAAAATGCAAGTAAAACACAGCAACAACAAACATTATACATGTCTCAAGACTAAAAAATGCTCTGAAAAAGGGTGGCAAAACATGATAACAAAATGCTTTTGAAAGAGTGAAGTCCGGGAACAACAAATAAATACCTGCTCATGTGCATATTTCAAGTCGTCAATGCTTAAAGGACGAATATCTTCACTCCCATGTAATGACGGTATTGCTCTGCCTTCTGTCAATGCTAAATTTCTCTCCTGCAATATAGTTGTAGTTGCAGGCTGATTTAATTTTCAATGAAATATCAAACAGTGTTAACTGGCAACTAGTATAACTTACTACGATAGATCACAAATACATCTGCTTTACCAGGTAAAAAAAATAGCAATTACTACTAGCTAAACAAAAATGAACTACATGTATTGCAGAATTGTTTAAACAGGGTTATTTTATGGAATGGATACTAACCTTTTTTTCTTTTTCTAGTATTTCCCTGATGGGGCAATGGGCTGCAGTAACACATAGATTCTGAGAACAAGCAAAAGGCAAAGGCATGTTATGTTACAATGATAACAAGTATAGAAAGCAATTTGTGGCTAAGATCAATTTTAGCAAACCTTCAGATCACTTCCTGAATAGCCATCAGTCATATTTGCAATTGCTTCCAAGTCTACATCAGAGGCCAATTCTTCTTTAGCCAATATTACCCTAAGAATCTTCTCCCTGTTTGATGCATCTGGCAGGTTCACCATCAATCTGCAAAAAGCATTCTCCTTAAATCACAGGAAATCAAACACAAAGTCCGCCACCAAATTTGTCAAGGGTTTATTTACCTCCGGGGAAGACGCCTAATCACAGCCTCATCAAGGTCAAAGGGCCTATTGGTAGCAGCAAGCACTAAGACACGTTCTTTATCTTTAGTCCGCAGCCCATCCCAGTTCACCATGAACTCATTCTTCATCTTGCGCATGGCTTCATGTTCTCCAGGATTTTCTCGTCTGCCCAACATACTGTCAACCTGTAATAGGAAACCTAATGGTCAGTGAGGGCATAACACATAAATAACAAAATGAACAGCAAATAGTAGCAATGCTGAGGAGAGAATGATTTGTGTTGAAAATGAACACTATAAACATAGCAAATATGCCGAAAAGAAACTGCTGACCTCATCAACGAAAACAACACTTGGGGCAATTTTACTTGCTAACGAGAAAACTGCCTTGACATACTTTTCCCCTTCCCCAAACCACTGTATAAATGGAACATATTATTGAAAGCTAAGAAAGAACTAAGGCTAGAAGGAGCAAATAAATGGAAACAATCAAATAGGATGTTTAACCTTTGAAGTTATGCTTGACATGGATATGTTAATGAAGTTTGCACCAGCTTCTGTTGCAACAGCTTTAGCAAGCATGGTTTTTCCCGTGCCAGGAGGACCAAAGAGTAGTATTCCCTTGCAAGGCTTAGAAATATGACAAGAAAAGAAAAGCATTAAATAAAACAGAAGCATGCTTCCATCTGAATGAAAACATTATGAATATTAACAAAGGGATATTAAATGTGCCTTCAAGAGCATAATATCATAATAGAGAATGACAAGGAGCAAAGAACACTGGACACACCAGTAGCAAGCCTACGAATAAAAGTAGAGAACACCTCTGAATAAATGTATATTATGGTTGAAATCATGAAAATGTTGGTACCTTAGTCAGTTGCCCTTTGCAAAACAATTCTGGCCTTTGCAAAGGAAGCATCACCAACTCCTTTAATGTATCCTTTACATTTTCCAAGGCTCCAATGTCATCAAAAGTAACTCCAATGTCATTTGGCGGAATAACATCAGCAAGAAGTCGCTTCTCGAACTCGTTCTCTGTAGCCACATCCTGGAAAGCCAAGACAAAGTTCAATTGGAATCTAAACAGACCACAAAGAGAATGGTAAAAAAATGATCAACAAACTCAGAGAAAGCAAGAGCACAAAATATGTCAAGTTACAAAAGAAAACATCTAACCTTCAACGACTTCTTTGAACTCTTGGAATCAACTTGAATGTTCTGTAGCATACTTAGTCCATGCTTAATGCTAATAATAAATCACAAGAAAGAATAATGAGACAATTGAGAGAACGTCACAGACTGGTTTGTGTATTAGATCAACAAAAGCAATGTTATGATTATTACCTTTCACTGGAAAGTGTTAATATAGAATCTTTGGCTGACACTTCAGTCCTGTAGTTTTTAAGATGATAACTCAGAGCAAAGCCTATAATTTTATCAACACCTGTAAAAAGACACATCAGCATTTATAAACATCCTCAGCAATAAATCAATTTGTGTAAGGAAGAGATTATATACTTCAAGAGAACTCACTTTCATTTGTAAGGGCTTGATCTTTAATGCATATAGTATCGAGATCACTACATTCTAAGCCGTTGCGATTCAGAAACTGAAAATAATGAGTGAGAAGCAATTATTAACACGCGCTAGCCTTCTCCATCTGACCATGAATTTAAGAAGAAGAAGCACATACAACATAAAGGGCATGAATTTTACTTTTATTCCTTTATTTTTTTGTGGTTGGCAATGTTAACTAGGCTAGAGATAATTAGCATAAAGTCACTAATTGTTAAATGTCCAAAAGATGAACGGAAACCAAGGTCAATTCATAACATAACCCTATTTGATTTTCAATTGTTGATATTATGATGAAGATGATACACATCCTGGCCACATAAGAATGCCATATTACTCTTTTCTAGAGTACTAACACTATGAAGGCCTAATATACTAGGATACTTAGGGAACCGATGAAGCCTCATAGCCAGGATTTCCCATTCCCAAAATCACAAGATGTACTCTTATACAAAAAAAACTAACTACTCGAAATCAAGAAAAGCTATCACATAAAATTTTAAAACAGATAAACAAACAACTAGGCATTTCAGAAAAGGGGATTTTCATATATAATATGTATTTAATGAGAACTCTCAGGTCCAATAATGCAAAAGTGACTTCCAACTTACAGAGCGAAGGCTAAGAATGTTGGACTTGGCCTTGAGTGTTTCAACATCACGATCGAGTAGTTGTTTCCAATCTGAAAGCTGAGATTCATCCTGCCAAAGTTTCTCAATGGGTAAAGCATACAGTTGATTGTTACAAATTGCACGAAGTAATTGAAAATTATGGCTGCAGTGTACCTGTGGTATCTGGATTGTAACTTTGTTGGGAAATAGCCTTGTCAGTTGCTTCATAGCCTTGGGGACTTCCTTGGTTCTATCATGCATCCTACCAAAATTATCCTGCAGATTATAAAAACCCAGCAACTTTATAACAAAACAAAAAAATGAAATCAACTGATAAAAAAACCACCCTGCTTACAGTATTGCAGGGGAAATCAACTTGTAGTTTAGTGGTCTAAGCAGGTAAGTTTCGGGTTTAAGTTCTTGTCAATTGTCATGGAAATTCTAACAACTTAATGTAATCACATTAGCTCCTCTAAAATTGAGATAGAAAAGAAAAGAGGACAAACAAGAAAATAATGCTGACAAAAACCAAGAACCTATCAAGCTTGCAGGTAGTTGAAAGAATTAATATCACAATTCACTCCTGACAGTATAGAATCTCTGCTTGTATTTATAGTTATATAATTATCCGATTCAGATCCCATGAGTTTCAGTTGAAATACAACGCAAAATTTAATATAAGATCCCTACAAATGCATCCCTCAAGTCAATACAGAAAGCACATGAATTAGAACAAAAAATAGCCAACTAATATATAAAAACTTCATAGTAATTATGACACTGATTGAGTACCGGGAAAGCAAAGTCAAGCAATGCTGTTTGATTGCTCCCAAATTTTGTAAATAGCAGTCCTCCAGGATGTGTCTGCAAGAAAGAAGAATAAGAAGCTATGCATTTGGTTCAAGCTGAAACTGCTAAGAAAAATCTAGAAAGCCGATGGAAGAAATATTAGGATAAGCCAAGAATTAGTAATATAAAGCTTCACCTTCTCTTTGCGGCTGTCCAACTGAGTATGTGAGCCTATAACTAGAACACCAGCTGGAACCAACTCAAGCTTTGCTTTTAAAGTTGCATATGAGTCTGTACTTCCAGACATAGACTTCTCTATGTCTTTCAGAAAAACTATCAAGGGCCCATTTTGACTTTCTTCAGATACAACCTACAGAAATAGTAAATTGTAATAGGCACACAAAACAAGATAGAATACACCCAGAATACATTTGAACCGAACAGAAACCTCTAGTAGCTCATTAATGGCAACTCTTTCCATGTCTTCACCACCAGAATAATCCAACCGGAGTAAGTCAGCTAAAAAGGCATAAAAATAGCAATCAAGAAATTTGAGGTAAGAAACAACTCAGTAAAGAAAATAGAAGTATTCCTTTTATAACAAAATAAATAATATACTGTTGAGAAAGTTACCATTGCAAAAGAAACCACGATCTTCTTCACAAATACCCCCAAGGTCATTACCCTCAGGAATTTGCCTATCAAACCTCACACCAACTTTGGAAGATCCCTTTTCAAATGCAAGAACTACTTTGCCTCGATAACCATAATTGGGACCCCTGCAGATTATTATAAAAAATGAGAGTCCACTTAGTAACACTGTAAGAACAGTTATCTAAAGTTTTCAACTCTGCCAGGCACATTTGACACGGATAATACATATAAGATTTGCAGACATACTCAATTTTGTTCTGAGTTTTGCAAATATAGTATAGGACCCAAGGTCCCCGTCATAAACAACGCAGGAAGAGATTGGTCATTTAAACGAGTAGTCCTACCAGCACCTTTCATGTCCCCTGTTTTAGTTAATTATTACATAGGCAAGATCATAAAGTCTTCAAAATCCAACTTCCAACATGTGTGGTTTGACTATGGTAAATGATACTTGGCTTGTGACATCAATGATCAATCACCAATTTCAGGTTAAATCATATGTAATTATAGATGAAAGTATCATCATCCTAATTTGTTTTCCTACAAGCTTCTTTAGCATGAGAAAAATAATGTGAGGATCATCGCTAATATGTGTGACTAACTTCAGACAATATGGACTGCTGTCCACAAGAATAACTTTAAAAAAAAGGTTCAAGAAAAACCAATAATATTTTGGCTTGTAGATTCATGAAGTTCATGGTATGCTTTAGGAATATTGGGTTTTGGCAAGTTATAGCACATCTAAAACATCATGTGAGAAAAGGTAATTAAGCTGCCCAAAATTCAGAGATTTGCCCTCTTACAACTCTTCATATACAAGTAAAGCAAAGGCATAAAAAAAGCTGTGAAATATTCTGCCTAACTTTTAACATATAACGATAGGAAAAGGGAAATATTGCTACCTTTTCCAATAACACTACAGCTGGGTCAGATGGAACATTCTAGCTAAAAGAAAAGCAGCTTACAGATCGCATAAACAACCAAATCAACAAATGAAGTAATTTGACTATAATAAGGTCACAATTGTGGCAGCTGCGGCCTTATACTGAAAGGGGGCATTTTTGAGGAACTAATGAAGAGGAAAAAATCAAGGTAATAGACAGTAATAACTTTGAGAGAGGCATCACCAAAAATCCTTTCACTAAATAAAAAATAATAATTAAGTAAAACAGGGCAAATCCAGAAGCTAATAGACAGTAAAGATATTACCTCTGGGGGGTTTGCAAAGAAAACCCTGATGAGTGTAATGGACCAACATATCTTACCCGATCACCTAAGATTAACATGACGAACACCAAATAAGTTCATAGTTCAAAGAGAGTCAATATAACAGATGCAGAAAATATAAAATTAATAGTTTTATCTTTCATGTCTGCAGCATTTAAAATCAATGACAAAGCATACCTTCTTTGAAAGTATAGCTCTTTGATGTTGCACTTGATTCCTGCTTTAACAAGGATGATGAATTAAAAGGAGATGCCCCCACAAGATCAGGATCTACACTAGAAGTCGGCCTTTTAAATTGCAGTGGATCAGCTTGAGCAGCCCTTTGCTTAGAAAGAAGGCTCGATTTCTCAATCTTACCCCCTTCTTTTAAAGACTCTGAATCCTTTGAAGGTGAACCCTGCAACAAATTTCCAAATTAAAAAGGATGAGACACAAAAACATTTTGAAGTTCTGCAATCATCTCAGACTCCATTGGTATAATTCCTGTTCACATTGTAAAAATAGACAACAAAAGAAAATCTCACAGCAAAAACTTTTACAAGAATTTGATAAATAATCAGAAAATTGGTCTCAGAGGATGGGAAGCAATGAAACTTACACCAGGCAGCAGAAGAGAATCTATTATGAGCAGTCTAGCATTGAAGTATTTGGCAAGTGCCTTTGTCAATGTTTCCTGATAGATTTCAGATCCTATACAAGGGTTAGCAAATACAATTTGTAGTTAGAAGATCGGACCAGAATGGGGAGAACAAAGAAAGAAGGAAAGATTAGTTTTAAATTAAGCTGATAAATTCAACAAACCTGTTGGGCCAGATAAGAGAACCCGTTGGCTGATAGATGAGATATCTGAAGTGTATTTTATAAACTCCTTGCATTGCAAGTGCATAAATGCAATTGATAGAAGCATGTTCTTTGTATTTTCACTGTATACCAACAGAATTGTTACAGGACATGCAGACACATCAGAAAAATATGCACGCATTTATTAACATGCAAACACAGTGAAAGACAAATATAACAGCACAAATAAAAGGAAAACTATGACAGTAGCCTACTTCCACAGGGATGACTAGGTCAAGCTAATATCCAGCAGTCCAAAGCCTATAATAAGTTGATGATGTGAAGTCCACAAATCAATATAAAGCTATTGTGTTATTGTTAGCAAACTAAAGTAACATGGATGATTTTTGTAAGACTCCAACAGGAATGTGAAGCAAACAGACCAATATGCCAAAACCTCAGAGACAAGATCCAAATTTATAAGGCTGCAATAAGCACACAAGCAACATGAAAGGGGGAGCATCGAGTATAACTGCAACTCGTTTCTTTGCATACTATATCCCTTATTCATATTCAAGATCTGGTAGTAAGGTCATCCATGTTCACAGTAAAATTCACCAAAAGATTCACTTTGAGCTAAAACTACCAACCATAATAAAAAATTCTAATGGGCAAGGGTAAATTCACCAAGAGAACAGTCATTCCACAGCCAAGAATGCGGACTGATTGCGATGCCTACAAAAGATGGATCTGCCTGGACACAGATGGATACACAAGGACACAAATTTCCCATTAAAAAAAAGGGCTATCCCTCAAACATGAATGTCAAGCCACATGCTTCATAGTGCATGACTGCGTACCATCAAACTTGCACATGTAGGTCTTTTCCCTTTTTTAAAAAAAAAAATTCATAATCTTCCTAAGGTTATCATCCTTGATGATTTTGTGAAAGCACAAAAAGAAAAATACACAAGCATTAGTATTAAATAGAAGACAAGATATGACAAAGACATAAAAGTAAAAGGCACCAAAATCTTAGAAAAAAATTTACCTTAGATAGTATGGGAAGTCGTCAAAGGAAAATTGCAAATCACTGGGACTTAGAATCCCCTGTCTTAATCCATCCTTGAAAGCTTGACATCTACTAGCAGGCAAACCATCTTGAGAATCAAGATCCTTAGTCGCCTCTCTTTGATCATCAAAGACTTTCAAAATGCTCCCACTCAGGTCCAAGTCAGCAGCTGATGAGCCTGCAAGCATCCGCAGAAGTGGCCTTAATTCGTATTTAGCACCAGAAACTTTTCCGGCTTCTGAGTCAATACGAGCATCCAAACCGATGCTATTAAGGTGAAATGTATCATTGGGAGCAAAATCAGAAGCAGAAATCCCATCACCCTCATTATTTTCAGTAGGACCCTTCCTTGTTTCGCCAGCGATGTCTACATCATGGATACAACTCTCTGAAGCATCACCAGCAGAGGGCAGGGTTGATGTTTCTGGCCCTTGCTGCATATTCTCACCGTTGGAACCTGGGGGCGGAAGAACTGATATATCCTTTTTATGGTTTGAAAGAGAGGCCAGTATTGAAGCTCCAGCAACAGCTGATGGATCTCCTGATCTGGTTTCGATATGAATTCCTTTCGGGGAAACTTGTCCTTCGGCCATGCTAATTGAAGAAGGTAACAGTGGGGCAGTTAATTTCTCCGCTACAAGTAGATCAAAAATCTGCAAACATTAAGGAATTTTTTCCTCCATAAAAGGCAATGTCATAAAGATCTCATGTTATCAACTGTAAAAGTCAGAATAAATATCATAATCAACTCATTAACGAAAGTGGAAAAACAGCTCAAAAGGATACATAAGAATATTTCCCAGATGAACCAAAAACAATCTCATCTCCTGCAGTGAGAGCAACATTAGCATTTGGTTCCATGGTCTTTCCATTTAATTGTACTATGCCTTTATTCCCTGAAATTTCAAGCATGGGAACTGATGCGCCTCCATGCTGACATAGATAAAGAAACATAAGCAGCAAGTCATAGTCAAACAACAAGAACATAAACGAGATGATAAAAATTAGATACCTCGGTATGCCTCAGTTTGCATAGAACTGAAGACACAGATAAATCTTTCAAGACTAAATTGCAGCTTCGACTTCCCACAGTGAAAGGAGATGGTTGCAAAAAAACATGAGGGTTCTGGACAAACCAAAACATAGTGCAACATCACAAACCAACACAAACAAACTAACAACTGACAAAAAAAAAAGGATCAAGTTCTGTGTTCATTTAAAATATAAAGTGAATGAATAAGGCCACATTAAACCTGAAGCTGCGGGATGCCCACCTGCTGCGCATAAAGATAAATTATAACATTTTGATTCTAGATGCGACTAACCATTCCAAATCAGATGTCAATATTCTTTGTACATACACAGAATGCGCCATACACAATCGGACAATATCAGTGATAGTATTCAACAGACAACATCAGCTCATTGCACATTCCATGAATCCGACAACTTACAAAATTCCTCCCACTAAATCTCAATGAACTATTCTAGAAGTTGAATTCTACCCACATGACGTTCTCTAGATTCCCCATATTCTAACTAATGCATGAGAGAAAGCTGACCCTAAAATACCATCCACCATGTTTTCTTCTTATCTCATTGTACAATTATTGGTGAGCATATCTGTAAATGAATTCATATTACTTGCAAAAGTTCTGTAAGAGATATTTTCACCAAAAAAGGAATGCCACACAAGAACTACAGAGACCTCCAAGAACACTAGTGAAACAAGATATGCGCAAGAAAAAAATTACTTTCTTAAATCAAAACATGTGAGAAATTAAGGCTGGAGTTAAACACTCTCATCAAGAAACGCTGTTGAGCTAAACAGAACTTTTTAATTACATCTAATCCGGTAAGAAGCAACACAAGAAACTGACTTCAAGAAATTTTTTTGAGCTGAACACCAATTGGTTCTTGAGAAATCAGAACAACATGCTATCTGTTAAGAAAAAGAAAACAAGAAAAACAAGAGGATCAAACCTGCTTGAACTGGGATATAAGCCTACCCCACGCGGCCTTCGGACGAGCTTTTGCCACCTTCTTCCTCAGCAGATCCAGTGGCGCCAGAAGCTGCGCCAATTGCTCCGCCTCCGCACGGCTACACCCTAAACCCCACCACAACAAAGAAGAAAACTCAATCTTTTCCCCAAATCTCCAATCCAAACAACAAGAACCAAAGAAAAAAGCAGCAACCCACCTCGAGCCGCCACCGCTTTCTTATCCACCGACTCTCCAGGTCGTTCCTCCGGCACCACCGCTCCACCCTTAGACCCCTGATTCGGATCGGCCGCTGTCGGATCAGCAGCCGGCGGATGCAAATCCATCGGCGCTTCGTTAGAATTCTCCCGATCTCCCTTCGAAGAGCCCGACGCCTCCACCTACAAACCCACACAACAAACACCTCTCAAACCTCAATCAGATCAAAACCCAGCCATACCACCACGAAAGAAGAAAAGATCGGACCTTGGAGCGCTTAGGACCAGCCGACTGAGACGCCGGCGTAGGAGATGGTAGCGGGCGCTTCGAGGAAGCCGAGCTCCGTCGTGTCTCAACCATGGCTGCCGATCCGCCCTTCTCCTCACCGATCCGCTATGCTTTCCTCGCCCGGGCGGTGGAAAAAGTATAATATCACTAGAGAGACAGAGAGACAGAGAGAGAGAAGAGCAAAGAAATGAGAAAAAAAGAGAGAGAGAAGGGCTTTTGGTGTGTTTCATTTTTATTATATTTTTATATTTTTATTCTTTTTAATTTTCAGGGATAAGATTATCATATACATTTATATATTTTTATAAAATAAATAAGGAAAGTTCTTGAAATTATAAATCATTAAAGAAAAAAACAAGTAGATTTTTTATTTTTTTCAATTTCAAATAAATAATAATTAGTGATTTAATTAGCCAAAAAAAAAAAAAGGATGATGGTGTTGTTGTCGTGTGAATGCAACAATGTGGTTTTTCTAAAAGGAGTTAAAGGCTGCTGCTAGATGTGTACTTGGGTTTGGGGTTCTCTGTGGGTCTAGTCCCAATTTGTTCATGTGGAAAATGATTTCAAATTATAAATATTTTTTATTATTGTTATTTATGTGTATACACATCCATAAAATGGTGTTAATTAACATAAATATTTCAGTAATTTAAATTTTTAATACCGGTTTAAGTTATCCTAGACATTATTAAATTAATAGATAAATAAATATGATTTTTGTGAAGGGTATATATTCAAATTTCCTAATTATAGAAGAAAATATAACGAAGATTCAGTCAAAAGATTATTTTTCCAATAATATGTATTAATAATAAGAGATTTTTTTATTATTATAAAGATTCTTTTTTTTTATATAACAAAAAACAGAAGGATAAAAAGGGGGAAAAATAGTCAACGTTCACATAAGAACATTAAAGATAAACTTAGGAACCTCTTAATCTAATCCAACATCAATTATTGATTGGATGTAGACCTGAGTGTTAAAAAAGACTATAAAAAGGGCCGACCTTTTTTTTTTTTTTTTTCTTAAATCTTAACTTGGTCCCACAAGTCAAATACATCGGAAAATATTAGCAACAACACTGCTAACATAGAAATAAAACTTAAAATTATTGAGATAATAAAATGAAACTGTTCTTATAAAATAGTGAACTTGAAGAATTTTTTTTCTGATTCCTGTAGATATAATTAATCCATATAAACAGTACATCACAAATCATTTGGTAATTGAGAGTACAAGAAATTGGTATTGAATACCAAGAAAAGTACAACAAAATCAGGTGTAATTTATTAGAGATTGCCAATCATAGCGCACATGAAGTTTAAAACAGAAAAAAAATCAAGCAGATTGATGCAGAAAAGAAGTATTTGTTATGCTGGGGTCAGAATTAATATAAGGCCCCTTCTGATGCAGGGAACAAAGAAATTTCCATTCCACATATCTCTTTATGCTTGGTTTGAAACGTCAACCGAGTCACCAGAATGGACCCGGGACGACAATTATAAGACGGCAATAGATTTTCTGGCAGCAGGTTGGCCTAAAGGATGATGCAATTCTGCAAACAAACACAAGTGGAGACTTCGTATCGGATGGTATGTAAACATCCTGAAACATCCTGAAGACGTGAGCAAATGCACTGTCGAAAAAAGACAACATCAGTATTATTGAACCAGGAAGCAATCAGTTTGACAGAATGTACAATGGATGTGCTCAGATGCATGAAATTACCATATGGGAGAAGGATTAAGACTTTGATGTCGAGTTTGGAAAAGACACAGCTCTTGGCTGAGCAGATCTGATCCAATTGTTCAACAAGCTCTGTGTCTTTTGCAGCTCATTTTGGTCATTATGATACTACATTGCTGACAGCATGATACTTCCATGTGACATCAAAACATGGGTCAGCAAGAGGCAAAGCACATGTGAACACAAACTCCTTTGGTCGTTGGAATACATTTCAAATCTAGCTAAGTTTCCAGTATTCCAGATATTTACTATCAATATAAAGCTAGGTTTTATATGCAAAAGTCGCTTGCTTTATTGCAGGCCTAACAAGTTAAGTCTTGGCTGAGCAGGTGTCTGGTTGAGAGCAAATAGACCTAAAACACTAGATATTATTCATCAACCAAGTTTTAGTGCTCTAGGCTTCCAAGTATACTCTGTTAAAGCTACCAATAGTTTGTGTCACTGGAAAACATGAAGAACAGATGACAGGAGCCGAAAAATTTAATATTGTCATGGGTCAAAAATCCTGCACACACCCATTAGTGTCCAACCTGAATAGTGCATATCTAATGTCTACCAGCTGTGTCTCAGGAATACAAATTCACCACATTCAAGCAGGTGATACTGCATAAAATAAATGCAAGATAAAGAGGTTCACTTTTTGTTGGTGCATAGATGAATGTTACTAGAAATAAGCCCTTACATAGACAAGTAAAAGTTAGGGCAAGATCTGTCATCTGATACCAGAACAACATGAATCACTTCTTATTTATCCAAGAATTTAACTTGTATACCACACTGTTCATAATTGCTATCGCCAAAGGAGCAGTTCCAAAGTTGTTGTTTTTTTTTTGGCATATTCAGCCGAGTCTATCTTCAAATGGTATTTATTGGAATCTAATTCATTTTCCAAAAATGAAATATGGAACCCTATATCCAACACTTTCAGAGGGAAAAAGTCAATATCCAACCTGATTAACTAAGTGTTAATAAACTATAATCTATATATCAGATAAATTATTTATGGCAGAATGCCATAGTTACCAAAAAGCAATTTCTTTTCAAGGACAATAACAATGCTACAAAATTCTCAGTATCTTGTTACATTTCAAACAAACATTGTGAGATAGAATAGGTAAAAACAAATGAATCTCCATTCTAAATTAAATTCAGGATTAAAAAGAGTGGTACAATCTGATGTTTGAGAAAAGAGAGGGGGAAAAAACCTGTGATCCTCCTTTGTCTTTTTCTACATTTGTCGATCCAACATCCTTTTCTAAAATCTAGTCTAACAGAATTCGCAATGCTGATTCAACTTCAGCAAGTGGTTGACCAGCATAAATCTGAAGCTGTCCCTTCCTTACAACAATAAGGTTTAAGTCATCTGGCTTCAGTGTGTCCCCAAGTTCCTGAGAAATAGTCATCTTTCAGTTCTTTCAGTTACACATCAAGTTGTTTCCTACAATTCCAACAAACAACTAGCTCTGATTTCACATATTTCAGAATGATGTGTTTGCATATAATTTGAAAAGACAGCTGGCTCATAGTTTAACATATAAAATGCATGCTGATAGAAGTTGAGAAGAAAAGTTTTGAGTAAAACAGTTTTATTGTTTGTCAGTAAATGATCTCAGGGCCTGACTTTATACAGCCAACCAATGAAATTATTCTTCATGTAGCTGAACCAAAAATTAATAGTATAATCACACATGGAAGATTCTAAAATAAGGAACACATTCTTACTTGAATTGTCAAAGGTACCACATCAGCACTGAAACCAGGCAAATCTTCAAAAAAGGACTCCAGCAGATAGCAAAAGTTTGTTGCATCATGCTGATCTTGAAAAGCGATTGTATAAGATGGAGAATCCCCATCATCTGGAAGGAATTTCTTCAAGGAGTACAGTCCCTTAGGGCTGTCATGATTGTTACCTCTTCGAAGAAAAATTGCCTTGGAAAGTCAAATAGAAGAAGAATGTGTATCAATCACTCCTGAACAAGCGGTCCACAATGAAATATAAGGTGCAGCTAAGCATCCACAATAAAACAATGCTCAAAAGAAGTTAAAACAATATGCAAAAATATAAAGATAAAATGCATGACACAAGTTTACACCTGCTAAAATAAACAAAAAGTGGTAGATTTACATTCAAGCAGGCGTTTAATTATATTCCTCACAATGCATACAAGTGCAAGTTGCATACCAGAACATATGGAAGTTTCATCCACCATGGTCTGGTTTCATTATTATTCTGGATATATTTCTTCTCAGTTGGCTTGCCTTCAAATTCTTTAACTTGTGAATTACGCATAGAACTGCCACTAATTCTCCTTGCTTCTGTAGAAGAAATTTGCCTCGCCTTCAAGGATTGAGGTTTTGGTTGTAAAGGCCTCTTTTCTGATTTCATAACATCTTTCAGGATATTAGCTTGCATATGATCTGTAGATTCATTAGTGGTACTACATTTTCAATACTTGTACAGTATTTGTAGCTATATCAAATGGGGAAGCAGAGCACAAAAACATTTATGTATGTACTTCATCAATTAACCCATGCTACAATAGACTTGATATCAAAGAATTTGAATGCTTTCCATAAAACTAGACTTCAAAGCCGAGCCGAGCACCATGGTAATCATTTACTATTATCTATAAAAAAAATTTAAAAAAATCAAAAGAAGTAAACTTACAATCTAGTAAGATATTAATCATACATGTCACAGCAACCAGAGGATCAAAAAGTCAAGCAATAAACAGCAAGGTAAAAAGAATTCCAATTAGGAAAAAATACACCAGAAAAGTAAATAAAGGAAGCATTACCACTGTGGTTATCTTTCCTCTTCATTCCATTAAACCCTTGCGGTGAATCCCGAACACCTTTCGCATTAAACCCCAGAACGCCACTTCTCCTCCGACCCTTCAATCCTGAGCTTTTATCCCCATTCCTCCTCTTCCCACTAGCTTTCTCATCAGCAACAACCATGAGATTCCTCCTCTTCAACTCACTCAATCCACCACTCACCTGATTCTCACCTCCATTCCCATCATCAAGCTCCTTTTTTTCATCCTCCCTCGCGACCCTGGCCATCATCCTGATCTCCAAGACCTTCTTTTCAAACTCTACCGCCTCTGGAGCCACCTCTTCCCCTTTCTGAAGACCTCCATCACTCCCTTTCGCCTCAACACCCAAACCTCGGTCTCCATCACTTCCCGTTTCCGCACCATCCCAACCTCCTAGAAACAAGACGGCGACAACAGTCTGCACCGCGAAAATCGCCATAAAACGGAGGACAATCCCGAAAATCGAACCAGGTGACAGTTCGTCGGAAAGAGGAGGGAAAGGATCAGTGCCAACAGTCTCTCGAGGAGACTCACAAGTAAACGATACCTGCTCCTCTTCTTCGTGGACGACAATGAGGCTGGGGGTTGGGGGTTGGAGAGGAGGAGGTGAATGGAGGGGAATGAGGATTTTGGGGCGGAGGTGGTTCTTGCGCTTGGAGATGGGGCGGGGAGAGGGGAGACAAGCCGAAGCTCTGGAGAGATGCTGGGGTTTTGGAGGGAGAGGGAGAAGCGGTGGTGGAGGCGCAGCCCCGGTTCGAAGCATTTGGGGCTTGGATTTGGGCGGGGGTTTCTATTGCGAATTTGCGATGTTGGTTTTATCTTTTATGCCACTTGTTCGTTCTAGTCTCGTGTGTGTGTGTATATATATAATTTACAAAATGGACAAACAGCAGAGTCAAAGACGGCTACAAGGCCGGGAAGTAAAACATACGATCTTTCTTAACAACGAGGGAACTGAGCTCATCTTGTCAGGTTCTGATATCTATTTCTTAATTCTGATCTATCAGATTCTGTTTTATAAAAATTGATAAAATTATATAAAAACATATATAAAATTATTATAAGTTAGAACCAGAAAATACCCTAGTTCTCAAACCAAACAAGATGAATTTTAGAAAATCTTAGGCTCAAATTGAGCTTGGATCTGTTATTCACTGTTTTACTTCCAAAAGAATTTGACATATGGAACAATAAAAATTTCCTACCTCAATTTTAAACAAGTAAAACTGTGTTACTAAATTATGAGCTATTTGATTTTTTATTTCCCACACACACATATATATGTTTTTTCTTTATTTATTTGTTTTTCCTCCTTATATGAATGAGGAATATTTTAGGAATGAACTATTTATCATTTTTTTTAATTATGTTACATTTTCATTATGAATTAAAAACAAAAAATTAACTTAGGAATATATATTTTCAATAAGAAAACATTTTTCTTAAAATTCCAATTTGCAGATTAATAAATTAAAAGATTTATATTTCCATTAGATGCTTTGAATCACTCATAAAATACTATGTTCAATTAACATGCATTTGGTTTAAATATCTCAAATATTTGGAAAGTAAAATTTTGTGAATTAAAAAAAAAAATTAGCCGAGGCTAAGATTTTTGAGTCTGAATTCCTGATGATGGAAAATATTTAGCTTAAATCTACCAAAGTTTGCTTTAATCAATAATAATCAAAACAAATATTTACAACTTATATGTTATTAATAAAATCTTATCAACAGTAATCCCATTCCATAAACTTAAACCGCATTTCACAATAGAATTTTAAATTTGCACAAAAAATTGACAAAAACCATCCAACCAAACCTCAGCTTACATTGAGTAATACGGCATGTTGAATAACAACTAATAAGCAATGAATAGATTCCGCAAGTATCAACCACACGCTATTATGCACATTCATTCATCATATTATTAAGAACTTGCACACTGAATTCATGTCCATATGCACAGGCAACCTAAAAAGAAACTAATCAGAAATAGAGACAGGCCAGCAATTCACAATAGCATCACTGCATCAGTGAAACCATTAACAAAGTAAACCAGTAATCCTGATATGAACTTAAGAAGGATTAAGCAGCACTTCATGAACTATTAGTTTTCCCAAATCACTGTGATACAGCAGGGACCTCTGCACCAGTATTATCCTCAGAAAACACTTTGGCAATCCTCTGAGTGGGGACAAGAGGCAGGTAGGCTGAGACCGCATATCCATGGTCAGCTGCATGGCAGACTGCCTGGTTATACTTCTCAGACCAGTAAGCAGCGGTCGGAACCATGACGTGTGCCACCTGCGGGAAGAGCGGGAGCCGATTCAATGACTTCCAAGCTGAGACCGCATACCGTTCAGCTGCTGGCTCATACTTGGTATACAGATCCTTGGCTGCTGGCTCGCACTTGGTATACGCAGACTTTGCTATACCAGTAGCAGTGCCAACCACACCAGTCCGCTGAACCTCTCCGGCCACAGACCTGGCCACCTCTGGGGCCTTCTGCACGACAGTGTAGGCCTGAGTTGAAGCATCCTTCACCAATGGAGGCATGCGTTTTCCCAGATCACATACTGATTCATCCACCTGCAAACAACATAAACCATGCAATCAAGAAGAAGTGCATACACTCGTTAGGCAGTAGAGCAAATGATTAACAGGGCCATCAGAATTAATTCAGATACTATTGTGTTCAGCATAAAGGTAAGAGGGAGCAAGGTCCTAAGTCATGTTATCTTTGTTGGCCTAATCTGTGATCGAGCACATGAATCAGATGCCAATTTGCAATCATTAATTCCCAAAATGATTATCAATTGAAACATAAAAGGAAAAGAAGTTGATATAAGCAAAAAGATTGAATAACCATGCCCTACAACTATTTAAAAAAACTCTTTGGCTTTTGAAGTTATTTTTATTAGTTTCACAATGAGGAAGTTGGGAATGCCCCTCTCTTCCATGGTGCCAAAATGGCAAAGATTACATTAAGGAGAAAATTCAGCAAATGGATTTATGAAGTCCAACCCCATCTCATCTAGCAGGAAGCATGTAAGCAGAGCAATGTTACATCAATTCTAATACATGTGGACTCTTAGCAAAAAATTCTGATACATGTGGAGCATAATCATATAAGAATAAACTCCACAACCTCTAGTGTTACAACTAAATAAGATCACAAACAAAATAGCAAAATCACATCAACTTAGCCAACAAGAAAAGATGACCTAAACTTAATACAATATCCAAAAACAAGAATCTCACGGAGAAAATTGAAAAGAGCTTTAATTAAGTAGTAATACAAAATGTATTTAACGCTCATAAGCATTGGCAAGGATCATTGATTTTGCTAATCATGAATTGATAATATAAAGTGCGAATGAATGCAAAATTAGAGGGGTTGGAGAGAAAGACCTTCCGATCAACAAACTTGAGAAGCTCAAAGGGAACATCATGGAACTTGTTATAGACAGGGCGGACGACAGTCTTGACAGTGCCCTCAACGCTCTGCACGCCAGATTTCAATGGCCCAGCGTTCTCCTTCGCATACTCATACAGCTTTGAAAAACACAACAACGCCTGGATTGTAGCTACGTGGACAAAACCCAGGTACTTTAGCGTCTGCTCCTCCTCCTGAGTCTAAAACAACAGCAACTATAAATTAGAGATCAAATTGATTTCATTTTTTTTTTTTTTTGGGAAAATCATGTCCTTTGATCAAAATCATATTTTTGAGAAACCCTAATATAAGATCAAACAGTCAGGCAATCAAGTAACAGGACAAGAAAACATTGCTATCCAGACGAACCAGGTCAAATCCTTACAAAAAAAAAATGAGAGCTAATCAACAACCAAAATTTTTACAGAAAAAAGTCAAGAAAAGTCCGTTTTCTAACAAATTCTAAACCTAAAATAGATTTCTGATAGATCACATACAAATAAAAACCTTAAATTCAAATCAAACCAAATTCCATAAAGAAGAAAACAACGATTCAGGAACAAGATTAGAATTCCTTACGATCTGATCGCCTTGCACATCCGAAACAGCCATCGGTCCAAGAATTCAATCGATTCCGAAACCCTAGCGAGAATTATGGACAAACCCAATGAAAGGTTTGGGGACAGAACTCAGGCTTTTATAGAAGTAAACTAGCTCTCTCCCAGCCGTTGGATCCAGAGAGATCGGACGGCTAACACGCGGAGCCCGTTTGTTCCCATTAGGCCCACTTAAATCGGCTACTTCGAGGCAAAGGCTTAATCACAGCCATTAAATTGAATTCTCAAAGCTTGAAAATGAACTCGATGGACGACACGTGGCATTTTTACAATTAAAAGACGGGAAGATTTTATGTGGACCCCCGTGGTCTTCGTTAATACCAACGGCGATGACTCGTTGCTTCTAGAAGGAAATAAACATTTATATAATTTTAAATTTTAAATAATTAATATTTATGATAAAAAAACACGAGGATTATATTAACTCTCCTCCGTGCTAATCATGAACATGAAAATGACTTGAATTTCTGTTTTAAAAAAGAACACACACTTTGGCACGCCAACGAAACGCACCGAACGTGTGAATCAGGAGTTTTCAGACTTTTTTATATTTAATTAAAATTTAAATATTAAATTAGAATTTAAAATTTTCATTAAAAATTCCCCTTTTCCTTATTATTTTTTGTTTTTTTTAAATTGGATTTATTTCAATAGATATCGGATCATGTTGTGCATCTCGAGGCGGTGGCGGGAAGTGGTGCATCGAGATTCGAAATAAGCGGATCTTGAAGCAGAACGGAGGGAAAAGGTTTCAGGGCTGGAGGAATGATCGAAGATGGCGGCCATGGCGGAGGGACAGAGACGAGCCCTCGCAGAAGCCTTCGGCGCCTCCTCCTCCTCCGACGACGACGGTGAAGTAGGCTATGGCGATGGTGATGATCATCGGACTCTTGGTCGTGAGAGGAAGCTCACCGAGATGATTCCCGTATGGGAATCAATCTGTGAAGTCAATGGCCTCTGGCTTTGCCGGGAGTTTCTCTCTGAGAACGAACAGCACTGGCTCTTATCATCCATCCGCCAAGGTTTGCGTTCTTTCAAATCCCTCTCCTTAATCTCAGAATCCAATTTCTCTAAATTTTTTTTTCTGGATTTCAATCCTTTTATTTGTTATAGCAGAAGGGTGGTTCAATGGAGGTTCATTCAATCAGGTGAGCTCGAGTTCATCTTTGTTTTTGTTGTATAGAAATCCAATTGATGGATGTTGTAGGCAATGAGATTTGGGGAAATTCCGGAATGGGCGAAAGAGCTTGCTGGATTTGTTCGTGAGGCTGTGTGCTTTAGCACAGTAGAAGATCAGCCCTTGCCTTCGGATTTGCTGTGGAGGGAACCTCTCTTTGATCAGTTGATTGTGAATGTCTATGAACCAGGTGAGGTGCGAGCTTTACTTTCTCATGCTATTTATTAGTTATAGAAAGAAAGTATTTGGCCAGAGTTCATTAGATTGAATCAAGCTTTTGGATTGAATGAATTCGTTTAACTTGAGTTTTTATTAGTATTTTTTTAATCAATATGTTACTTTGATTTCATGCAAGTATCTATTGTGTTTGTCTTGAACTCTAATTGTATCTCAACTCCAATGAAACAAGGATTTCCTTCACAATAATGGATTTGTGGACCTGGTTTATATCATTCATATGTGAAAGGTGTAAAACAATCTAAAGGATCTCAAGCGCCAATAAATGATAGGAGTTCACATCATTACCATATAAATCTTCTAAATCATATTGTTTACCAGACGGAATTGTGCATTGATAAGACTGTTAAAGGATCTCTATGGTTCTAGTATTTAGTATAAAAGGTGCAAATTTATCAATTTAATTTCAATGATACCACACAGTGGGATTCTGGAACGTACAATTCTATGCATACATATGGCACTGAAGTTTTGTTAATATTTGTTGTTGCTTACTGTAAAATGTGAATAATAAAGATGAGATCTTTGAAGTTCAAAGTTAAAAGATGTTCAGAAACTGTAATTGTGCTTCCTGCTGGAGAAATAAAGTTCTCCCAGCCACCTAGCACTTTAACTTGTTGATTCAGATCCTTTTGTGTATGTAGGGCATCTGTGCTCATGTGGACTTGATGCGCTTTGATGATGGAATTGCCATTGTCTCTCTAGAGTCCACATGTGTGATGCATTTTACAAGGTCCAAAGAGGAGTCTGACAACAAAGAGTTGGAAGAAGATCCTTCCCAGAGAGTCCCTGTTTTACTGACGCCAGGATCGTTGGTTCTCATGTCAGGGGAGGCACGATATCTATGGAAGCATGAGATAAACCGTAAGCCAGGATTTCAGCTGCAGGGAGGAAAAGAAATCCAACAAGAGAGGAGGACATCTGTAACTTTAAGAAAGCTCCGCCCACAGCACAATTCAGGCTGAATTTCCTGAAGTCAGTCTGGTATGTAGGTTCTTTTTCTGTTGTACTCAAACTACAAATTAACTCCCGCTGGAGATGTTCTTTTGATACATGGATTCGCTTTGGGAACAGAATGAAATAGTTGTTCTACTAAAATGTTAATGACCTGCAGAGTCGATTTCTTCAACAAATGTGGTAGAAAAAACTCTGTTGGCTTCTTCTTCTTCATAGACCTTCAGTTAGTACTCTTGATTTGATATATGAACATATAGAAAGATTGATCAGTCTACCTGGTGATTAGATGTTCTGTTACAATATACCTTTGCTGAATGATTCTTTTTTTGGTCTTTTGTTTTTAACTTATAGATAATGATTAGATGATTCATGTGCTATTTAATTCTCTCTGATGTTTTATCTTTTAGATCATCTTGTCCGGGTTTATTTCATATGAATGAAATAGCTACCATCTCTCTACCTGCACCATGGTAGTTTTTTTTCTTTTTTTGTTGTCATGAAGTAATTTGCCGAGTTCCATACAGACTTGCGACTGGCTAATTGCAGGAACATCTATTCAAGTTCATGCAGGAAATATCCTTATCAACACTAGACTTAATAATAATCAAGAGTACACATGGATGTTATCTATGTTAGGTAGTTCTTCTACGATATGCAGATATGGAATTTATTGCACCACATCTTCATTGGTTCAGAAATAGATCGGTATTTTGCTTGAGTCTCTTGTAGTATTTATGAATTCCTAGACAGTAACAATTACTATTCAGGTGTACAGGTGAAGGTATTCTAGATTTCACTTTTGTCTATAAGTCATCAATGAACTTATGCAGAATACTATTATTGTGATTGATAGCTGTGAGTTCATTATTTAGAAAATTTTATGGATATGCTGCTAATAACAGATAAAGGTGGTGTTGATTGATCAAATCCATTGAATTCAAGAAACAGACAAATTAATTGGAGGACCACAGCAGAGTGAGTGCTCAGCAATCTTCTGATATCTTCTACATAAATCTTTCTTCAGCTTTTGCAGCTGTTATGCACTCAGATTCCACAAATGGTTTTCCCTTTTGATTGAATTTTCACTCGTTTTGCTTTCTTTGAATCCCAGGCTGGCTGGAGACCACAACCATAAACTACTCTTATTTCTTTTCTCTTGTATTGAATCTTGTTATTACAAATGAGCTCATTGCATGTGGACTTGTCTCAATTTCAGATTGGGAACTTACCCAGAACTTGCAAATTGTGAGTTTTATTAGTTTATTGCAAAATTATTGCATAGCTGGCTTCCCTGAAAATAATAATAATAATGATAATGATAATTCAATGATTACATGTAGCATTCAAGTATTACATCATTTCTCCACTTCATGTTTGTTTAGGATGTCTTTTATATTCATTATACATTAATGGTATTTTCACTCTATTATATCACACACTGTATTGTAGAATTTACTTTTTTTTTTATTTTTTTTGATAAATTGACAACAATCATTTTTTTTATTTTTTTGCATTGTGCTTAAGATGTTTCAAACTCATGACCTTTTAATCATAAACAAAATAGAAAACTACTAAGGCTATACCTTGATTCTTTTACTTTTGTCTATTCATTCTACTGTCTTTTTTCAGATAGAAAATGAAAACTAGTAAATTCAACCAATTTATAACCATCAGAACTGCTCGGAATGTTTTTATATATATATATATATATAATTTTGAAAGGCCTTTGCATATATCCCCCAATCCTATGCCTTTTTTTTCATAAACAAACATAACTTAGAGAAAAATAAAAAACATTATACCTGGACTCCCCTTCTATTATAAAATAATAATCACAACCTAAAAACCCTCTCAAGATTTTAATTCTTTTTAATATAAAATAATCAAAACATCAACATCCTTAAATAATGAGAATATTTTTGTTATTTCATACATCCCTGTTAATATTCCCATCAATAGATTTAATGGAGGGATTATTTCCAGTGAGGTGAAGATAAAATATATATATATATATATATATATTAATTAATTAAAAGACTGAACTCTGAAGGCATTGGGCTACATAACTTTTTTTTTAACTAATTTTTATTTTATGGTTCTTGGTGTGGCATCAACATCACAGGACCCACACCTTGATATCATGAAAGGTTAGGTTGGAGCCTGGAGGCCTTCACCTTCATTGGTCCATGTTGATGAAGATTCACATTTCATGTGCCTCCATAAAGTCCCTAATAAATTCACCATCTCCATCTCCATCTCCATTAACAACCACCACCAAAAAAACAAAACAAGATGCTAATATTTTCTTGGTCCCTAGAGACAGTTGCACAAAAATACCATTTCCCATCCTTCTCTTCTTCATCTCTGTCTTTCTAGTCTTTCTATTCTTTGTTTCCACTTTGTAATGTTTACTACTAAGATGAAAAAAAAGAAAGGAACCTCAAAAAGTTCACCAACCACCAACCACATTATTAATATATTAACAATAAGTAATCATCTAAGCTTGCTTCTAAACACTTAACTTTAATTATACTTGATCATCTAAAGGAAAGCACTTATTCCTGGACAAAGCACTATAATTTACAATCACTAAAGCTAAACAATCATTATCAACATCTAAGAGCACATAATTCAACCAAATAGACCTTATAATTTTACAGATCAACAATATAAAAGTATATAAAAAGTGTGGGAATAGCATCAAATCCAGGCATTGGTATTGATATGACACTACCTTAGACATCCAAATTTTTGCAGTAATGTAACATCCAAGTAAAACTAATCATTTTCTCTCTTTGTGAAAAGAAAGAGGACAAGTATTAAGCTATGTAAATAAAAACAATTAATTCACTGCATAAACACAACAGAGAAATCTTATGATGTTGAGTTATCTTATGAAACATTCAATCTAAACAATCACAACAAAGAAAAAGAAGAACTGTGCTGTTGTTACAACCAATAATGGCCACGCCACAAAAATCAAAGTTAACATCACAAAAGACATCACATTTGCATTCAAAGAAATCTTATGAGAAGGAAATCAAATTCATGAAAACAATGTCAGTAGAATTGGATTATAACTTGAAACATCAAATCTAAATAATCACAACAAAAAAACAAGAAATTAATCAGCAAAAACTCAAAGCAATATCAAGAGCAAGAAAACAATTTCATGAAAAGATTAAATTTAAACAATCACAACAGAAAACCAGAAAAATTAATCAGATCTTGTACAAAAGAATGACAGAAAAAAATTGAACAAAAGAATGAATGAATTATGCTAATTTTACAACCAATCGTTACCAAAATCAAGCAAAAATCACAAAAAAAGAAATCACATTTAGATTCAAAACAATCTGATGAACAGGAAAAGAAATTCATTTATACAACAACAATAACATAAATAGTAATACAACAACAATGATATATTTCCCCAATTAAAACAAATCATAACAGCAATAGCATCAATAGAACACAAGAACCAGATCCATCCAGGGGATAAGAGTATATAACCTAAAACTCAAAGAGAGAGGGGATGAGTGATAAAAGTTCAAACTTTAGCGGCGGCATCGAGTGATGGCGGAGCAACCGCGGGAATAGGGATTCGCCTGGCCACCGGCACGGCAGTTGTAGTACGACGCACCACGGCGAGAGCATGGCACGACGTCCCTCCGCAGCGCGCCGTAGCTGATGTAGCTGGAGGTTGCTAGGATCCGGCGGTAGGTCTCGGATCCGAGATCGAACTCCTCCCCGGCAAGGCACTCAGCGATTGTGCCACGGCAGACGGATTTGGTCGGGATCCAGCCCAGCTCGTGGCCGAAGTGGTTCCCGCCGGCGAATGCGCCAGCGATGGTGGCCGAGATGAGCAGAATGAGGAGTGGAATGGCGGAAAGGCGGCTCCTTTTGGCCATTTGGGGCTCGTTTCTCTCACTACAAGAGCAAGCTCTCTCTCTCTCACACAGTGTCTCTCTAGAGAATGGAGAGCTTTTTAGAGGAGTGATGTTATAAGAGGAGATGATAAGGTTATTGGGCATGGCTTTTGAATTAATTACGATTTTACCATTTTTTTTTTACAAAAATAAAATTATTTTAATATTATCTAGGATTTGGTGGCGGGAGTGTAAGCTCGGTGAAATTACCGTTCGATGTTTTTTTTATATATATATATAAGTCCGCGTTAATTTGATTATTTTGGAATGTGATTTAATAAATTTATTTATTTATTTACTTTTTGCAATATGACTAATTGCTTAAATAATCTTAAAAATTATTATTTATGACTATATCTTTGTAAAACAGGGTCATTAAATAAACTGTTACTATATTGAATGTCTGTTGCTTAAAGGGAAATTATGAAAATTTTGAAATATTATTTTTTTCCCTCAATGCATCTATTTTTACAATTTTTTATGGTTGTCACCATAAATATTTTAAAGGATATATGAATAAATATTTTTTCAGTAAACAAAATATTGTGAATTGTATAGGGTAAAAAGTCTATAATTATATAAATATTCGATTTTTTTGGTATTTAGATAAGAAATTTAGATCTTATTTAGCTATTGCCCACTAAGAATTAAATTTCTTACTAAAATTTATTAAATTAACTTTAATTAGTGTCTATATGTTTGTTGGAAAACTTAACTTGGGTTGACTATTTTTTATTAGTAAAAAAGAACACAACGCTTTTATCTTCATGTGAAGGACTTGATGAATGTTTTTATGGACAGGATTCTGTGTTAAATAATTAATTATCAGTTTATCACATAAACGCAAGTGCCTAAAAAAAAATAATAATAAAATAAAATAAATAAATAAATTGTGGTTGATTTGGGATGTGTATAAATATATAAATAAAATAAAAATAAAAACAAAAGTATACATCTCAGACACAGCTAACAATGTCGGTGGCTACGCGTCCCTTGATAGAACTGTCCTTATCATCACTTTCTAATTTTCTTTTCTTTTCTTTTCTTTTACCAAACTTAATGTATGCCATGGAGAGCACTGAACTCTTCAAGCAATGAAATTCTTGCAAGTTGTGTCACTTGTGAACAATCAAATTGCATCTATGTGTTCATATAACAAACACAAAGAAAACATTAATGTGATTTATCATTTTTTTTATTGTTTTGGAAGCAACAAGCCCTGTGACCGATATATATCATGTGTACGCATGGATAGAAAATTGATTATCCAACTCATATAATCTTATCCCATAACACTAGATTTAAGTAGCAAATCCACACCTACAATTAAGAACATGTTGCCATTCGGGATCTTTTAAATATCTCACAAGTGTTTTTTATAATAGAGCTAATATCACTGGGCTATGATTCGTTTTAGTTATATGATTATATTTAGTTTTATAAAATTTAGAGCAATTTTTTTTAGTAAATATCTATTATTATATATTTTAAAAATAATAATAAATGTAAGAATATTACAATAAATAAAGCTGGTGTTTCATTTCTTTTACATCCAAAGTTGAAGATTTTATTCCCTTACTAGTTCATATTTATATTAAGAAAATGAAGATGATAATATGGTGAAAACATGTAATGTTATCTTGTACTAATATTATTGAATGTATACTTATTTTTAATATATAATATTATTAAAAAAATTACCTAACAATGCCGGTGAGTTTGCAAACTTTTCTGATTAGTCACTTAACATTTTCTTTATTTTTAATTTTTTTAATAATTTTCATCATCTTGATAATTATTTTTTAATATAAAAAAATATCACTACTACTCCGACATTTTAGCTTATCCTTCCCATACATAGGCACAAACTTGCAAGCACATACCCACCAAAGTGAGGGCAAGCTCACCCCCTAACGCTCATGTGCAACCAGGCCTAATTGGGAAAGCATATGAGTAACATTATAAGTAATTTGATAATTTTATATAAATTTAAAAATTAAAAAATAAAAGATATTAAAAAGAAAAAAAACTTCCATCGGTCTTTGGGTCAATTGGCACCAAATCCCTTGCATAGAGAGTTCGCCTCGAGTGTCAAACATGATTCTCCGAGTTTGATCCCCATCACGCGTAAGGTGAGGGCACGGATCAATAATGAGTATCTTTTTCAATAAAAAAACTTCTAAAAACATGAAAAATTTAGAAGGTTTTTTTATTAGAAAATGGAAGGGATCTTTTCTCTCTGTTATTATATATTAAATATGAACTCAAAATTCATATTCTTGTGAGTTCCAAGTGTGCATGCGCTAACATGCATATCAACAACTAGAAAATAAAAAGAGCTGATCTCTTTAATGATTGAATATGATAAGCTGACATTAACTGTTATTGTTAATATATATATATGGTAAAGAGTTCATGCGCATGTCTAGATTCATAGATTACCAAGAATCCACTCATTTTTAGTTTTAAACTATCAGTATTTTACTTTGGAGATTCATGGTGGATCACAGCTCTGTTTTGCACCATTCACTATGAAAAAAAACTCAAAACCACAAACTCTGTGCAGTATGTACTCCAAATTAATGAAATTAGTATTGATTACATGCTTTTAAATGCAAGTTAAGTTATACTAAACAAAGATTTCAATGGAAGTGCTAAACAAAACTATATATATATTCAATCTAATTTGTTGGGTTTATAACAAACGTGACTTACACCTAAGCAAGTGACAATATGATTAACTCCCTTACAGAAAATCAAGGACTTAACCCATTTCTAAAGCATAATTCAAGATTTTGGAGTATGTAGGGTGTGTTATCACATTGTCAATATATATATATATATATGTGATTTCAAAATCTTTAAATAAATCAAATCATTAGTTGTTCATGATTAAATTGAATAAATATAGTCCAGATCTCAATTAAACATTCACCAAGCATTATGAATAATCAACTTTATGACTTCAATCGGATTCGGATCATGACATTAGTTATATCTTCAATCTGATTATCACATATTGTTGTTTGTGTTGCGGCAAATTAACTTAAAAGATGGAGATTAATATTCAGGAATGTTGGATTTTTTTTTCATTCCTTTGTATCAATTCCCAGACTGACTGAAGGGTCTATGATATATATAAACCCAAAATTCACAACAAATGCACATCATGCATTAACAGTCCTAAAATCTCAGTAGAAAGATTCATGATTCTAATATTTCAAACAAAATAGCGACATCTTATTATTTTTTTTGTTCATAAAACAAAACGGGTTGCTTACAACAACAATGTCCTCAAGTAAATGCATGGCATATGTTTTCACTGAGAGATCTTGAGTTTAGCACCATCCAATGTGTTCTTGAGTAACATTGCGACTGTCATCGGGCCAACACCTCCGGGAACTGGAGTTAGCCATCCGGCCACCTTACTTGCGCTTTCGAAATCTACATCCCCGACAAGTCTATAGCCTGTTTTCCTGCTTGGGTCGTCGACAGAATTCGTTCCGACATCAATGACTGCAGCACCAGGCTTTAGCCAATCTCCCTTTATCTGTAAACAAAAGTAGATACAGAAAAATCAGCACCATTACAAGAAACAACTACCATAAAAGAATAATAACAAACTGAACAAAACATTAACACATTATCATATCATACATGAGCAACAGATGCACTAAAGATCATCAGTCACTCAGACCATAAGAAAGGAGGTCTAGTAGCAAATATATAAACCACAAAAATAACATCTGGAGGATAATTTAATTTGCTGTCTGCATATTGCATGAAAGGAAATCAAGCAGCAGAAACTCAAAATTTATGTATTATTGGTACCATCATTGCTTGCCCAGCTGCTGCAATAACAATATCAGCTTCTTGAATGATCTTTTCAGAATCAGGAGTGCGGGAGTGAACAATGGTTACAGTTGCATCTGCCTTCAGAAGCAGCAATGCCACAGGCAATCCAACTATATTGCTTCGTCCAACTACAACAGCCCTTTTGCCTCTTACACTAATTCCACTCCGAGAGAGAAGTTCAAGACATCCCTGTATAATGCATGTATCATGGGTTAAAACATGAGTGTCATTGGATTAAAATTTATTCACGAATAACACAAAGACTTCACAGAACTTGCCACTCAAAAAATGTAAGAATTTTGACAGTATGGAATTACAAGTCATAAGAGACTTGGGCGTCAATGAATTCGGGTAGATGAGAATATGACTAACATTAAGTGTTACCTTTGGGGTGCATGGTGTAAATAAAGGATCCCTGCCTTTCATTGCAAGCTTGCCAATATTCAAAGGATGAAATCCATCAACATCTTTCTCAATGCTGATTTCACTCAAGACTTTCTCTTCATTTATGTGTTTAGGCAAGGGAAGCTGAACCAGTATTCCTAAAAACAGAGAAGGGAAAATATATATAGAAAAAACCTTGACTCAAGAAAATCACAAATTAATAATTGAGAAATCTAATCAAAGATCCATTCATCCACACATCCATCAATGCGTCCAGCAAGATAGCTGTCACTGTATTATATTCAAGAAACTGCATCATTTGATCCTGAAAATATTTTGAAGTGTTCACAAACTTTAACAACATTTTCCCTGTCTCTTCACCTCTTACAATGTGTCACTTCTATGTCTATTTCATTAGCCAATCCATCTCTCTACCTCACAACCTTAGCTTATCATATCTTCTTGGAGTTCTACTAACAACATCATCTTTCCTTTCAGCACACCACACTATCTCAATGCCCAGTTTCACTCTCTATTAATCTATATCTATATATATATATATATATATATATATATATAACGAACATTTTATCACAATATCTAAATGCCCATTCCACTCTCTCTCCATATATCCACACACACACCACAAAAAGAAACACAATTGCTATGTCTTCTCCAAATTTTGAAAACATTCTCTCTGTCTCTACCTTAGAGCTCTCAAAGTTCAATCCTTTATATATATATATATATATATATAATATCAAACACATAGCATGAAACAAAAGGGAAAGAACATGAAATCCAGATCTATAAACAGGAAGAGCGGAGAGGAAGGACGAACCATGAACATCGGGATTGGCATTAAGCTGATGAACTGTAGCAATGACTTCATCCTCAGAGACATCTTCCGGGAGGTCAATATCAAAGGACTTGATGCCCACCTCGGCACAAGCCTTACGCTTCATCCTCACATAGCTCTGCGAATCCTTTCGCGTCCCAACAATCACCACCGCGAGCCCCGGCACCTGAAGATATCCCCAATCCCCATCAATCCAACAACCCACATCGCATCAAACCAAACAAAACCAAACCTCACCTTCCCGTACTTCTCCGAGAGAGATCGAACTTCATCGGCGATCTCCCCATGGATATCCTTCGCTATGGCCTTCCCATCGATGATCTTCGCCATGGCCGACGAGGAGGAGACGATGGAAGAGCACGAAAGACTTCGCCTTTTTGGGCACAGTGTGTCTCGATAGTCAATATCGATCTCTTCATATCGGATCGGATTTGATTCCTTTGTGACAAAATATCCGACCCGTTATCCTCATCAGTTTCTTAACAGGTCGGATCCTTTTTCACTCCATGTCCAAACCCGTTAAAGTCGTAACTTTTTAAATAAGTCCTTAAAGTTGTGATATTTCGTCATCTTGCAACTTTTCATAGATATGAAGTTATATTAACTGACAAATGAAGAAAGATCTCATTAAACACATCAAAGAGAAGAACTTATTTACTTCTTCCAAACTGAATCCATATCAATATACAGATCATGATTTATTGATTATAATTTCATCTAAACACAAACTTGCAGCAGAAAAGTTCTGGAGCCAATCCATTATATATATATGCTGTTTTTTCTGCAGCATTATATGATACAAGAAACTTATTGCAGAAACTAATAAGCACATGAGAAGTTTATCCACAGGCCAAAGGCCAGTTTTTATCATGCTATGTATGACTCCAAGGTCCCAAGAACATGACTTTCCTTATAGGATCTTCAAAACCCCATCCTTTTCTCCGATCAAGCTCGCCGCAGTTTTGAAGATCATCATCAGCTCTCTTTTGGCATGTCATCTGCTCTGCATGAACCATGGCTGAACTATAAGCTTTTCTTAGCTTATCTCCAACAGTTCTCTTCATTTCATGACTCCAAGTCCCTTCTCCACTTAACTGAGGAGGCTTCATTGCTTAGAGTTTTGGTATTCTCTTAACTTATGGTGTTAAGGGGAATATATAAGCACTGAGAGCATAAAATCAAAGAGCCATCTAGCAATGGTTGCATGACAAGTGTGCGGTGAATTGAAAGGATAAGGTATCGATGTTGACTTTGTGGGACAGTGTTTTGTTCGAACATTTCACTATAATGGGCACTCCATTGTTGTTTGTTTGGTCCCTCTCAACATCCAAAGAGCTGGACTTGTCTCCCGCCATGACTTTATAAAAAAAATTTTGGAGTCTTTTGAGTTATCCACACTTATCTTTGGAATTAAGTTTAAGAACAATATATATAAAGAGAGAGAGAGAATTAGATTCTGAAAGGAAAGAGGCATTAGAATATGTTTATTTTATTGTGATTGAATTGATATGCATATATATATATGGTGCATGTACGTATATGGTCATTTGAATGAGAAGAGCTTGTGATTATAGTGATTGGATGGAGTGAGTGGGGCTCTTGCAAGTTGCAAATGAATGTTCAGTTATCTGCAATGTTGAGAATGGCCACCATTTGCTGGTTGGCATTAAAAGGAATCAATGGAGAATAATGGAAAGGAAAAAGGAGAATAAAGGAGAATGATTTTTGGCACTTTAATTAGTTTCTTTAATTGGTTTATAGTATAAGTAGATTGCATAAGATCTAGGAGTACATCTCCCTCTTATCTTTATATTTGTTTAATATCTAAAGCAAAAGCAACATGTTGCAACTTTGTGGGATATGTTGCTATATTATTTTGGCATATATATAATGGGAAAATGATGGATAAACCACTTAGATTAGATTAAAACTCAAAAATAATGTTCTTTAAAATTGGGGGAAAAATAAAAACACGAGCAGTCAATCACAAACAATAAGTAAGAAAGGAATTGAACAGAACTACTGTCCCATATAAGACATGAAGGTCTCATTTTAATTTATTTAAAATTCTGTGTTTAAGGACTCAAATAATACATGCTTCATCTGATTAAACAGGCTAAATTTTTAAGTTTAGAATTGTAAAAACTTACATAAAGAATGTATGATTAATTTTTAATAGAAGTGCGGTGGGTGTTGAAACTGAAAAAATAAACATATAATTGTTGTGTTCAAGCACGGTATAGATATCGTATTAAGATATTAACATATAGTGATTTTTTTTATTAAGGTTGTTTATTGATAGAAATATTATATTGAGTTTATATTTTATTGTGTGGTACGTGATGTATAAATTATGTAAATAAATTCTTTAGGTTTTATTTTTCTTATATCATTTATATCATTGTTTTTAAAAAATAAAATGTATGAAATTCTTTGGTGGCATGTTAGGGCTTTTTCAATCTTACGCTAAATCTAGCGTTTAAAAGTTAATTTGGCGCAGGGTTAGCTCCAATCCGGCGCTAAACCCTGCGCCAAATCAAAATATTGCTACAGTGGCGTGCAAAATGTTGCGCGCCACTGTAGCAACGCTATATGTTTTTTTTTTCCCCCTTTTAAATTCTGTTTTGATTTTTTTTAATTCTGTTTATATATATAATTTTCTGTTTATCTGTTTTTTTTATTTTATTTTTAATTCTGTTTTGATTTTTTTTTATTTTTTTTTAATTCTGTTTTTTTTATTTATATTTTAATTAAATTAATAACTTATAATTTAAGTTTATATTTTTCAATTAATAAAAAATATAAAATTAAAGAAAATAATTTGTGAAATATATATCCATTAAAATTAACTAAAATTACATGAACTAAACATAGAAAATAATCCTAAAACATACATAATCATCTATACTAAAATGAAAAAAATGATAACACCCAAAATACAAATATGATGTTACAAAGTTTGTTTCTTCGCATTTTTTAGGCAATATAATATTTAAATTTAATGATTAAAAGTGAAAAATATTTAAAGATGATTAAATGTATTGATGGAGATGGTGATTGGGAAAGAATATTTTTAGAATATTCTACTTTAAAGTTAAAAATAGAGATGGTGGTTGGAGAAGTTTCCACTGTAGAAGCTGTATTTTCGGGTATTAAAGCGCCAAATATAGAGTTTTGGGTTGGAGATGGCCTTAGGAACAATTTCTAATTTTTAGAATATTTTTTTTTTTTTTTGAGAAAAATGGATTAACTATATTTATTTAAAAAATATATAAACAAAAATACCAGAAATAATGGAGATGAAACACTAGAAAAGAATAAGAGACAGCAGAATATCATTTGATTATTTAATTTCTGTTATATATAGTTTAAATTATGTAAGCCTAATATATGCTTTATTTATTTATTTATTATTATTATTATTTTACGCCACTTATATATTTTTTTTAATTTATAAGAATTAATTGTGTAGCTATAAATAGATGATCCCTATAGCGGTTATTTTCTAGAAAAATCCGGCCATACTTTCTCACATCCTCTCATATTATCGTAGGTAGGGTCACTTAATTATTTTAGTGGTGTTGAGTATCTTATACTTTTCTATCATGTATGTTCTTATTTTTTATTCTAATTTATTAATTTTTATTCCAACTCTTTATTTATACTTGTTTTCTTCATAATAAATGTTTAGTAGTTTATCCTTCTTTTTTAAATTAAAAATGCATAATCCAAAGTCCGAACAATGAAGCGTCCTTTTTTTTAGCTTATCTTTCTATATATTTCATATTATTTAAATTTCATCATTCACCAACTCCATTAAATTAAAAAAACAAAGTTGTTTCCATGCTTCCCAACATGTTCCATGGAATTTAAGAAGTAAAGTTTTTTACTTTTTACTTGATTAGTGAATACTTAAATAATCTAATAAGATTAAGGCTTCAAACATCACTCTCCTGCTTTATATGTGGCCCCAATAAATCTATTCGCAAATTGTCTTTTGGCTAGACTTCTTCAATGTCCACAAGCTCTCACTTTGTCATTCTAAAAATTTTACAGCTCTTTAATTAATTAATCATTCAATCAATCATCAATGCTTTGTTGTTTGTTCTTTTACTGAACTTTATAGTTGCTCAGATCTCAGCAGGATTATTAAGAAAATCCCAACAATAATTAAAATTATTAAAAGAAAAAAAAAGTGGAGATGAAAAACTTATATTACAGAAAAGCAGTTGTGCTCGTTTTGTTTTAATTGAAGTGGTATCCACTTTTTTTTAAAAAAAAATAGTGACATAGTGTCATTTTCATTCTCATCAGAAAAAGCAAAGGATAGCATTAATAAGCAATGTTTTTAGACCCAAATCGGATTGGCAAGTCAGATCGGGTTGATTTAGATCCGGTCTTAAAATCGGTCTGGTCCAATATATAAAATTAGATTTTAATATAACCGGGATTGAACTGGCAACCTGGCTGATTGGGCCGGTATCCGGTGTCCCGGTCAAGTCATCAACCAGGGTCTACACCTTTTTTTTTTAATTCTTATTTTATTTTATAATATATTAATGTTTGGGAGTTATAATGTAAAATTGTAAAATTAAGAAATGGAGAGACCAAGGAATATTTCTATGTTTTTTTTTATATATTTCGTAGTTGCTTATTTTCTCATTAAATATTTTTATGTTTTTCAATTAATTTTGTATAAGTTTATTTTTATATTGTTTTGTGTATTTCATATTTTTAATATGGTGTACTTCAGGGTCGATGTCCGATCCGGGTATAAAAACTTTAGTAATAAGCTCCACCATGGTTTACAGTTGATTCACAGTGTTGTAGCTCATTAATTATACAAGTAGGGCTGCCACCATTATTGCTTTTTTTGTCTTGTTCTCAACCTTTGGAGTTTCTCCGTTGGATTTAATATTTGGATTTGCACACTCGGACCATTCTTATTCACTTTCATCAAGCAACATGATTTAGAAGTCTCTGGTGATTGTTACTTAATTATAAAATGATTTAGAAGTCTCTAGTGATTGATGATTCATTTCATTAATGAACATCTTAACTTAGGTGGTTCTTTCTTTCTGTAAGGGTAATGAGATATCGGAAACAATCAAAGGAATCTTCATAAGTATTTCATCGAACGCAAGGCATGCATGTTTTGTAGCAACACCTTGACATACATCTAAGTGTACAAGCTTCCAAATTACAAAATACCTATTAGATATAGCATACAAAAATAACTAATATCACAAAAAGCAGCCAATATATCAAATAACACTAAGGGGGCGTTTGGTTCTCGGTAATGTGAAAATATTACCGCTGTTAAGATTACCACGTTTGGCATTGCACTGAGAAAGATTACCACTTGTTACATGGTAATCTGGATGGTAATATGACATTACCAACGTGAGAATATTACCAAGAAGGTCGTAATCCTATTACCACCAAATTTGGTGTCTATCTTGGATTACCATGGTAATCTCATAACTTTTTATATTTTACCAAATTGATTACCATGAACCAAACAAGATAATGAACTATTCCCAGTAATAAGAGTTCCCAACCAAATATGGTTATATCAAATTACCACAATATTCCCAACTATATAACATTCACACCCATATTACCATAGTAATCTCATTATGTGATAATATGTTATTACCACGAACCAAACGGCCCCTAAAATTTACGTGGAAACCCCTTGCGGGAAAAACCATGGGCGGTGGTGAGGCAATCAATCCACTATAGAGACGAAGTAATACAAAGTGAAAGCCAACAACAATGGAGAGGCTCCAAATCCCCAATCTCTCTCACAGAAGGAACTCTTTTTTCCTCTCCCAATTCCTATCTCTATCCATAAAACAAAAACGCCAAAAACTCATTGTTTCGGATTGAAAGATGGGCTTAATAAAAACATTATTCAGAAATCCCTTTGACATTGCTAAATATTACAAATAGCCTTGTTTCAATCCTACTATACATATAAAAAAGAAAAAAAAATGAAAGAGAAGCCGAACATCACACTTTTCTTTTTATGCTGTTTTTTGTTGTTTTGTTTTCATTCCTAATTTACTTGTTCTTCATTTCCGGTGATTTTTTTTTCTTTTCATTTTTTTCCTTTTTCTGTTATTTTTTAAACTTTTATTTACTTTAATAAATATAGCTGTTTATTCATTTTAAAAAATATAAAAATAAAATAAAAATATCTTCATGTCTCTCTAATGTTTTTTACTGACCTACGAATCTTTATTTTTACCTCTACATTTGTTGAAATTATTTTTAATTTTTTTATAATACCAGAATTATCATTAGTCTTTTTTTTTTTATTCTTCATGTTTATTTTAATTTTTTTCATTATATGCATGTTTCACTTTTTGTTATTATTATTATTTTTTTTAGAAATCATTTATGTTTATTGTTCTTCCTTTTTTTTGTCTTCTTCTTGCATCATACATTTCATTTTATTTCGTGTTTTTATTTTTTATTTAGTTTTATTTGTTGTAGCTGAATATTCATTTATTATTTTTAATTTCTGTTTTTTTTTTTAATTTTTTTTTGTTGTAATGAAAAGGTAAAAGTCTAAATAGGTAAAAAAAAAAAAACTTACAAAGAAGATTGGACAGCTAATTAGAAGGACAATTGTATAAGTAAAAAAGAATGCTACATAGTTGAGAACTTGAGAGAGAAAAAACTAATTAATTAACAAAGAAGACATAATAAATAAAGAGAAAGACTGTCACCAAATAGCTAAAAAAAATATATAAACATAAGAATAAAAGGTATATGCGCAAGTACATAAAAAAATTTATTTTTAAATAAATTGCACAAAATAGTTTGGTAATTAAAATATTTGGATTGCAATTATCCAACAATAATTTGAATCCCCACTCTAACAACCTATGGTTCTAATAGAACAACTTAAGTTCAAATGTAAGCAACTAGATCTAAAAGGGGGAGAAAAACAAACCAGAGATTTAAATATAAACAAGGTTGAAAACTTCTAAGGTTTTTTGTTTTTTTTTTTTTTTGGTAAAGTGGATAAATTACAATTTATTGAAAAAAATAAGTACAATAAATAAATAACAAAAAAAAAACAAAAAAACAAAGCCAACCAAGTTATAGGAGGCTCTCACCAGGAGTAATGCACCTTCTGTACCTAAACAACAGGAAACAAAGCTAGTAGAACACAACTAAAGAAACGAAAGTCGCCAAAAGATAACAGAGGTTTTTTTCAGCTGCTAAAAAGACAGCATAGGATGAATCACTCCCGGATCGAGGGGTCCATTGAAATATTTCCCACATCTAAGTGAATAATTGCTGTTAAAACATGTAAAATTGATCAACTAAAGATAATGTACGGATATTTAACAAAATATATTTTATAAATTGAAGGAATTTTTTTTATTATTTGATAAAATAGATAAATCACATTAATTAAAAGAAGAAAAAACTACATAAACAACATATAAAAGGATGAAAATAGGACAATACACAAAAGACCAACAACCCACTCAGTATAGGCAACTAACCCTGACCCATTGTTTTTCCCTGGGCATAGCTCATCATGCTTTGCCAGTTTTTAGGAGCTTCTCCTTCCACAAAGAACCCAAGACAAACAGTTATACAAAGAAGTAAATTGAAGCTTAACATAGGTGCTCTGAAGAACCTTAATTCTTCACTGTTCTCTTGCAACCTTCACAGTAAATTAATGAACACCGACAAAACCCAAGTCTACAACAACACATTGAAGTGAAATAGAAGGATAAAGGGAAAACCTCATTTGTTTCAGTGATTGTTTCAGTATAGTTAGTAACAATTATGAAAGACCAATTAAATGTGGTTGTTTTACAGTTCTTGAATCCATTATGAAGTCAAAGCATATTGCATGAAGTTAATTGTTTTCGATTACCCCTGTAATTAGAGAGTGAAAGTTCATCCTTTTAAGTAAAAAAATTTGTTCTCGCTCATTCTTACTCTTTCTCTTGCTCTCATGATTTCTATACTCAGTCCTCGACATTGTACTTAATGTGTGATCATATTTATAATCTAATCTTTAAAGACGGCCATAAATTTGAAATTTAGAAAAGTCATACAGTGAATGTTAAATGAGCTGTTATATTTAACAACTACTGTTTATATGTGTATAATAACTAACAATATATACGGTGCTTAACAATATCTGATAGTGTAGCTGCACATCACCCCTGCTAATAGTAGCCCATTAGATTATGATTTAACGACGATTATCAAATATCCGTAGATTTAAAAAAGCTAAAACATATACAAGACAAATATACTCAAGATGGTCAAACGGGTTGGCCCAACTAGGTGTGAAAGATTGATTTCGTCGGCTTAATTTGAAGATCTAGTAGAACACCATCAAATGTTTATAGATTTTAAAAACCTAAGTACTTACCTAAAAATATATATACATGTTAAGATGATCAAATGGGTTGGCTGACTTCGTTGGCTCAATTTGAAATTTCCCTTAGGCCCAGCTGGAAAAAGCTTGCCTTTTTGAAACCATTCTCTAGAAGTTATATAAAAGACCGTTTCATCAATGTGCTATGCATCTGCTTAGTTTCTTCCTCCAAAAATCATCTACAACCAATGTCAAACTAAAAGCCTCAATAGAACACACAACCAACATTTTATTTAATTAAATTATATGAGACTATCATGTGTCACACAATTATTTCACAAAAACTACATTAGGTCTCTCCATTTAGGTTGAATCCAAAAACAAGAAAGATGCTGGTCATGAATTTTCAAACTATCTTAGATTGAAAACTTAGTCTTAAATCAAAACAACAACAATTAATAACATTGAATAAGTTCTTTCCCTTCCCAATTAAGCTTTGGACCCAATCTCACCATATACCAAATCAACATCACTTGCCTTATATATAGAGCTTTGGACCCAATCTTTAAGAGTCTTATAAAAAAAATAGAGCACTCTCTGCATATATTTTTTTTAATACACAAGACTTGGAATTACAAATTATATACGGAAGCCATCAAAGTTTTTACCATTTGGACCGGTCTTTCTCACCCTCCATTACTGCATTTATATATTACACGTGGGACGCTACCATTGGTGAACATCGCTGTTTGCTGTTTGTCACAGCACAGCATTTCCCAGCCCTGTCCATCAGTACTAGCGTGGCAGTGTGCTTCAGTGCTTCACTACTGAATCCCGTGCGGGTTCTTCCCTTCTCCGGAGCGGAAACCCAGATCTCCTCCTCGCCGCCGCCACCGCCACCGCCGCCGAAAGCGAGAGAATTACCTCCAAATAGGGAAATCAGGAACCCTAATCGCTCTTTATCAAGATCCCGTTGTTCTCTTCTCCTCGTCCCTCCCTTAGATCCGGAGAAGAATTATGGACGAGGAGCGTAGCGGGTGGTTCATCTATAGCTTCGTTGCTCGTGGAACGATGGTGCTCGCTGAGTACACCGAGTTCACCGGAAACTTCCCCGCCATCGCCGCTCATTGCCTTCAGAAGCTCCCCTCCTCCAATAGCAAGTTCGCTTACTCTTGTGATCAACACATCTTCAATTTCCTCGTCCACGACGGCTATGGTTTGATTTTTTTTGTTTTTTCTAAGTTTTATCCTCATTAGAATCATCTTGGTTTACGAAATTATAATAGTCGTTTTTTGTGGTTGCTCAAATTCCCATTTTTATTTGAAAATTTGTTCATCGTATTAATTTTTTTTGTTTAAATCTCTTATTTTGAGGAATTATAATTTTTGTTTGGTGATCTAAAAGTCCCACATTGTCTAATTAAACAAGTTAGGATTGAGGCTATTCTATATATATACATGAACTCAGGTGATATTTTTAGTTTATTGTCCATTATAATGGTTTTTATTGTGCATTTCTATTGATAGTTATAGATCATTGTAAGGTAGAGATGAAAACTTTAATTTTTGTGACTCTATGAATGTATCGAGTTGATCTTGTTCTTGTAGTCTTATGTATGGTCACATCGAGTTCTAAGTGGATGTTTTTTTTCCTTGAATTTAGGATGATCAATTATCTTGGTCATGATGTCATGTGGTGTTATTTTTTATTGTGTTGAAATATATTTGGTGTTTTAGAATATTCACAGAGTCAAATTGATTTTTTGTTCATTTATTTTGTATTTCCATATTCTCGAGTTAGGATTAAAATTGGTTACCACCCTGAACTTTGCAGCATACTGTGTTGTTGCAAAGGAATCTGCACCGAAACATGTCTCTGTAGCCTTTTTGGAACGCTTGAAAGCAGACTTTAGAAAAAGATACGGTGGTGGCAAGGCTGATACTGCAGCTGCCAAGAGTCTTAACAAAGACTTTGGGTATCTATTATATATACTCGTTTTCTTTATCACACTTTGTTAGGTTGGGGAAGTCTGCTGATCTCCGCGTCTTTTGCATTTCAATTTTGAGAGTAAAAGACTTCATTGTTGCTTTGCAGTCCTGTTATAAAGGAACACATGCAATATATTATTGACCATGCTGAAGAAATAGAGAAGCTCGTTAAAGTGAAAGCCCAAGTTTCAGAAATCAAAAGTATCATGTTGGACAATATAGACAAGGTATTCAATTTGTTTTCAAGGTTATCTATAGTTCAGTCAGTTTGGGTTCACGTGTATTATGTATCTCTTGTGGAGCTTCTATAAATCCAGTTCTTTGCATTGCACATTAATTGTCTGATCTTATGTTTAGAAAGTAGTAGAGAGAGATCAAGTTCATAAGTTGCAACTCAAATAACCTGTTATTAGAGTCACCGTTGAACTTTTCTCTGTTGCAAGTATACAGGAGGTTTGGTTCAAGCTATATTAATAGTTTCTCATTTGTCTTCTTATCTTTGTTTATATACTTCCATAACTAACTTGAAAGTTGTTGGATTTGTTTTGAATCTCCTGTAGTTTGCTGTCAATTGTCAAATTTGAAAGTGTTACCTCTTCTACACTTATTTTCAAGGCTATGCATTTGTTCTTATGTGTTTTACTTCTAAAAACCTTAAAATACAGTGCTAAGGCTCACCAACATATAATTATTATGCCTTGAGACAGAAAAAAATGCCATTTTGTGCTTGAATGATTTTGACATTCTAATCTTGAACAAAAACAACTTGTTTAAATCATATAACCAAGTGCCAAGCTAAGAACATATAGTCATGCAATGCTCTAAAAAGCCATTTTTCCTCGGCCACTTTCTTCCAGTTCATTCAAAATTAGAAACCACTAATTGGTACTATTATGTGCTGCAACTTATAGGCTATTGACAGAGGAGAGAAGATTAATGATCTCCAAGAGAAGACCACCGATTTGCACAATCAGGTAACTGTTGAACTGGATTTAAACACCTTCACGTCTGCCGATCCCTAAACCTGACAACACCTATATTTCAGGCTCAAGACTTCAAAAGAAAAGGCCAACAGGTTCGGAAGAAGATGTGGCTTCAAAACATGAAAGTCAAGCTGGTTGTCCTTGGAATCCTCTTGATTCTAGTTCTTGTAATATGGGTTTCTGTTTGCCATGGATTTAATTGCACTAAGGATCACAATTAGCTGACAGAAAAACAACTCGTCCCCTACTGGTGATCAATTGAACAGGTGAAAAGCATACTGTGAAGTCTTCTCCAGATGATACAAGCTTGGCCCATAGTTTTTAGATATTATGTTTGTGTGTGTGTGTGTCTGTGTGTCTCTGTGTCAGTTTGTTGAGGAAAATTTATCTGTTTATTAAAATTGTCTTTCTGGTCTTCAATGTTATACGAAGAAATACACATGAAAGCCTTGTCATTTACCAGGTTAGAATATTAGAGTCAACAGTTTTATATGGTTAATTGAGCAGATATCAATCTAAAGGGTAAAATGGTTAAATTTTTGTATATTTTTTAATGGAAATTTTTAAATGCCCTGCGGTTTGTTCACTCTTTCTATGGTTTATTTATTTATTTTATTATTATATTGTTTATTCTCTATGGTCATTGGAGGATGTAAATGCATTAATTTTCATCATTAAAATATCAAACGTATCTCACACCGTTAGTAATCTTTAAAAGAATATGAAAGTGGCTTTTTTATTAGTTCATAGCTTTTACACTCCATGACTGTGTACGGCTCAATTTTATTATTCATTCTAATTAAATAAAATTTATCATGAATGGTTGTTATTGCTATATTTTGTAAAAATAATTTCTAAATCATTAACATATGTGAAATTAACTTGGTTAAAGTGGTTAGTGACATTAAAAATAAATTTATTGTGTGATTTACAAATTAGAAGAATTAACTCACACCGACTCACTCACGTGCCTTAGATTGCTTTTTTTTATTTAAATAATTAATACATTAGAAATCACACACATTTTATAAAAAAATATAATTAATAAAGGTCCAACTTTTTCTTTATTTTTGCTTTTATTTCCTCTTTCCTTTCCCTCTTTTCCCTCCACTACTTTCCCACCCGCTTTTGTATTTAAACACTGTGTAAGCATCCTTTCTTAGCTTTCCCAGTTCCAAGGTATGCGTCTCGATCTCCATCAAACCCTAGCCATTCTTCTCCGATTAGGGTTCTATAATTTCAATCCAAAATCAGTGATATTGCTTTATTTTTGTTTGTTTTTCTAGATTTCTGTCTATTTTCATCGATAGTTTTCAATCCAAATGGTTGGGAATGATGATGTATCTGCTGATCATGTCATTGGGAAACTGATTGATATGGGTTTTGAATTCGATAAGGCTGTAAAAGCCACTGAAGCTGTTGGTCCTTGTCTCGATGATGCTCTGGAGTTCATCTTGAATGGTTCTTGTGATAGAGCTAGTGCTCCAGATTGTTGTTCTACCGCCCCGCCGCGAACTCTGGACCTGCGCAGGTTGAAGCAATCGAACATCACAGACCATGTTTTTCCCAGTAGTAGGACAAAAAGGAATCTTTCTTTTGGTTCTTGTCATGCCTCTTCTTCTAAGCATATGAAAATTCAGGCTCAATTACAGCCTGCTACCAAATCTTCTCAGCGGGAATTTGGTGTTCATGTGGAAGCTTCAAAGGCTGTGCTGACATTGCAGAGGAAAACTAATGTTGTACAGCCCAAGTTGTGTAGCTCTTGGGAGCAGAAAGTTTCTGGTATTTTGCGAAAGCATTTTGGGTTTTCATCATTGAAGAGTTTTCAAAAGGAAGCTTTGGAGGCTTGGTTAGCCAACAGAGATTGCCTTGTGCTTGCTGGTACTGGGTCAGGTATATTCCTTTCAAATAGGTGTTCTCAAGTTCTTTTTTACATTGCTGATTGCTTTGAACATTTTTGTATATTTAAGAGTTGTGACTTTTAGTGCTACTAATCTTTCAGGCAAATCTCTTTGCTTCCAAATTCCGGCACTGTTGTCCGGGAAAATTGTTGTTGTCATTTCACCTTTGATTAGTTTGATGCATGATCAGTGCCTAAAGCTTGCTAAGCATGGGGTGTCAGCATGCTTCCTAGGATCGGGACAACCTGATAGCAGTGTTGAGCACAAAGCAATGAGTGGCAGATATAACATTGTCTATGTCTGCCCTGAGACAGTGTTAAGGTAGACCATTCACTTGTTACTCATGTTGTAGTCTTTCCCCCTATTTGATTATTTTTACATTTTGAGATCTTTCTGTGCAGGCTTATAGCACCACTTAAGAGGCTTGCTGAGAGTCATGGAATTGCACTTTTTGCAATTGATGAAGCGCATTGTATTTCTAAGTGGGGACATGATTTTCGACCTGATTACAGGTCCATACTATATTTGAACTTAATGAGTAAATATTTTTTATTCTGTTAAAGTATTTGTTAAAGTATTTGTTTCGCAAATGTCTTTAACTTATGCAACTAGCGATTTATGATGGTGCATAATACTTTATTTGCTCATTTAGCTAGAAAAAATGAAGGGTGGACTATCTTACAACATTTCCTTTCAAATTGATCAGGCGATTGTCTGCCTTGAGAGCAAATTTTAGTGCTAGCAGGTTAAAGTTCTTGAAGTTTGATATCCCATTAATAGCACTAACAGCTACAGCAACAATTCCTGTTAGAGAAGACATTGTCAAGTCATTGCACATGTCAAATGATACAAAGATAATCCTTAGTTCTTTCTTCCGACCAAATCTTCGATTTTCAGTGAGTTGTTTTTTTGTTTCTAGAATGCCACTAGATTGGTTGTTTACCATGTAGTGCAAGTGCTTATTTGCTTCGTCTTCTTTTCCAGTTTTCTTCCTTGTCAGACATTTTTTTCTTTTTATTTTACAGGTGAAGCACAGCCGGACATCTTCTGAATTATCTTATGCAAAGGATTTTCGTGTACTTATAGAAACTTATGCTGTAGAAAGGAGGGTATGCTCAAATGCTATAGATGAAGACTCTCATGTCTGCTGCAGAGCCTTAGATGATAGCAGCTCTGATGGAGAGGAATCAGATGAAGATTCTCATTTCTGCTGCAGATCATTAGATGATAGCAGCTCTGATGGACAGGAATCATGCCCATATCATAGGAATTGTTACTGTGATTATAATGGTGCTGATGGTCCTGATATAGATTCAACAGATGATGATTCTGCATTTTCTCGCAGGAAAAACAAGCTTAGAGTTGAATATCTTGAAGATGAGCCATTCAACGCTCAATTTGTAGATGATTTTGACGGTATTCATTTGAAAGATTTTAGTGTTCCTTCCCTTGAGGGGGAGGGCGGGGAATCCTTTCCCTGCCTCGTCCCTGATTATATAATTTAAATATTATATATATATTATTAGAAAATTATTTATATTAAATAAAAATATATATTATTAAAGAATAATATATTTGATGTATTTAATAGATTAAAAAAAAAAAAAATTGGGGACAGGGAATTCTCGAACCGGGTAATCCCCGCAGGAACGGGGATGGTGAAATTTTTTTTCCTGGTACCTGGGTTTGGGGACGAGTTTGGCTAGTCGGGATTGGGGCTGGGAATCCATCTCCTAGTGAATCCTGTCCCGTTCACATCCCCAAGTTGAATGGACTTCTGCTATTATTTGGTATTTTGTTTTCCCTTAATACAAATGAGTCAACAATTATATTACGAGCAAGCTGAATCCTACAGACAACCGTTTACTTTATTATATAGCTGTCAAGTGAAAAACCAGTTGATTTGCATATTGTGAACTGTAATGAATTATGATCCGAAATGTATTCATCTATGCAATCTGTTCAACAGTTTTATGCATCAATTCTCTTTTGCAGTTTGCTGTGGTGAGTTCATTGGAAATCCTTTACCTGCAAGCTATGAGTTTTGTGAAGCATCGGTGATACCTAGCAAAGAAGCATCTTTAGAACAAGGCCCTACAATTGTATATGTACCCACAAGGAAAGAAACATTAAAAGTAGCGGAGTACCTTTCAAGACATGGTGTTAGAGCTGCAGCTTATCATGCAAAGGTGCTGTTTTTTTTTTTTTTTTATATCATCTACCGAAATGCGATCCATTGTGTAACATCTGTTCTGGGTGTAACCTTTTCAATTGTGTTGCTTATTTTGCATTTTTTGCTTTCATTTATGCTATGTTCACTTTTAATGTTGCTTTATTTGGAGATAAAAACATTACATTGCATTTTGAAGTGGTTTTCTCTTGTATATCATGGACTCATCAAAGAAAAATGTGCAGCTTCCAAAATCCCATTTGAGACGTGTCCATGATGAATTTCACTGCAACCAGTTGCAGGTAATTTGAAATTGATGTTTAATCTAATTGTTGTGTACCATGATTTTTATTTTTTATTTGATTTTGCTTGTTATCTAAATGTAAGTCTTTATCCGTACTCTGATCTTCAGGTTGTTGTGGCAACAATTGCTTTTGGTATGGGTATTGACAAGTCAAATGTTCGAAGAATCATCCATTATGGTTGGCCACAGGTAACATTTTTCTGAGGAAACTCTTGAAAAGAACTTGCAGGTTTTTCAATATTTTTGTAGTTATATTTTATTTTAACAAATAGTTTGCATAACTTTGAATATCTGAATCCTTAGCTTTAAGCAGATTCTTGCCTTTTCTTGTAACTAGAGTTTCCTAAAGCTTATCTACAAATTGTCAAATAGTTCCTTTCTGGTGGTCTTTGACAGTTTGTGTTGCAATACTGAGTATGCTTGAGAAACTGTTAATCATGTAATTGTCATAACTTGTTTGTGACACTAGAAAGTGAAATCAAATCATGCGATGTATATTTTCTATTTTTTTTTAATCATTATTTATAATATTTTCCTGTTAATCTGTGGTGATTTTTTTTTTACTTTAGAGTTTGGAAGCATATTATCAAGAAGCAGGTCGAGCTGGAAGGGATGGGAAGCTATCAGATTGTAGTGAGTACATGCACAGTCACAAGTTTGGTTTTATGAACTTAAATGGCATTCTGGTCTATTATGTTTGCTGAATGCTTAACCGATGATCCTTAAGCTCATCAGGTGAATTATATATTAAAATTGAAGCAAGATAAGACTTCGATTTTTTCGAGACTAGTCTAATAGTTTTATTCTTATAGATAAATGCAATTGGGTATTTTAGTGCTCCATGTATTATTATTTTCTTTTTTATTATTGTTTTTAATTTATATTCCTTGTACCAAGGAATCATTATTCATTCTCAGGTTAATGACATGTCAGGTGGTAAATTTTGGAAATTAAATTCATTGATTTTATGTTTTACAAACTTATCCTGTTAGAATGGTTCTAAATTTTAGACTTTTCTCATGCAGCTTTATACGTGGACTTATCTACAATACCAGCACTTCTTCCTAGTCAAAGAAGTGAAGAACGTACAAAAGAAGCATATGGAATGCTATCTGAGTGTTTCAGGTAATTTAATCATCCAAGGCATCTGGTTTTCATTATTTCCTGATAATGTGGACATGATGGGTGCATCTCTATTTATGTTATAGATATGGTATGAATAATTCAGTATGCAGAGCAAGGATGCTGGTGAAGTACTTTGGTGAGGAGCTTACCAACAACAGATGTCATTTGTATGTTTTTCCCTCCATTTTGTTTTTGATTCATTTATACAAATTTATTATGATGCTATGGCTATTGACAATATAAAATAGAGTTCAAGTTATATACAGTTGTGGATATGGTCCATGAGCGTCTACCATTATACTTCATTATAACTTGAGTGCCTACATACTGACTTAGCCTTTCAAGAGCATCTCTGAAATTCTCGTTGGTTTCCTTGTGCCCAGTTGAAGCCTTGGCTTTTCTCTGACTGTTGATTCTCCTAATTTTTTTTACTATTGCTGAGTAGGCACGAATTATAATTCCTTTATTCTGCAGGTTGTTACACCTTGCCATCTTTTGTTTATTTAATGTGACTGATGTCTTCCAAAATAAAGAATTTGACCACTAAGCTTTTAACATGCAGATGTGATGTCTGTGTTGGTGGATCTCCAAAAATTCAAAATCTAAAGGAAGAAGCGGCCATTTTTCTTAGGGTAGTTAAAGCTGAAAGTATGAATGTCAGTGCAGTGTATGGTGAAAGCAGTAATAGAAATTTCCTAGAGAGACCCAATTTCAAGACGCTTGTCAGTAAAATAAGGCAACGGGTAAGTTGTTAATAGAAATTGAGCTTGAATGGCTATCATTACATATTTTGAATGCTTGACATGATACAGCTGTGGTTGTATCTCAATCGAGGAACGAAGCATGCGGACTGGTAGACGATACCTTTTGATTTACAATGTAGAATATTGTGTGTATAGGGCTGTTTTTGTAGTAAAACTCTGATGAAATTGATAATTTTTGGCAATAGATGGCAATATTGAAAAACTGTTTTTATTTGGAAAATATAATGAATTTGGTGGAGGTTTTATAACCTTTTCCTATTTGCTATTATATAATATTATATAGACAAAATGGTTGCTCTGTCAAGTATTCAAAGCATCATTTAGTGGTCATATCGCCATACTTACAACTCTAAGAATAATTTGATGGATTAGCAGCTCGATTGTAAGCAAGTCTTCCACTGGTTTCTCTGGGTTGACCATGTTTTCCATTTTTCTTTTTGTTGACATTTTTGGACAGTTTCATAAGTACTCAGCTAGTGATCAGCTTTGGTGGCAAGGTCTTGCACGCATACTAGAAGATAAGGGGTACATAAAGGAAGGTGACGATGACAAGGTCTGAATATTTATTGTTGTGAAAGTTAATTGCTCATGGTTCTGTGAATGCAAGTATTCCTATTTAACTCTATATTTCCAGAATTCCAATGTGGGACTGTTTTTTTTTCTCATCCATTTGGCAGGTGCACGTTTGCATCAAGTACCCGGAGCCAACAAAACTGGGATTGAAATTTCTTAAATCTGGGGAAGCCTTGTATGCATGTCCAGAAGCAGACATGTTATTATCAATGAAGAGGAAGCCAAACTCGAGCTTCTCCGACTGGGGACGAGGTTGGGCTGATCCTGAGATTCGTCACCAAAGACTGCGACAAACAAAATCTGAATCTGGGTCTCGGAAGAGGAAGATGTGATCCAAGCGACCTCCTGGAAATTCAAACAAGGTCAAGAGAAAGGTGGCCACCAAATTAGGCAAAAAGAAACGCTAGAATACTACCCCATTTGTTTGTGTGATCTACTAATTGGTTAATCTATAGTGCAAAGAATTTAATTATGTAGAATAATTTAAGGGAGTCATCAGCCTGTATTCTATAAAATAACACAACATATCAGCTCTATTTTTTTTTTTGCAAAATCTCATTATTGCCTATTGTTTATGTATAAAGGACTTTGCTTTTGCACTGAACTAATGTTGGGCAGTGAATAACTAAAATGTATTCTATCAATTGATAAACATATGGCAACTGAAAAATCATATGAGATGCATGGAATTTGAAACCATTCCAAGGGTTTGGAACCACTTGGCAGATAGACATGCAGCTCGAGGAAGATATTCTCATGAGTTATCTTTGTTTAACAGAGGAATGGCGTTGTCAAAGTGGGTGATGAAAGCTTGTATTAGATTGGGTTTTTTCTTTTAGTTGTTTCCTTTTTTTCCTCTGTTGTTGGTCCAGTTGCTCCCTCGTTTTTCTTTGTTTTCTTGGCTTCTGTATATTTAGCTTTCTTTGATGCAATATATTACCTGCCATGTAGCCTTTTTTAACAAAACAAAAAAAAATTGTATCCTACTCTATTGTAAATTTAAATTTACCTGTCAATCCCACAATAACCCAAATAAGCTCCGTAGAAGATAAAGCACTCTCTTGACTTCCTGAGCGCACGGACCACAGATAACGTTGGCAATACTGACTCACCCATGGATCAGAAGTAATCTACTCCACCTTACAACTCGGACTATCTTGTAAATCCAGACGGATCTCTTCGCTTTCCCAGCTATACTTATTTCTTTACTTGTACTTTTCTTCTTTTAAACTCTTCACTGATAGTAAGAACTCATTTGTTCTGTTCTTCATTGTTGGTTATACACAGTGATTTATCTTTTTTTTCAAAAAAAAAACCCAAATAAATATAATTCATATATAATGGCTATTGAAGCAAATACTATGGTCTAAAAATTTATTTATTTTTCTTTATAAATTATAACGGAAAAAGTTATTTTAATAATAAAAAAAAACTCTCCATTCATCAATTTTCACAATTTCACCTTGTATGATATATTCGACTTATTTATTTATTTATATTTATAATATTTCAGTCATTTAATTGATTTGATTGTGTAAAAAATGCAAAACTATTTTCTAGAAATTAATATGGAGCTGTATTTCTATTTTCTTATGCCAAGCTTTAATTCAAAAGCTTGTTTTTTAAATTTAATATCCACAAGTTACTCTACCCTGCAAAGCTTTATTTTGATTTTTTTTTTTGTTTTTATAAATAGATAATATGCAGTCCGATGCCAATATGCCGAAAAGCTATTGTCACTATGACGATTTCTCAATATATTATTTAAAAACCATTTCCTCTCCTTACAAAACACCGTAATCCTTAATTATGCCAAATTCATTCGAATTCGGATCCGGATCCGGATCCTATTGAGGTAAAGATCCGAAACCCGATCCTAATCATTAACCCTGGATCCGCTTTCTCGCTTCAACTTTGGCGCCCTCTTTTGGCTCTCCCGCTTCGAAGGTTTGCGTCTCGATCTCCATCAAACCCTAGCCATTCTTCTCCGATTAGGGTTCTATAATTTCAATCCAAAATCAGTGATATTGCTTTATTTGTTTTGTTTTTTTAGGTTTTTGTCTAATTTCATTGATCGTTTTCAATCAAAATGGTTGGGAATGGTGATGTATCTGCTGATCATGTCATTGCTGAACTGATTGATATGGGTTTTGCATTTGATAAGGCTGTGAAAGCCATTGAAGTTGTTGGTCCTTGTCTTGATGATGCTCTGGAGTTTATCTTGAATGGTTCTTGTGATAGAGCTAGGGCTCTGGATTGTTGTTCTACCGCCCGGCCGCGAACTCTGGGTTTGCGCAGGTTGAAGCAATCGAACATCAGAGATCATGTTTGTCCTAGTGATAAGAAAAAAAGGAGCCTTTCTTGTGGTTCTTGTGATGCCTCCTCTTCTAAGCTTATGAAAATTCAGGCTCGATTTGAGCCTGCTGCCAAATCTTCTCAGCAGGAATTTGGTGTTCATGTGCAAGCTGCAGAGCCTGTGCTGACATTGCAGGGGAAAACTAATGTTGTACAACCCAAGTTGTGTAGCTCACAGTGTGGAGGTGTTGAGTTGGAATGGGAGCAGAAGGTTTCTGGTATTTTGCAAAAGCATTTTGGGTTTTCATCATTGAAGAGTTTTCAAAAGGAAGCTTTGGAGGCCTGGTTGACGAACAGAGATTGCCTTGTGCTTGCCGCTACTGGATCAGGTATATTCCTTTCAGAGAGGTTTTCTTAAAGTTTTTGCATTCTTGATCTTTTTTGGACATTTTTGTACATCTATTTCATAAAATAAATAAATAAATAAATTGGGATTGGAATGTAAGAGTTGTAACTTTAAGTGCTACTAATCTTGCAGGCAAATCTCTTTGCTTCCAAATTCCTGCACTGTTGTCTGGGAAAATTGTTGTTGTCATTTCACCCTTGATTAGTTTGATGCATGATCAGTGCCTAAAGCTTGCTAAGCATGGGGTGTCAGCATGCTTCCTAGGATCGGGACAACCTGATAGCAGTGTTGAGAGCAAAGCCATGAGTGGTATATATAGCATTGTCTATGTCTGCCCTGAGACAGTGTTAAGGTAGAACTTTAACATTCACTTGCGACTCATGGTGTATTTTCCCCCCCTATTTGACTGTTTTTACATTTTGAGATCTTTCAGTGCAGACTTATAGAACCACTCAAGAGGCTTGCTGAGAGTCACGGAATTGCGCTCTTTGCGATTGATGAAGTGCATTGTGTTTCTAAGTGGGGACATGATTTTCGACCTGATTACAGGTCCACCCGTCTTTTTCAGGGCCTATATTTGAACTTAATGAGTAAATGTTTTTATTCTGTCGAAGTATTTGTTTTACAGATTTTGTTTTCTCTGCTAAACATATGCAACTAGTGATTTATGATGGTGCATAATACTTTTTGGCTCATTTAACTAAAAAAATGAAAGGTGGACTGTCTTACAGCATTCCTTTTGAATTGATCAGGCGATTGTCTGTCTTGCGAGAAAATTTTAGCACTAGCAAGTTAAAGTTCTTGAAGTTTGATATCCCATTAATAGCACTAACAGCTACAGCAACAATTCCTGTTCGAGAAGACATTGTCAAGTCATTGCACATGTCAAATGAAACAAAGATAATCCTTACGTCTTTCTTCCGACCAAATCTTCAATTTTCAGTGAGTTGTTTTTTCGTTTCTGCAATACCAGTAGATTGGCTGTTTACCATATGTGGTGCAAGTAATTATTTGCTTCAGCTTCTTTTCTGCCTTGTCACAAACCTTTTTCCCTGTTACTTAATAGGTGAAGCACAGCAGGACATCTTCTGTATCATCATATGAAAAGGATTTTCGTGTACTTATTGAAACTTATGCTGTAGAAAGGAGGGTAAAAATAAAAAAATCAGGCTGCCCAAATGATATAGATGAAGATTCTCACTTCTCCAGCAGATCATTAGATGATAACAGCTCTGATGGAGAGGAATCATTCTCATCTGGTATGAATCCTGACTATGATCATGATGGTGCCGATGCAAATGATATAGATTCAACAGATGATGATTCTGCATTTTCTTGTGGGAAAAACAAGCTGACAGTTGAATTTCTTGAAGATGAGCTAGACAACACTCTATACGTAGATGATTTTGACGGTATTTATTTAAAAGATTGTAGTGTTCCTTCCCTGTTAAATTTTGCGATATATATCTACTTACGTACATTTTATAATTGTTGAATTGGTTATTGTGTTTTCCCCTGATAAATTTATGAGTCTATTATGCCATGTGTTTTCCCATATAATCAGTCAACGAGTTGAATGAACTTATGCATTTATTATTTGATATTTTTTCCATTAATAAGAATGCGTCATATTAATCAAGTTGAATCCCACACCCACATAACCAAGTTCTTTATTACAGAGTTGTTTAGTAAAAAACCAGTTGATTTACATCTTGTGAACCGCAATGAATTATGATCTGAAATGTATTTGTGTATGCAATCTATTCAATAGTTTTATGCGTCAAAACTCTTTTGCAGTTTCTTGTGGTGAATTCATTGGAAATCCTTTATCTGCAAGCTCTGAGTTTTGTCAAGCATCGGTTATACCTTGCAAAGAAGCATCTTTAGAACAAGGCCCTACAATTGTATATGTACCCACAAGGAAAGAAACATTAAAAATAGCGGAGTACCTTTCAAGACATGGTGTTAGAGCTGCAGCTTATCATGCAAAGGTGCTGTTCTTTTTTATTTCATCTGTCTAAATGCGGTCCATTATGTAACATCTATTCTTGGTGTAACCTTTGCAATTGTGTTGCTTATTTTGCATTTTTGCTTTCATTTATGCTATGTTCACTTTTAATGTTGCTTTATTCAGAGATAAACACATTACATTGAATTTTGAAGTGGTTTTCTCTTGTATATAATGGACTCATCAAGAAAAATGTGCAGCTTCCAAAATCCCATTTGAGACGTGTCCATGATGAATTTCACCGCAACCAGTTGCAGGTAATTTGAAATTGATGTTTAATGTAATCGTTGTACAACATGATTTTGATTTTGATTTGATTTTACTTGTTATCTAAATGCAATTTTTTATTTATACTCAGGTTGTTGTGGCAACAATTGCTTTTGGTATGGGTATTGACAAGTCAAATGTTCGAAGAATCATCCATTATGGTTGGCCACAGGTAACATTTTTATGAGGAAACTCAAGAACTTGCGTGTTTTCCAAAATCTTTGCATTTATATTTTATTTTAACAAATATTTTGAGTAACTTAGAATATCTGAATCCTTAGCTTTAAGCAGATTCTTGCCTTTTCTTGTAATTAGTGTTTCATAGAGCTTAGCTACAGATTGTCAAATAGTTCCTTTCTGGTGGTCTTTAACAGTTTGTGTTGCAACAGAGTATGCTTGAGAAACTGTTAATCATGTGATTGTCATAGCTTGTTTGTGACACTGGAAAGTGAAATCAAATCATGCGATGTATATTTTCTCTTTTATTTATCATCATTTATAATATTTTATAATATTTCCCTGTTAATCTTTGGTGATTTTTTTCACTTCAGAGTTTGGAAGCATATTATCAAGAAGCAGGTCGAGCTGGAAGGGATGGGAAGCTATCAGATTGTAGTGAGTCCATGCAGTCATAGTTTTATGAATTTAAATGACTATCTGGTCTATTATTTTGCTGAATGCTTACCCAGTGATCTTTAGGTTCGTCATGTAAATTATTTATTAGCATTGTAGCAAGATAAGACTTGATTTTTTCTATAATAGCATAGTAGTTTCATTCTTATAGATAACAAATGTGCACTCAGGTATTTGAGTGCGTTGTTTATTTATTTATTTATTTTATTATTGTTTTTAAATTATATTCCTTGTGCCAAGGAATTATTATTCATTCTCAGGTTAATGACATGTCAGGTGGTAAATGTTGGAAACTAAGTTTATTGATTTTATGTTTTTCAAACTTGCCTTGTTGAGATGCTTCTAAATTTGTGGCTTTTCTCATGCAGCTTTATATGTGAACTTGTCTAGAATACCAACACTTCTTCCAAGTCAAAGAAGTGAAGAACAGACAAAACAAGCTTATAGAATGCTATCTGACTGTTTCAGGTAATGTGCTCACCCATCTAAGGCATCTGGTTTTGACTATTTCCTGACAATGTGGACTTAATGGGTGCATCTCTATTTATTTTGTAGATATGCTATGAATAATTCAGTGTGCAGATCGAGGACACTGGTGAAGTACTTTGGTGAGGAGCTTACTAACGAAAGATGTCATTTGTATGTTTTTCCCTCCCTTTTGTTCTCAATTCATTTATGCAAATTTATCATGCTGCAATGGCTATTGACTACTTTATAAAATAGAGCTCAAGTTGTATAAAGTTATGGATGTGGTCCATGAGCTTTTGCTATTATACTTCATTATAACTTGAGTGCTTACATACTGACTTGCCCTTTCAAGAACATTGTTGAAATTCTTGTTGGTTTCCTTGTGCCAACTGCCAAGTTGAAGCATTTGCTTTTCTTTGGTGGTTGATTCTCCTAATTTTTTTTTTATTATTGTTGCTGAGTATGCACAGATTATAATTCCATTATTTTGCAGGTTGTCTCACTTTGCCATCTTTTGTTTATCCTATGGAACTGATGTTGTTTCCAAAATAAAGAATTTGACCACTAAAGTTTTAACATGCAGATGCGATGTCTGTGTTGGTGGACCTCCAAAAATTCAAAATCTAAAGGAAGAAGCGGCCATTTTTCTCAGGGTAGTGAAAGCTGAATATATGGGTGTCAATGCAGTGTATGGTGAAAGCAGTAAAAGAAATTTCCTAGAGAGACCCAATTTCAAGACGCTTGTCAGTAAAATAAGGCAACGGGTAAGTTGTTAATAGAACTTGAGCTTGAATGCCTATCATTACATATTTTGAATGCTTGACATGATACAGCAGTGGCTGCATCCCAATAGAGGCACGAAGCATGTGGGGTGGTAGACCATACCTTTTAATTTGCAATAAAGAATATAGCATATATAGGGCTATCTTTGTAGTAAAACTCTGATAAAGTTGATAATTTTTGGCAATAGATGGCAATATTGAAAAACTGTTTTTATTTGGAAAATATAATGAATTTGGTGGTGCTATTGTATAGTGTTATATATACAACGTGGTTGCGCTGCCAAGTATTCAAAACAATCACTTAGTGGTTCGATCCCCTTAATCCACAATTATAAGAATAATCTAATGGATTAGAAGTTCAAATATGAGCAGGTCTTCGACTGTGTTCTCTGAGTTGACCATATGTTTCTTTTCTTTTTGTTGACCTTTTTGGACAGTTTCATAAGTACTCAGCTAGTGATCGGCTATGGTGGCAAGGTCTTGCACGCATACTAGAAGATAAAGGGTACATAAGAGAAGGCGACGATGACAAGGTTTGCTATTTATTGTTGTGAGTTAAATGGTCATGGTTCTGTGAATCCAGTCTTATGCAAGTATTCCTATCCAATTTCTTTATTTCTAGAATTCCCTTGTGGAACTGTGTGTTTGTTCTCACCCATTTGCAGGTGCACGTTTGCATCAAATACCCAGAACCAACAGAACTGGGATTGAAATTTCTTCAGTCTGTGGAAACCTTGGATGCATACCCAGAAGGAGACATGTTACTATCAACGGAGAAAAAGCCATACTCCAGTTTCTCTGACTGGGGACGAGGTTGGGCTGATCCTGAGATTCGTCGGCAAAGACTCCAACGAACAAAATGTAGGTCTTGGAAGAGGAAGATGCGCTCCAAGCGACCTCCCAGGGATTCAAACACGGTCAGGGGAAGGTTGTCTGCCAAATTAGCCAAAGTGAAACACTAGAATGTTGTCGTTTTTGTGATCTATTATCTGTTAATCTTTAACTCAAGCAAGATATCATACTTATTTAACTGAATCGATTTTTTATTGTGTAGAACTTATGTGAAGTCATCTTTGTTACTAGAGGACTAATGCTAGATGCTAAGCCTTGCAGACTTATTATTTTGATTCGGGAACTCAGTCAGAAGCGCATCTGGTGTAGTGGTATCATAGTACCCTCCCACGGTACTGACCAGGGTTCGATTCCCTGGATGCGCACTATTGCCTCTTTATAGGTTTTTTTGGGCTGGCGTCCACTAGGTAAATTTTTTTGGTATGGTATTAAATCATGGTTTTTTTTTATTTTGAGGTCAAAATTTTAATTTAAATCAAAATAATTATTTAGCTTCTATTTTGTTTTACCATGTGATTATTTGAGAGATTTTAATTTTTTTATAATATAGATACATGACAAATTGTTTGCTCAGCTGACAATTTTATTTTATTTGTTGTCATAAAATTTTTAATATTAGATCATAAAAAATAGATGATTACCCAGTAAAATAAAATTAAAACTGAATAATTATTTTAATTTAAATTAAAATTTGAAATCCAAAATAATAAAAAACCATAGTTGGGTATCTTGTCAAAAACAAGCATCCATTTTTTTTTGGCATACTCCTTTCTAAATACATGTCGTTTAAAAATATTGCATAAGAATTAATAATAGCATTAAATTATCTAAATTTTAACATTAAAAAACAACAAAATTACTAAGGGGTCGTTTGACATCGTTTCTGTTTTTTTGTTTTTTGTTTTTGTTTTGCTTTTGTTTTGTTTTTGCTTTATTTTTGTTTTATTTTCAATTTTTTAAAAACAAAAACATGTTTGGATACACTGACTATTTTCTATTTTAAAAAACTTTAAACAAAAACATGTTTGGTTAGTATAAAATTATTATAATATATTTTTTTTAAATTCAAATTTTTAATTTTTTTTATAAAACTTTATTTTTCATATTAGTTCACTTGATTATATTATTAAATAAAATTAATAACATAAATTATTATTATATTATATTATATCATAGTTTATCAAAATCAAGGGTCAAACAATTATTTTCACAAATAATTTCTAAAAAATATAATTTTTTATTATATAAACTAATTTCTAAAATATCAAGCCAAAATAATAAAATTATATATATATATATATATATATATATATATATATATATAATTATTATTATTAATTTGTAAAAAAATTTATATTTTTTACAAAAAATAAAAATTAAAAATTAAAAGTAGAGAGAGAAAGGAGTAGAAGAGGAAGGGTTTCATTGTGAGATGAAGAGTTTTGAAAACGTTTCTAAAACAGTTGAAAACATATAATTGTTGTTTTCTGTTTTTTTGGAAACATGAGGATTGCTGACAAAATTTTTGAAAACAAAAACGAATGTTTTCTCAGTTTTATTTTCAAAACATAAAATTGGAAACAAAAAACAGGGATTGACAACAATGCCAAACGAGCCCTAAATTATTCATCTCTTGAAACCATGTATTTTTTTTTTTTGTAAAACTATAAATATTAGTCTCTTCATTTAACTAATTTTTTTTAAAACAAACAACATTTATTAAATGTCGGAATGGAGGGAGTAAAAGAAAATAAAGTAGTTGATTGATACCTGGAGTGAAATAGTGTACTCACTCAATGCTTCCTTCTCTCAAGTAGTAATCCTCACAACAAAGAAAAGCACATCCCAATCTATGATTATATTCTACTTCCCTCCACTTCCAAATAACTCCACTATTTTCTACTTTAAATTATTATCAATGGGTCCTGTTTTCTTCTTCTCCACCATCGCTGCCACTCTCGCCGTGTTCACCAGCTTGCCGGAGCTCCGAAAATGGCAACGCCGCCAACTCATCCTCCATAAACTAAAACTCATCACCGACGCTCTGGAACAAGCCGAAGAACGCCTTATCAGACTCCAAGAAAGACATGACAAGATCCTCCTCCATCTCAACTCCAACTACTTCCCTTCCTTAGCCATGGCACACGCCTTATCTGCTTCTCAGCAAGCCATGGATGAAGCTCTCCATTTCTCAGCTTCCCTTCAATCTCTTCATCTCAAGCTTCTCACTTCTTACCCCCCTTCTTCTCCTCTCTCTGACCCTTATTAATGTACAATATCCATTCATTTATTCAATTAATAATCAAAACATAGCAAGCAAGTAAACAAGAAATCAAGAAAGAGAAAGGAAAACACTAAGATTCATTCTTCTTCTTCTTCTTCTCTTTCCAAGCAATGGCGCAGGCATCCATGGTTTCAGTGACCTTCTTGCAAGCAGGCCGACATGAGAGATCCTCCCACCAAGCCCTCACCTTTGGCCGAGAATTTATCAACAATGCACAACGAGGTGAAGCCATGAGCCTGTGAGTTTGTGGCAAGTGATGCAAATCAGCAAGACTGAAGAAATCTCCAGCCAAGTACTTGCTCTTCTCCAACCTCTCTTCATACACATCAAGCACCTTCTCTAAATCACCAACCTTTTTAGCCATCACTTGTTCATCTTCAACTTTACCATAGTAACCCACCTCGATGACATAGTTTATCAGCGCAGAGATCGCCGGTTCATACTGTTCAGCCTCCACCTCCATCCACACCTCCACCATTGCTTCTTCTTCTTGGTTACTCTCTCTTATCAAATCCTTACTCATCCTCTTGTGCTTCCTTGCTATGTACTTTGATATTGCTCTTGATCCTATACATCAAAACAACTTCATAGTTCATAGTTCATACATATATATGTATATATGGAATTTGAAAAGAGGAATGGGAGAGAGAAGGTGACCAAAGAGAGTGATATGGGCATCTTGGAGAGCTGGTATTTGGCCAAAAGGCTGACATTTGAAGATGAAGATGAATGAGTGAAGTTGAATGAAGGTGATTAATAGAATGGATTACATACGTTGATGGAGAGGTAGGTGGGGAGCTTGGTTTCTCCAGCCTCAGGGTTGATGGGGATCAGGTGGTACTCGACGCCCATCTCTTCCAGAGTTGCCATTACTCTTGCTGTGTCTACTGCTACTTCCAGCCCGTATAACTTCATCTTACTCTCTGTTTGAGCAGAGGAATGAGTGTGGTATTTAAAAGCTTTTTTTATTAGATGAATATGTATATATATACATGATATTGTTCTATTATTGTTAGTTAAATTTTGTGGTTTTGTTTTAGTTTGTATCATGTTTTTTTATTAATTATTATTATGTATGTTTTGCAATTATGGAGATGTGTTGTTTGGCTCTCCCTTTCATTTTGTTTTATTCATTCCCCACATCATCAGTGTCTAGAAAACAGGTTTCGAATTATAATAATATGGATAATTAGTGGCTGGTGCACTTGCTCTCTGTTACAATAATCAAAGGATTTTTTTTTTTTTTTTTTTTTGAAAGGTCGTGCTTGTAATGGTCCTAATGGATTGCTTTCTCCGAAATTAGTGGTGGTTTCGGTGAAGGGTCACTATCTACATTAATATATATATATATATAAATCTTCTAGAAAGAAAAGGTTGTTGGTCAATGTAGATAAGTAGTAGTCTTGCAGGCAGGCAACTAGTAGCTTCTTAATAATTGATGCAACATTGCTGCAAGTCATGGTCAATAATAATATACAACAATCACACAAAACATTAGTTAAATCCAAGAAACCATTCTTTTTATTATATACTAAAACAAAGATAACACCAGACATGATATCCAAAGATAGATAAGGATTACAACAACAACAACTTCTGGAGAGAATTAAGAAGCACAAGCTCTTTATTAGTCATTTGATTTAAGGAGCAGCAAACAAGAAACAAGAAGCATGAGCTGAAGGCTCATTTAGAAGCAGCGGCAACAGCTGCCTGCATGTCATCAGTGGCCTTCTTGCAAGCAGTTCTGGAGGAAATATCCTCCCACCAGGCCTTAACATGAGGGCGAGAATTGATGAGTGATGCATGAGGAGTGGCCATGAAATAGAAAGTGTATGGAATGTGATGCAGGTCTGCAAGGCTGAAGAAATCACCAGCAAGGTACTTGGACTTTGAAAGTCTAGCCTCATAAACATCAAGAACTTTGCCCAGTTTCTCTAAGTTATCTTTTATGATGTTCTGGTCCGGGGCAGCACCGAAGCGTGGTGCCACAAAGATCTGGTAGAAGATTGGGGAGATGGCTGGGTTGAACTGCTGGCTCTCCACCTCAATCCATACATTAACTTCTCCTCCAGCCTTGCGGTCATTCTTCTTCACTAGATCTGGTGCTCCACCACTATGGTAGTTGTTTGCTAAGTACCTTGTGATTGCCCTTGATTCTACATGCCAAACAAACATTATTATTATTATTATTATTGTTGATCATGCTATGGAGAGTAACAAATTATGTAGAATTAAAAATTTTATTAACATTTAGCTTATTTTTATTTTTCTATTTTTTCTCTATTTACTAAAAATATAGATTTAAAATGATAAAAAAGAATGCATTTATGATAAAATTAAATATATGGGTAAGTCTTACACGCAACCAAGCACAAGTCCACACAAGAACAGAAAAATAAATAATAATTTTAGACCTTAATTTTTTTAAACAAATTTTAAAATATAATTAATATTAATAAATAGTTTGATATCACAGAATATTTTTAAAGTATTTTAAAAATATTTCTTTTGATATCACAAAAGAATAAAATCTTTTAAAAACAGAGAAAAATTATATAAACATACAATATATTAAATTTTTTTTTATATTCTTCCTGTTTGTTGCGTGGTTAACACGTGGTTGGTTGGTGAACGGTTGATTATTTATGTACTAATTTTAATTTCTTCTTGAAAAATATCAGACGGTCATAAAGGACTAAAACTCACCGAAGAGCGTGAGATCACCGTCCTCAAAAGCCGGCACTTGCCCGAACGGCTGCGAAGGTGAAACCACCACCGGTGAACGTTTAATGATAGATCGTCAGTGGAAATCCATCATAAGAGTAATTAAAGCAATAAATAAGTAAAGAGAAAAAAAAAAGACTCACGTTGCGGTGGATGTGAGGAGGTTGCTTATGCTCACCGGTGTTGAAGTTGATCGGGATGAGCTCGTACTTAAGGTTGAGCTCCTCCAACACCGCCTTCACACGTGCTGTGCACGTGGACATCGGAGATCCATACAGCTTGAAAACCATCTCTTCTCTTTTTTTTTTTTTGGCTTAAAGTCCTCAACTCTGTTTTCAGTGAGAGTTCTTTGATGAACTGTTAACGGGAATGGTTGTATTTATTAAGTTTGGGGGTCTTGCCTTGGGATCTGCATTCATATGATAGAGCGTAGAGATTTAAAGACAGAACTCTCTGGAAGCTTTGACTCTTGACTTTTAGTTCTGTGACTAGGAGCTACTCCAATTAATTCGTATCATTTTATTTTATTTTTATTTAAATATCATCTAAAAAATGAGCAATTGTGACATAGGCTTTTTTAGCTAAACTGTATTAGCCGGCCGGGAAAGAGTTTAGGATTCGGGATTACAGTGAGAATTATTAATTTTTTTTGGCTGATTATGGATGAGGGTGCGAGAGGAGTGGTGAGTAATTAGTGAGGATTGAGTGGAAAGGGAGTAATCTTTTCAAAATTAGGAGGATTGTTTATTTTTTTTTATCATTTTTGGGGTGAAATATTTAATTTATTATCTTATTTAATAATTTAAATAATAATTTAATCGATAATATATCATTTTAATAATAAATAATAATTAATGTGAAAAATAATAACCAGTAATAATTAAAAAAAAAACTTTAATAATAAATAATAATTAAGGTGAAATATTTAGTTTAATATAAATAACAATACTGAAAATATTTTATAATTAAAAAATAATAATTTTTTAATCTTGCATTAATTTTTTTTATTTCCTTACATTAAAATATAAAAATATTTTTATCATATATATTTCATTTCCAATGAATCACTCTCTTATATCTTATTAACTAAATTCATTTGTTATTTTCTTTTTTATTCTTATTCAACTCCTCATTCTCAATCCGAGAATCAAATCTCTCTTAATGTAAGAACGAGCTTTCAGTTGTGAGTATTAATTTATAGTCTAAATCCTGTGTCAGTCAATAGGGTGAGAATATATGATCAAATATTTAATTTTTAACTATGCATGGTCAATACATTTGTTGTATTTGTCTAAAAAAATTAATTGTTATAATATTTTTTTTAAAATTTTATATATAATAAATTTTTTTATTGATTTCCGCTATTTTTTTTTAGAATAATGGATTAATCAAGCTAGAATTCGTACACAGACATTTGAAAGAGAGGGAATAAAATATCAATTGAATAGTTTTTTTTCCACTTTATATGAATATATAAATTAATGTAAATATTTTAAAAAGGACATGTTCAGTATTACAATTAGGACGTTAATTTATTGTTGATCCATAGAATTCAATAAAATGGTAGTTGGTGAGAAAAGTCATGTGCATCCTTTTCAAAAAATAAAAAATAAAAAAACGTCATGTGTAAACATGTCATGATTTCTCTCCAATTCCACAAGGACAACAACTACCAAAGAAATAGAGGGAGGGGTATCAGAAGAGTAGTGAAGAGCATCAAAATTTTTTTGGGTGGTTAGCATTGGAGTATTGACTACGGGTGGTAAAAATCTGGGTCCGGATAAAATCGGGTCCAAACAACTACTATTATAAATAAATAAATTTGTTGTCCGGACCTGGTCCGCTTTTAAATCCGGACAAACCTACTTTGTCCAGATCCGATTTGTTTTAAAACCGGATTGTCCGGATGTCCGAATTTTGTCCAAATCCTATAAATTACATTTAATTTTACTTAATTATTAAATTATAAAAAATGATTTAATTCACATTATATGCAAAAAAAAAAAAAAAAATCCAACAATCCAAAACCTAAATCAAGTTATACAAAATTCCAAGTCTTAATAAAAAAAAATCCATATAAGTTGGAAGTTTTTGAGAAATGGGGCATAAAACTATTGGGCTTATGTTTTGAGTTTTCAAAATATTAGAGGTACAAAAGCCCGGTTGTCCGAATTTCTTTGTCCGGACCCGGCCCGAACATAAATTCGGACAATCATGCATTGTCCAAACTCGGCCCGGATTAATTCAACTTTTGTCCAAACCCTATTTATTCCGGGTTGGACATAACCGAGCCGGCGGGCCCGGACAAAATATTGCCACCCCTACTATTGACCATTCATAGGTGGAGGTTTTTTTTCCCTTTCCTTTTTGAACTAGTTTTTTAATTTATATATTGAGAAAAAATAAAAATATTTTTCCAATAGTTTTTCATCAAATCTGATCTCTTAGGTAAAGTATTTTTTTACTAAAACAATTGATTTAAATCATAATTTATGCAAAGTGAGAATATAAATATTAAAAATATTAATTTCATACTATATAGGTTCTTAACATGTGATTTATTTAATTTTATTAAAAAAATAAATACTTTCTATAATTCTTTCAATTGGTATAGAAGATTTTTTTTTAAATTAAATAATTTTATTGAATAGAATATAATTGTATCAGTAATGTTGTGATAACATCTAGTATATTGGGAATATAAGTTATGATATTTATAAAAACTATTGTATTTGATATATGTTTTATATTTACATTTTTATATTAATAGATTTTTATAGCTCAGAAAATTATTGAAGTTTTAAACGATGAATAGCAGACAATTGATGATGTTGAAAATATTTGGTTCTCAGTTTGTCAATGTATGTGTTGCCATCAATCTAGATCACTATCAAAAGTAAAGTCATTGGAAAATATGGATTATTTTGATGACTTTGTGTAAGATTTATTTACATCAGAACTTGATTAGTAAAAAAAAAAAAAAAAAAACCGCCTTGCTAAATATTTATACAACAAATATCTATCAGTATATATATGTGTGTAACCTTACAAAAATTCGAAATTTTATATAATTTCTTAAAAATTCTAAAATTGCGTGTGTGTAATGTTTTTTTTTTTTTTTTTTTTTGGGTAAAAGTGTGATTTTAGGATTATATGGAAATTTTTTCCTTATTTTCAAAATAATATGAATAATATTTTTAACTATTACATTTTAGTTTAAAAAATATAAAAAAAATGTCAATAATCTTTTGGTCTATTGACTTCAAATCCCTATAAGAAGACAGCAGCCTCCGCTTGTAAGCTAGCCTCCCCTCCACCTGAGTTGTGGCAAGATAACAGTATTGCAATTAGCATTACACACAAATCTCAACCCAATTAACCTGTTGTGAATCCTGCATCCAAGATGCATCATCAAAGACTGTAATATAGAATGGGAACAGTAGGTGGAATATGTAGTAATTCTTTGTTCTACACTGAATTAATTTCTCCATTACATGTTGCAGGTTTTGATGATAAATTCTCATGTAAATTACTTTGAATCCCAGTTCTTAAATATAGCATTACATCAAGTTTAACAACTCCACTCCATGTTTGTAAAAACCTGCATTATGCTAGTCTCTCTCAACATCTAGAAATTCAATCACCATTGTCCAGCTTCTTTGGTTCTTGTGGCAATTCAAATTAATTAACCTGCTCTGCTGTTTTCAGTAGCAAATTAAACCACAAAAAGTGAAAAAAAAAAACACACACAAATCAGGTTGGCCAATGCTTATATCATGCAAGTAAGAGTTACGTGGGCAGTTTGGCAACCGTCAACTTCCAGATGAAGAACTTAACTGATCTTGGTGCAACTTGTAAGCGCCAAACAACCTGCCTCCCACACTAATTATAGATGAGTATAATTTTCCAACTGCATGGTTCAAATGATTGTAGACCACAGCATGCAACAAAAGATACAAAGGAGGAAGCAAGCATCTAAACCCATTGATTAGGAGAGTTATCAACAATTAACCTTGAATTTGGGCAGCCTGTTCCAATCTTTAAGTGAGTACCAAAGATAGAACACATGATGTCAAAATTCAGGTAACCTTCCGAAGCCAAATCATTGATGGAAATATTCTTAATTGGAAATTGCGTGTACAGATAAATGAGTTTAGGCTCACATAAAAATTCTCTCACAGATGGATTGCAAGAGCTGATCCAAAGGTTAGACACTTAGACTTACTAATAGATTTGCAATTTTGTAAAGTAAATTGTAAAACCAAGAATTAAGCTTTTTAGGCATATGCATAGTCTTTTATAAATGTCTAAAATGCCAACCCACTATCTATTTTAAAAGTTTAAGAGAGCAAAAACCATTGTTAGTCATAAGGGCTATTTTAGATTTTGAAAGCTTCCTAACAACTTCAACTCTACAATTACTTGGTGTTGGAATGAATCGCTCTCCAACTTGAATTTTCTCATGGACATGAACAACAACCCTCCTTTGCATGTTATCCCAAAGACTTGGGTGAATCATGTTGTCAATCTGGATTATAAAGAGCTTCATTCTTGATGGCTTTAGCTTCCATAATTAGCCAGCTTTAGTTTATTATATTCTTCTTTTTTATCTTTTTTTTTTTTTTACCTCCGGTCGTCTAAATTATTTCTACAGTTATGTTTTTTCTCGCTGTATTTTATTCACTATTTAATAAATTAGCTCTTTTTGGGTTTTTTTTTAAAAGAAAAAACACTTTCCCCTCCCATTTGGCAAATGTAGCAACAGAGCAAGCCACTTTTATTACTGTTCTTATTCCAAATGAAATTGCTGGCAAACTTGAAAATCTCATCAAGAATAATGTTGGGGACAACATATAAGTAGGCAAGGAATCAACAAGATAGAACTAGAACAAGTAGGCCAATAATAGAAAGGCTTTCCGATGCTTCCAAGAGCTAATAATGTTGGCCATCTTATCCATGACACTGGCTAATTGTAAGACATTCGGGAGAAATCAAGGCTCCATGGTATTTTAAGAATGGATTTAATGGCAGTAGCAATTTTCCAATAATTACAACCAGGTTGAAAAGATAACAATGGACTTATCAGAATCAGTCTTTTAATATTTTGGATTAATAGTATTTTAGAGTTAATTAATCAAGTTCCCCAACCAAACAATCTTGATTTATTCTTTATAAAAAGTTATTTAAATATATTTATTTACAAAGCATCTTTAAAAAATTAATATTAATAAATATTTATTATATATTTGAATCAAGCTAAACATCGGAAGAAAAAACAAATAGTCTTATAGCCAAAACATAAAAGACATTATCCTATAAATTATTATTTAAAAAATCAATTCTTAATACATTTATATATGTCAAATATATTAACAATAATAATAATCCAAGAACTCATAAATTCTGATATCTGTTGTAGTATAAAGTAGTACATATGTAGATAGATTATTAGGTGAATAAAATAAAATAAAATAAAATTTCCTGCCTTTGTTCTTCTAAAATAAAGCTAAAATAAGAAAATCAATAAACGGGTCCACCGGATCAATACTCAATTGATATTTGATAGGCACTTGCATTCAAATCACTGATTTTCAAGGCAGTAACCAATCAATTTCAGGAACAATGAAATAATAACACATAAATGACATCAACATCCCAATTAAAAATAATAATTAAAAAAATATTAGAAATAAGCAAATTGTCAACTTTAAACAGCTCATCTCTACAAAGTATTCCAATTCCAACATCAAGGGACCGTTTAGTAGTTTGCAGAGAAAGTAATTACATGCAAAATTTTTACAGGAAAAAATTTTACATGCAATTACTTTCACTGCAAAATAACATTATAATGTTTGGTGTATACAATGAAAGTTGTAATTTAATTGCATGCAAACTTAATTCCCCCATTTGGTATGAATGCATCTGCTATGTAAAATTATGTTTATTCTCAATATTACCTTTAGTTATTTCATTTATAAAAACTTGACTTTTAACCAACTCTAATGACATATTAATTTAGTCCATATAATAATTAGCCTTTTTCCTCATAAAATATTTTTTATTTTTTTTAAATATGATTTTTAAATATTTTTAATACACTAAAAAGAATATATATGGTTTTAAACCAATGTGTTTGTCAATTTTTGTCCATTATACAATTATGTTTATTTTAATATTGTTATGATTAATATTATTCAACAATGCGTTAAGATTTTTATTAAAAAAAAAACAATAAAAATTTTTTATTTGATAAGAGAGTAGTATAGTAATTTAACAATTATAAAACTTCCATATCTAATGTTGTAATCACTTTCACCCCATGTGAATCACTTTCTATGGTAAAACGACTATAAAGAGACCAACTATTTTTAAGAAACCAAATAAGTAAAAATAGTTCACTCTTAGTATAAGTAAACAAAATCCAGGAAAAAGCATGAAACAAAGGCACAAACTAAAGCAAACCTAATCATGAAGCAACTTAAAAAAAAAATTAAAATAAATAAATAATACAAGAAAAAGTCAACTAATAATTCACCTTCGTCTTCACCAACGAAAAATAAGCAAAGCATCAAAACCTATTCAATGTATGCACAACCTCAGCATTTTATTAAAAATCTAATTATTTACGTATAAAAAGAAAAAAAGAAAAAAAAAAAAAAAGAAAAGTCTAGAAACCAAAGCCATCGTCAAAGCCAGCGTCGTAGCCGGCATCGTAAGCGCCGGCGTCGGAGATCATATCGCCGATGAGAAGCCCGCCGAGGGCACCACCGAGAAGACCGGCACCAAGACCCATGCCTAACTTGTTCTTCTTTTGGGCCTTTGGTGGCACAGCGTTGTATGCATACCCCGGAGGTGGAGCACCGTAGCCGTATCCCGCCGGAGGAGGAGGCGGCGGCTGCTGATACCCGTATCCTGATGGGTACGCCGGGTATCCTTGTGGCTGCCCGTACGGCACCGCAGTTGCTTGCGGCGGCGGGTAAGCGCTTGGACCAGCGGGGTACGCGGTTACTGGTTCATCGGCCTTGGATCCCTTCGATGGAGGAGGGTATGAAGAGTAGGACGAAGCCGGAGGGTAGGACGCTGCGGGAGGGTAAGCCGCCGGGGTATAATCGCTGGCCTTCGCTGCCGGGGGAGGGTACGCTTGTGGTTGATCAGCCGCCTTCGATGGTGGAGTGTAGGCCGTTGTCGAAGGGTAGGCAGATGGTGGCACTGGCACCGATGTGGCAGCGACGGCATCAGAGATCTTGAAGGAGATATTAAGAACTCCCTTGGCTTTCCCGGACGGCTTACGGACCTGGTAGCTAACGAATTGAGGAGTCTTACCGCCGCCGGAGCCGGAGAGGAACTCTGTAAGAGGGATATGGACCTCGCCGACATCGCGATCGCCGAGGGCACGCTCAGCACGGAGGACGATGACGACGGCATGGCGGGCGGGATCATCAGGGGGAAGGGGGAGGCGAAGAGTGGCGTTCCAGGCTGGGTTGGCGCCGCCGTGGCGATCAGGGGTGGTGCGCTGCACGTTGCGGCGGTTGCCGTCGATGGATACGACAGCGTAGACCTCCATCTTGGAAAAGAGGTTGACATCCTTGAGGTCTTTGGCGGAGATGAGGGTGATGTCTAGGGTTCGCGAAGCCATGGATCTTGGGCTAGGGTTGCAAAGAAGACGATGCGATCTACTAGGGTTTCTGGAGGGAAGGGAGCGAGAAGAGGGTTTAAATAGCGGTGGATTTGGATGGATGGGTTGAGGAAAGGGCGGCGAGGGTTCGTTTTCAGATAAGGAGGCGTGGATTTATATGGGGGAGGGGGTGAGGATATCATAGTCATCTTATTTGAGGCGGTTTGGTCAGGGGCGTAGTGGGTTGGGAAATTACGCGATTAGCCCTCTAGAGTCTAGATATACACGGGGTTTACGCGCAAAAGTCATCTGAGAGACGCGTGCGCGTTTTGCTTTTAAGACCTTTGTATTGTTTGTTTTTATATGTGTAATTTTGATAGGAATTTGTGTTAGTTTTGTTAGTTAGACATTTATGGTAGTTCAAATGCATATTAAGATTGATTTACTATGTAATGAAATTTACCTTTAAAATTTTAGCCATCAAGATAAAGGAATGAAAAAAGAATATGTCAACCATTGTAGAGCCCAATGATATGACACCAATGTGTTAAAAAAGAGAAATCATGAGTTTAAATCCTCTCCTCAACATGACTGTTTATATACTGTTTATCCGGGATATTTATACTATTTTATACTGTTTACATACTGTATATTGAAATCTAACACTATTTATATAGCCTGACAGTTGTCGCCTATTATTTAAAAAAAGGACAAATGAATATGTTTTAAAATGTAATTTTCTCGATTTGAAAGAACCGTTGAATTTAAAAAAAGAAAAAGAAATAAAAAGAAGGGATGTGTAGTGGAGAATTGGTCCGAAGGAATCAACCACTTCGCTTGGAGAATAAGCATTAATCATAGCGAAGAAAAATATCTGAAAAGTGAGTAAACTTGCATATTGATTCTCCACTGATGAAAGAAAGTTCCTACTCATGCAAATCCCTAAAGACAAAACAGCAAACCAAACAAATAGCCAACTGGTCAAAGAGGGAACAGACGAGGAAGCAAGCCGCTAATGAGAGGTTTTCCATTTCCTGTTTCCTGCCATTACATTAGGCACACCTTAATGCCCTTTCCAGAAGTATACAAAACCAAAGCATGGTAAAATCTTAGGAAACACCTCTACATGAGAATTAAATAAGTTTGCAGCACACCTACATGAGAATTAAAAAGGTTTTACAGCCAACACATATGGAGACTAAACAGAAACATCTTCAATTTTCACCTGGCCTGGGTACAGGTCAACAAACAGATTGGATCTTTGGCATGAGATGCACATCTATTTGAATCTCTCACAGTCCATGATAAGGTATATAGCCTAAATTAGACTCCAGGTTCTTCATGATATCACAACATTTAAACAAGAGTAACAAAATCGGGCGCGTGGACTCGGCACTGGATGGAAATTGGGTTCGGTTTCTCCCCTCTGGGGCATAAGGCTGGAGCTGTGGTGGTGGCTGCGGCATGGGCTGCCCAAGTGAGCGATAATGCACGTCAGGTAAGCGGGGAGGTTGAGGATGATGCAATTCAGGCAGACGATGAGTTTGTTGGAATTGAGGAGCTGGAGAATGCAGCTCAGATATACGAGGAGGCTGCTGAAACTGAGAAGCTGGAGTATGAGATTCAGATAACCGAGGAGGCTGAGGCTGAGCCTGCTGAAACTGAGGAGCTGGAGGATGCAGTTCAGGTAATCGCAGAGGCTGCTGAAACCGAGGATGCTGAGACAGTGATGGACGAGCAAGAGGTTGAGTTGGTGGAATATAATTCATCGAAGACACTGACAGTGGCTTCAAACCAACTGATTCCATTGGCACTTCTAATCTAACACCACTCTTGTTACTAGCAACTATAGAAGGTGGTTCCTTGCGAACATCATCTCCTCCTAACATAAACTTCACCCGCTGGCTCTCCTTCACAGGACCTGTCCCGGAGCCAGAAACATCATCATTTGGCTTCTTCAGAATCGATTTCAGCTGCACTGACTGCTGTCTTGGTTGCTGGAGCGGCCGTAGTGGATTCAGAGACATGCCACTACCAGCATTGCCATTACCGGTACCGAATTGTGTTCCCTCGGCCTTTGGTTCTGGACGTCTCGAAGAATCTTGAGATTCAGTTACTGGTACATCAGCATCTCTGATACTGTAATTCACCTTGTACCCAAACATATCATTGCTCCTGCCAAAGCTGTATGCCGCCACAGCATCAACACGATGCCTGAATAAAACCTTGCAGGTCAAGGACTTCCAGTATACCCGGAATGAATCAGTCTCAAGTGTGCCAAATCTGGCAAACTTGGCCTTCATTGACGCAATGGATGGCAATGTGCTATTTGGGGGGAACTTCATCACCAGATATGTGGGGCTGACCACCTTGGTAGCCTCTGGAGCTTCTTCTTTCTTGGAGAGTGGGGCCCTGCTGACAGGCCTGCTGACAGATGGTACTGGAGACGGATTGAACACTTTAGTAGCCTCCTGATCTTGTCTGTTCTTCTCAGATGGTTTCTGAACTAAACCAGCTTTCTTTTCAGCAGCCAATGTCTTCACCTGAGTCAGTTTCTTCACCCTCTTTACAGATATCTCTTCTTGGCGATTAGAGGGGCCCCTCTTCCGACCAGATTTTGTGGGATCATCCGGCCTCAGACTTGGTTTTACTTGTCTAACAGAAGATGGTTGTGCAGGTTCTCTCTGTTCTGCCGATTCTTTAGCAACAACCATCTCAACGTTCACATTGCCTTGTTGTTCCAGCAAAACCCTCCCTGCAGCCAATTTGGCTGCCCGGAACTCCGCTGTCTCAGTTTCGCTTGCTGGGGGCAGAACCAAGCTCTTCTGATAAACCAATGAACGGAACTTAAGGATAATATGGCTAACAATGGATGGCACATTTACTTGAGAACCATAAAAAGGGTTGATAGCAAGCTCTGATAGGTCAGTTATCACCTGTGGGAATTCGATGTTCATTGAGCCAATATCCACCTTAGGCAGTTGGAGTAACGCATTTCCTACGACCCCTCTTCTCGGTAAATCACCTTGAGCACTCTCCGGTCGTGCTGGGACGCTACTTACACCACCAAAAGGCTTACCTGCAGCGGATTTCTTCTGTAACCGCTGAGGACCAACTGCAATGCCGGACTCTTTCTTCAGTTTCTTCTTCTTAACAAGCCCCAAATCATCAGTTCTAGCAGGGATACCATCCTCTCTCTTGCGCTTTGGAAGCTTGGCCACCTTCACTCCAGCAGCACGCTTTGATTCTTGAACCATAACAGGTGGTGCCATGAAAGTCATTGATCCTGCTTCAGTTGCAAATGATCCGCTGTCAGCCACAGCCTGAATGTTAGCTGGGGAAAACAGGTCAGGCTGAGCACCAGCAAATGCCCGATCATCCTGAGGCTTTGATTCACCAAAAGTTTCAGGAAAAGCATGAACTCCAGCACCATCTGTATTAACACCCTGCATTGCATCTCTCTCATTTCTGAAACTTTCCTGTCTAACAAAGGAAGGAGACCTCTTCTGCAGGACATATTCAGCAACCTGAGCTTGTTTCGTATCCACAGCTTCACCCTGAGGAACGTACTGATGCACATTCTGCTGTTGAAATTGCTGCTGTAAAGGGATGCCAGCAGATTCAGAGTAGCTGATTCCATGTTGCTGTTGAGCAGAAAAAGGATTGAAATTGGAAGGGTAATACGGTTCTTCCCTGCGTTTGAACTCATATTTGTTTTTCTTAGAGGATGAGACTTTTGCAGGTTTGTGAGCAGAAGAGGCAGACTTGATGCTGCTGGTGATGGTAGTGGTAGTGGTGGTGGTGGGGACAGCCTTCTTGGCACCCAATGCCTCCGGAATGACCAGGAGACCACTCAGAGGAGCAGCTGCCAAAAATCAACAGATCAATTTAGCATTATATTTCGTATTATATATAGCAATAGAAAAAAAAATATCTATGTATTAGTTGAACAGATAAGGAAATAATAAAATAGGAAGAGTACAGATGGAAAGGTCAAGTTATATATTTTTATCTAAAAAGCAAAACCAAAAATTTCTGCAAACTATTAGACAGGCAAGGAATAAAAAAAGAATAGCATTGCAGCTTAAAAAGTAAAAAGCAGAGATGGGCTTTCATGTAAAACAGTAACAAAAAAAAAATCCAGAGTAACGGCACAAAAAAAATCAGGCAATGAAATAGTGTCATATAAAATGCAGTAACCGAAATTTCTGCTACACAAATGAAAAGTAAAAAACCAACAACCACAGAGGTAACAGTTAAAAAAAACTCAGAAGATGAGAAAGTAAAAAACAGCCAGAGGAAATACGATCTACAAATCAGTACCAAAAAATTACTGCAAATCAACCAGACAGATAAGGAAATAAGAAAAAGTAAAAAATAACATTGAATCAGAAGATGAAAAAACATTAGGACCAAAAGTTACCATTAACTTCTATAAATTAATTGGGCATGAAAGGAAATAAAAAATTGTGAAAGACGACATTGAGGCGTGACATTAAATAAAGTGGTCCCACCCACAGAACTAGACATTATGATCCATCTAGTTCAACTATTCAAGCCACTTTTTCTTTATAATAAGAAGCCTGTCAAGTGGGCCCCGTGAACCAGTTAGATATCCATTGAAGTCTCCGGGAAATGGGGACCATGCCACGATTGAGATCTAAGATCAGACGGTTAGAGTTCCACGATCTGAGGGTCCAGATAACATCATCGGCCATTAATCACGGAATTTGAAAAGGAAACACAAAAAATCTATAAAAAGGGGTGAACTTTGACCGGATGAAATAGAATTCAAAGAAGCCATGTGAATAAAGATAAGCTGCACTTTGAGAATAGAGCCTCTGGTGCCCACACATCTACTTTTGTATAATATAATAGGCATAGCCTTGGAACTAACTTAAAATATATTTTTCCTTTTCCATTTTTAAGAATACTTTGTATGTTGTCTATCACGTGGCTTAACTTCGTAATGACACGTAACCTTACGACACTCGCAAACATACAAAACCAAATTCCGAAAACACATTCAGGACATGACATGTAAACAACGGAGACAGGAGGAGAATTATTATTATATGAAGCAAAGGGATGTAAAGGCTCCTTCGCTGTGAAAGGCTTCAGTAGTTTAATTCCAGACTCCAGAGGACTCACCCAGGCACTAACATATTACTAAATTAGAGGATCTAAAAAAAATTATCTAATTACTTAATGCACATGCAGTTCATTGCGTAGAAAAGCTGCTGGAAGTTAGAGATAAGGTTGGGCCCTAGTTGAGGGGATATTATTAACCCCGTACACATTTTCCGTGCGTTCAGAAGATCCTAACTGTATCAGATACCATAGCACAAAAAAAATCAGTCTCTTAAATTCTTTTTCTTATCTATCCTACGGTTACTAATATCTCCGAATAAAATTTTTATTTATCTTTTAAGCCATGTTTAAAAATTATAATCAATAATATTTAAAGTCGAAGTTTATTATTAAAAAAAAGAAAAATTGGAAACCATAATTAAATAATGATAAAATTAATTTAATAGAAACATCATCTTTTAGGCGACACAGATCCTATAAAAACCAAACGAATAACCAGACCACGAAGTTACAATCTCAAACGTAGATTGCACAAAGAACAAATCTAATCTACTCTGGGATTTGAATTTACATACATAACAAAGTTAATTATTAAACGCAACCAAATAGCTTTCATATGTTTTATAACAAATATAAGTGTACAAAAATTGGGTATATGTTGCTTTTTTAAGGGGATGGTCAGGGTATACAAACATATCAATGTAGACTGACTTAAACGATGAATAGGATTCTTCTCTTCAACAAGCCTAGCAGCATGATTGTCTCCACTTCATGCATGTAATAATTATTGCCATGGCTTCCACCTCAAAGGCATCCCGTTCCATTATTCACCAACTCTATAGACGGTAATACACGTTTGCTAAGATTAAAGCCTACAAGCATATAAACATCAACAGAGTCGGCTTACACTAGCAACCATAACAAATGTGAGTCGAGAAACCGGAGGCTAATTAACCTACTACAAGGCCATTCTACTCATTGTGTGTATAGGATAATCCCTATATGAAAAGGTTAATCAAACGCTGTTTTCAAATTGGAAACAACTTTTGCCCATTTCCATATGCGGGATCTATACACATGCCACAGAGGTTGTAAATGTAGGATATCCATACCAATACCACTATCTCATATCAACGACTACTTTGGAGGATCCTCTGGAACAGGGAAAGGCAACCTCCCAACAGAATTATCCTATATCAGCGAAGGAGGATAACACCCACTACAATATCAAACTACTAACCAAGCATGGCAGTAATTAAGGTTATACATTTCAAAGGATCATGCCATGTTTTATGTCCGGGATGTGAATGATGAACTTGTATTTTTGAAGGACACTTAATATTGTTACAGTTGATCATACATTATAATAGATACGCTAGAAAACTTCATTCTGTTAGTTGTTCACCATCAACAACAGATGTGCCGGCTTTGCCATTTTTTAATATATCTTGAAAAGTATAGTTATATATCAAGATCATACAACTCTATATGATTAATGAGGTGATTTTGAACATTGATGTTGAACTCTATGATTCATAACACATGGATTTGGACTTTGAAGTTAATTTTTAAAGTTTCCAACACAATACACACAATACACACAACCAGAAAGTTGGAACTTTGGACTAGTACACAAAAAGACACGACACAACAAACAAACACCAAATAAAACAAGAAGGAAAACCGGAAAAATCTTTTAATATCAATGCAACAGAGAAGAAAACTATACAGAAACCGTGCAGATAGATAGAAGCCGTTGAATCTTGTTGAAGAGAAGTCCTGCAACCTTGAGTTCCCTGCTCTTCTTATATTAAAAAGATGAGAACTATACGGCAACAAAATCAAGAAAAGAAGAAAGAAAATAGTGTACTTCCTAAATCTCCGAGATTGTAATTCTAGTAGAGGATCATAATCCTCTGCTTGAATAATCTCTCATCCTAACTCAAGCAACACAATCTTAAAATCAATTGAGTTGAGATATAAGCCATCAGTTGAAAGTATTATTGAGATAAAATCTTCAGTATAATTAAAACCAATCAAGAAACCAAGAAACAAACAACTATAGTGAATTGGAAAGCATGCATGTAATTTGCAAAAGAAAATGTTGTCTACCAATGTGCTAGATAGAAAATTAACCCGCTTTGTGCATCTAAGAGTGTCAAGATACAAGCTACTAAAGACTGACAATTTCAACAAAGAACAACCAAAGTGCGGTAACCAGTTTATACCTCTAGGTGCAAATCTCTCTGTTTGACCAAGAACGCCGAATTCATTTCCAGAGGGCCGAACAGGCTGCAAGCCGAATGCCTCAGCGTATGGCTCATCATACTCCTCAAAGATAGCTCTCCTGTAAGCAAGAATCATAGATATGTTCCTAATCCACTGCATATCACTTCTAGCTCGATAAGCACTGGTCCGAGGGGAGCAAGCCAGGCCCTTCACAAACGAAAGCATACCGGCAGGATCAAAACTATCCCTGATGTTCTTTATCTGCTCGGATGAGTATATACCGCCATGCTCATACCCAAAGACATCCACCGCAAAGTATCCAGGCACACCTGTGCTTCTAAAGTTGTATGGATTTCGGCATTTGCATGTCACTGCTAAAGCACCCCTCCGACTAGCTTCATCAGTTGCCTCCTCAACAGCCTTCAGGAAAGTGCGGGCACTTGTCTGCCTTGATTTCTCAGAGTAATGAGGCTCAAAGGGGATGAGCTCCTCCGGATCGAACCAACCGTAGCTGCTATCACCGAAGAAAGCAACCAAGAGATGGCCTTCCCTTTTTGTTCGACGAACCGAAGGGGATGCAAAGGCTTCGTTGTAGATGTGGCCAGGCCACCATGGATGGGACTTTACCTTGCCCCAAACCATGTCGCCGATCTGGTAACCATGAATCCATGTTGCAGAGAAATCGCCGGACGGCACCGCCATCAGCTCGGATCCGTGGATGGATTTCTCAACTCGACCACCAAAATCGGCGAGATTCGAAGCCCTAACCTCATCCAACCTTATCAACTCACCTCCACTAGTGAAAGCAGGAGATCCAGCGCCATCCTTGTCGTTCGTCTCAGAAGGCACGTCTTCAGCCCTAATCTGCTGCGAGACCCGATGAAGCCCTGGAGACAACACGAGATTTCTCAGATTCAACATGACGAAAGGCAAGAGAGCAAGAAAGGAGAACCCTACCTTGTTCGTGACCGATCTCGAAGGAAGGAACATCGTTCGCAGACTTCTGATTGATCTCTCGCTCACTCATGACGCCGATCATGAGTGAAATCGAAGAGGAGAGATCGAAATGCTAGAAATCGAAGAAGGGAAGCCCGATCCACCGAGAAAGAACCCTAGAGACTCCAAATCAGAGAGAATCAAGCACGGAAGAACAACAAGATAGATCGGAATCAGAGAGATCGAAAGGGAAGAAGGAGAAACCCTAGAAACGGATGAGAGGATTGGAGAGAGCGGCGGCAATAGATGAAGAAGAGCAAGGCGGCTCTTTCGTTCCCTTGCCTCGAGATTATCAACACGCACGTGCAAAGCATGTGACATCTCTATCTCTCTCCCTCTCTCCTCTCCTGATTCGCTGAATTGAATTTCTTAATATAAAAAAAAATCAAAAATTAAAATTTGATTTATTTTAAATAAATTCTTGTGATGCGTTGAAACAAATCATGAGATACACCCAGATGATGATGATAATATATCAATAATAAAAATACATATGAACCGTTGATTTTTTTTTTAAAAAAAAACATATATAAACTACGGGGACATAGATTACCAACTGATAATAATAAAGCAACAAAACGACAAAGCTAAAAAAACACAAAAAAAAACAACTACAATGATAAGATATAAGTTGATCTTAGAACAACAATAAAAAATTTACCCCGACTGTAAAATTAATAAATAATAAAAACAAAAATAATTATAATAACAACCTAAAACAAAGCAAACAAAATAAAATGCCAGTTGGTGGCTCCTGTGTTAAATGTCTAGCTCAATGTCTTAGAAAGATCACTTGTAACTAAGAAAAATTAATTTTTCATTTAATACATTTGAATGATTGAATTTTTTTAAAAAAATGGATAAATCACATAAATTAAAACAGAAGAACGAAAAATAAATCTTGAAACGCTACAAAAACAAAAAAAAAAAAAAAAAATTCTACCAATAGTGGAACAATAAAAAAAAAAAAAAAAAAGGTAAAAAACCATAAAAAGAGTGAGAAAGAACTTTTAGGTAAAAACATTGAATTTGATATTATAAAAATCCAAAAGTTTCTTTTATCTTTGAATTTTAATCCTATTGTCACCTACTAATACCATTTTATATTGACTTTTTTTAAAATATTTATTTTATTTTTATTGAAGCCAAATGCAGTACAGGGTTTGCTTTTGATCCAAAATAAACTTATCTATTATCTTTCATTCACTAACACCTTCTTAATTAATAAAATTTGAAAATATCTTAAATATACAGAATTAATAAAAAGTTTTGAGTCTAAATAATTGAACTAAAGAAATTTTTTTTTAAAATAAACAGTAATTTTCCTAGAGTAATTTCACAATGGAGAAAAATTCCTCATAAAAATTTGAGGTATTCAAATTTAAAAATATAATCCACTATACAAATTATAAAAAATCAAATATCTACTTCAATATACTTTAAATTCATAACAAATACAAACTCATTTATAATGATTAATTTGAATCAAAATAGAATTATAATTTAAGTATATTTATTTACTTTGAGTTTGAATAGGATTAATAAATCCTAATCATAATAGAATATGGCAATCTATAACTCTATATAAAGCACCATGCATGTCAACCATGACAACAAAAAAGAAACTAGTGTTATCATACTAAAGGTTCAGACTTTGAACTAAAAGAGTAGAAGGATGGGAGGCTTTGCGATGTCGACGAGCTCCGGCGGTCGCACCGGCGAGCATGTTGAGTTTGAAGAGAAGATCACATGGTACGTTGTCTTGTGTGCCATCATCGCTGCCACCGGAGGACTCATGTTCGGATATGATATTGGAATTTCAGGAGGAGTGACATCAATGGATGATTTCTTACGTAAATTCTTTCCTGGAGTGTATGTGAGAAAACATGAAGCCAAAGAGAGCAACTACTGCAAATATAATAACCAAGGTCTTCAACTTTTCACTTCATCATTGTATCTGGCAGCCATTGTTGCCAGCTTCTTTGCTTCCAAGACCTGCTTAAAGTATGGCAGGAAACTCACAATGCAAGCTGCTTCTGTTTTCTTTCTCGTTGGTGTTGTTTTGAATACTGCAGCTGTTAATCTTCCTATGCTTATCATTGGAAGAATTCTTCTTGGTTTTGGAGTAGGTTTTGCTAATCAGGCTGTTCCATTGTTCTTGTCGGAAATGGCGCCGGTGAGAATTAGAGGAGCATTGAACATTCTTTTCCAGCTTCAAGTCACTATTGGGATCTTTATAGCAAACATTGTGAACTACTTCACATCTGATTTACATCCATGGGGATGGAGGCTCTCTCTTGGTCTTGCAGGAGTTCCGGCGCTCATCCTCTTCCTTGGCTCTTTGCTCATCACTGAGACTCCAACAAGCCTTATTGAGAGAAATGAAGAAGAACAAGGCCTGCAAGTTCTCAAGAAAATCAGGGGAACAGATAATGTGACTGCTGAATTCCAAGAACTTGTTCATGCAAGTGAAGTAGCAAGACAAGTGAAGCATCCTTTCAGAAATCTAAAGAAGAGGAACAACAGGCCTCAGCTTATCATTGCCATATTGATACAAGTGTTCCAACAATTCACAGGAATCAATGCCATCATGTTCTACGCTCCTGTGCTCTTCCAAACAATGGGATTCAAGAACAACGCTTCGTTGTTATCAGCTGTGATCACTGGTCTTGTTAATGTTTGCTCCACCATTGTTTCTGTTGTTTCTGTGGACAAGTTTGGCAGGAGAGTGTTATTGCTTGAAGCCTGTGGTCAGATGCTCATTGCACAGACAATCATAGGAGGAATTCTGGCTGCAACTTTGCATGATAGTAACACACTGGGAAAAAGTATGGCTGTTGCAGTGGTGGTGATGGTGTGTGTGTTTGTGTCTGGATTTGCATGGTCTTGGGGACCTCTTGGGTGGTTGATACCAAGTGAAACTTTTCCATTAGAAACAAGAACAGCAGGTTATGCTTTTGCTGTTAGCTCAAACATGCTCTTCACCTTCCTCATTGCTCAAGCATTTTTATCAATGTTGTGCCAGATGAAGTCTGGTATCTTCTTCTTCTTTGCTGCTTGGATTGTTGTCATGACGTTGTTTGTTGTGTTTCTACTGCCGGAGACGAAAGGCATTCCGATAGATGAGATGAGTGAGAGAGTGTGGAAGCAGCACTGGTTTTGGAAGAGGTTCATGGTTGAGGATGAATGTGAGCTTTCCAAGATGGAGAAGGGAACTGCAGCATGAGATTAGAGACTTTGTATTTGTTTATTTATTTATTTTTTTTCTTATAGTTTCTTTTGAGAATATGTTTGTCCTGTTCCTGTTTAATTTTTTTTTAATAAATTTTTTTAAAAAAAATTGTGGTTTACCCATTCTTATAAAATAAAATAAAATAATTGTCCAAATTAAGCTTATTCTATTAAATATAAGTTTATTTTTTATTTTAAAAAAAAGTGTTTGAAATGAAGGGCGTATAACGTGTCTAATGTGCAGTGTGAATGAACCTGTAAATTAAATGTGGACTTTCATCTTCATTATACACCGGAAAAAAACCATTCTGCAAATGAACACAGTATCATTCTTAGATTCTTAATTAGACTCAAAAAGTCTTCATAGAAGATACAGAGAATGTCTTGTAAAACATAAAGGCATTTGGTATAGTTCTTCAAAGAAAAAATTATAGGAAACAGGAACATTACAAAACCTCAACAAAGCAATTATTTCACACTTAATAACTCAGAATGGGGTGTACAAGGGAAAAAATTATACTTGATTTGTAAACATTAATTACAACCTTGAGTATAAACTATAGATTGTGCAAAAGAGCATGGAGCAAATCATCGAGAATCCGATTTTTCAGGAGCCCCAGAAAGCCAGCCCCAAAGTCCTCCACCCGAACTCTGCCTCGCCCTTGAGCTCAATGCTGCCTGTTCAGAAGTAGCCTTTTGCTGCTGAAGAAGCTCAACATCCTTTTGCAAACTTTCCATTGTTTGAAGCTTCTGCCGTAACTCCGCAACATCAACCTGTTTAGAAGAAATAATTGCAGTAATTGCATATGCTGGAACAAATATAAAAAATGCACCCTTCTCTTGCAGTAGATTTCACATGATAATCAAACAGAATGTCAGTATGACTTCCATTCCAATCATATGCCATTAGCCTCAAAGGCTTACCAAATTTATAACAGAAGGAGCACTTTATGATTTGGGGAGATGTAAGTAATGCATCCGTTTGGTATTAATGGAAGAAGTTGTTTAGAGAAGCATAAACTAATGAAGTTCTTTAACTTCATCTAGTTTTGCAGATCTTATGTGCGACAAATGTCAAAAGTACAGATGCATATGTTTATTAAAAGTCATATGGGTCAACATAAAACAATATAAAATGATGAAATAAAAAAAAACCTATGCAATATTAGAGACAGTTCCACAAGTCTGAAAACACATACATACCTCAAGTTTGAAACATCTGGACTGTTCAGCTGCAAGCTGACCACGGACCGATTGAAGCTCCTACAAGTCATGAATAGAAGTTAATGTTTAAAGGGCAAAAGGAATTGTTGAGAGATTTTACAATTTTGGTACAGCATGTTGGTTCAAGGGAAAAATGGTTGTGACAAAAATCAGGCCATAAAAGTTAACCAATTGTAAGGACAAAACAGTGCCTCAAGATTTCATAGTTTAAAAAGAGTATAATCCAACAAAGCTAGCCACCCACCCACACACGCACACGCACAAAAACGAAAAAGAAAAAAATATCCGTGTTTAATCTTATATGACCAAACTTAAATAATTTCTGGAATCATAACTGCCTCCATATTTAATATTCGACTCAGAACCAATACTTGAATAGTAAAAACCAATTAATCAGAAGAACGTAATGGACACCTTAACACACCAAGAGTCATAAGGAAAAAGAAATACAGTGGTAACAGAACTTGCCTTTGTAAGTTCAATGTTTCTCATCTCAGCTTCAGAAACTTCTTGCTGAAGTTGGACATTTTGCATTTGCTGCCTAGCCACTGATGCTTCTAATTCTTCCTTCTCGGTCTTAACTGCAGCTACAAGCTGTGAACTTGCATCCTCACTTCTGATATTCTAAACAAAACAGAATTATGAAAATTCAAAGAACAATTTCCATGAATTAAGGCATGCACATACTGAGATTAAATGTCAAGAATAGTGGAGAACTATTTCTATGACCCAATACCAAAGATCCTAAATCAACACCATCCATCATAATTTCTCTTATCTTCCCCTCTGGAGCAGCTTCAGACTCAGGTTCAACACCCCCACTAACATTTGTTGTTGAAAGAAAAGCAATGATATTATCTGATGCAGATCCTCCCATCATCTTCGATTGCAAATTCGATTTATGGCTTGGTTTGAGAACATAAACCTGAAAAGCAAGGAGAATTTCATAAATAATTACAGAGAAACTAAGAAACCAAATAAAATGTAATGGTTCTTATCAACCTCATTGCTATAGCACCCATTATATCCTCCAAATGACACAAGAACATCTTCACCATTATACGAGCTTAAAACCAAACTCAGCCCCTAACACAAGAAAATTTCCAAAGATCAGAAGTCGCTGAAAATACAAAGCACAGATTATAAATAGTTGGTGCATCCATGAGTATGATCCATGAATGGAGAAAACCCCTGCCTGCCTCTATCTCGATGAGAAGAAAGGCTCTCATTTTTTGTTGGGTTGTTCAAGTCTTGAATGAGCCTCCCTAAAAGTTGAGCTTTGCATATGTAGTAACAGAATTTTTCATTAACATAAACTTAAGAACTTGGGTTAAAAAGCAATATCCATATCTGAGATGCTTAGCCATGATGAAATTATTGGTGGATTGTTATAAAAAATAAATAAATAAACAAGACAAAATTTGCCAGGATATATAGCAGTTCACTTATATACTCCAGAGCTTTAAAAAGCCAGCACTTTCAGTTTCTGAATCCAATTATTGTTTTACATCATGCCAATCAACATCTCACTACCAATAATTCTGGGACCATTTATGATGCAAGGCTAGAGGAGTACTTCTGAATAAGTAAAATCACAATGTCAGGTCCAGGTGTTTGGGGACCTAGTTCCTTAATTTAGTAGAAACATACTCATTTTGAAAGGAAGACACCAAATGCAGGTTTCATGAAGAGCAAAACCAAGTACAGTTATTATAAACCAACAGCTAACATCCCCAACCATCTCAATCAAAACTGTGAATTGGATCAATCAGGACAGATTTGAGATTTTGCACTCAGCTTCTTTGTTATTTATAAGATTTCCAATCAATCTGGTATTGATTTACAAGGTGGATGTGGATCTTAAAGGCATTCACATAAATTTGTCAGCAGGTGCTCATAATTATCTTCAGGCATCATTAGGATGCGGGACTTTCATGGAGATAGGAGATGGTTTCTAAGAATTTTAAATGTTTGTTTGTGCATGGATGCGGGCAAACATGGCGTTTAGTTGCAGAAAACAAGGTCTAAAATATCTCAAGCACTAATGGCATCGTGACCTTCCCGAGTAGTTTACTTTAAGAAGATTAGACCTTTCCCTATGCATGATAATATCCTTATTTTTCTATTAGCTAAATCCTGTTCAGCTTTTTTGTATCCTCTTAACATGTAAAAACTCCACACCATTTGTAGTAACAGCTCAGACACATGAGATGGCGTCTGTTATCTTTAGTTTTCTACATCAAATATAAGATATACATGACTTGAGCTTATTGCTGGTTATAACTGAAGATTCCTTAAAGCTCGTGTGATTATACCATTATCAGAATATTCAAATTTGGCCCTGGCAGTCACGTGTGGACCATAGAATTAAAGCAATAAGCAATTATCAGACCAAATCAAATACAATTTGAGGTATTTCCCAAAACCTCTTCCATATGACACGCACTCTCCAAGCACTGTTAAAATACAACATTTATAGTTGCAAACATTATTATACATATTCATTTTTTTCTTTTTGTATTTTATTAATGACAAAAATAAGCAATCATCTTGTCCATCAACTCTTAGAAAATCTGAAAAAGATGCCTGAAACAGCAATGACAGGGTGATATATTTCAAGAACAAAATCATCAGACTATACACAACTTACTATGCTTCTGGGTACAGGAAAGGAGAACACACCTCGCTAGCAACTGGCGCATGGTCTTGAATAGTTGAAACAACAGACCATGACAAGGTGGACATATTAAGAACAAGAGTTTCAGATACCCCTACAAAGAACATATGAAAAATTACAGATTCAAATGGACAGATATACGTACATACCTAAGCTTTGAAACACACAAACATTAATAGTTACAAGAAGAATGATGTGCCTACCATTCTTGTTATCACCACCACCAACAATGAACCAATTTTCCCCAACTGCGATCCCAGCATGGCCAGCTCGGGGAGCTGGAATCATACCTTGTAGCTTTGGTTTCGACCATTCCATCTGTAATGAAACCCTTCTATTATAAGAATATAAGAAACATGAAACACTTTCTTCACCTAATTTGTTCCAGTAAGAGCATCCAAAAATATAACTCACATTTTTTAAGTCAAGTACATGCAGATCATTGAAGCATGTAGTATGAGATCCACCACCAAAAATCAAAAGGTATTGATCAGCATAGCAAGCAGCGACATGGTCTGACCTCGGGGAAGGAGGCATGCCTCTAAAAAATAGAGAATCACAATAAAATTTTTATCAGATAAAACCCGGCTTTGAGAATGTAAAACGATGCAGACTTTCTGTAACTTCTAACAAATTATCAAATCTCTTACTTATCCTCAAATATAAATTAAGACAATTTTGGTTGGTGGAAATCATAATTATCCGCAAATATTTTGTAAGACTTGACTTCAAGACTGTGGAAGCAAACCAACAAGACAAAGCCTTTGCAATTCAGAAGAACAAAATATCACAGGCTGTCAAGAATATTGTTAGTCACTCATAATTACTAAGGAAATCAATTTCAGACCCTCAATCAAACTAGAAATTTTCAAAGAGAGGAAAGGTAGAAAAGAAAGGAGAAAGAGTTTTGATTCGAGGGTGGTCCCTTTCGTTAAAAGAGACTTTGGTCCAACAAACCCAATTAAACAAACGGTACCAACCCAGGTGAACCCACCCTCTCATTTACCATACATATGGAATGGAATTATTTTCATGATTCATGAACTAGTATCTAATTATTTAGATTTCAGAAGAGTGGAAATACAGGCTTGATGAACAAATCTCTTTGAAAAAATCAATAACAAAAAATTATTATACAAATGTTTTGTAAATGATTGTCTGTCTATACAATTGAGAAATGACCTTATGAGGTGTTCAAAGATTAATTAGACATAAAAAAGAAAATGTGAAAGGTCAAATAAACTCAAGTAGAATAAGCAAACTATGCTGATGTGCCTCTTACATAGCATCAAATTCATCCCAAGTCATGGTTTCCAAATCAAGAAAGTGCAGATCATTTAAGAGATTTCTCTTTGCATCTCGACCACCAAACATGACTAAAGTCTTCCCAACAAGAGTCACTGACTGACCACCACGTGATATCTACAAGTCAATACAGAAGTTTATAAACCAATGTTGCTCTGGAAGAGATGAATGAACAAGGGTTTAATAGTAGTTATCTAAAACTAATATTTTTATGCTATCCTAAATTAAAAGATAAATAAATATTTTATAGTTAACATCAGTATTTTTGACCACCAAAAAGTTGATTGCCATAACTAGAATAGGAGACACACAAGGAAGAGAACACTAATATATATATATATATATATAAGTTGCATAATATGTACAGTGTATAAATTGAAGAGCTTAAGAAATGAGGCCTGCAGCTCCTTTGCTAGTAGAGAAAGAATATGTCGGGCCCAGCTGTCAGACACAACCCAGTATGTTACTGGTTACATAGGAATGTAAAAAACATGACTGAAGAGAAGAGATGCCACACTTTAAAGAATACAAAAACGGAGAGCAAAGATTGACAGATGTATGATTATCTCAAGTATAGAAGATAAAAAAAGGATGTACCGGTGGTTTCCCGTACGTCTTCAAATTTGACCACATACAAGTTTGTGGATCAAATGCCCTCACTACATACCAAGTGAAACACAGATTACAGAGTGAATAAGGTAAAGACTTAAAATATGAAAATACAGATACACACAAACCTGTCACCATCTCAAAAGGATCTTTTGTATACCCAGCAACAGATAATATTTTATTTTCCGAAGAAATCTGCAAACAAATGACTCAATCAAACTGGTATTTATGTGTAGAATCAGTTTGTGTCTTGTAATTCCGGTTTTGTATGGAGTCCTTTACATTACCAAGGAATGACCAGCACATGGAACGACCAGAGCAGCACCTTCTGGGGATTCTGCCACTGCATTAGCTTCTACTTTTGACCATGCCAAACTTTTCAAATCCAACACCTTCAGTAAAAAGAACAATACATTATCATTATCATTTGGATCATATCATGACTATCAATATCCCTAATTACAGATTATCAACAAAACAACACACATAAACAAAAGAAAGCTACATAATCATCATCCAGAAACCAGATTTTAAGAGCTTGCAGTTTTTGAGACATGCTGCTTAAATGGTAATCCTTAGCAACTAACCACCAGAGGCCACCAACTTATCCAGAAGCAATATCTACATTCTGTCTGCTGCATACCTGAATATCTCTAAGGTAACGACCATTGTGGTTTCCACCAAAAATGTACATTTTGTCCTCCAGGAGAGCTGCTCCATGCTACATTGGAAAATATTTTACTCATGCTTAGTAGCTTACCACGAATGAATTTAACCACCAAATTTTGTTGGATGACAAGATGCACCACCTCATATCGCGGCCTGGGTCGACTTCCAGAAACAGTAGGTGCCACCCACTGATCATATACATCAACTGAACCAAGCCCACCCTCTATTATGATGTTTTTATCTTGAGTCTCGACCATATTTCCATTTTCAAGGGTAACAGTCTTGGGCTCTAAAAAAGAATTGCCATTTGGTACCACTGAAAAGGTGGTTGCCCCTGATTGTGGTTTCTGCAAAACAAAATTAGTGTGATTACCAGAAATGTAAGTTTTAATCCAAATCAGACACATATATAATGACTTAAATTATTCTTATTTGCATTATGGATTTTTACTTGGAAAGGTATTGCCACCAGCAACATCATCTACCACTATTTTGAAAAAAACTGACATTCATAACATGTGTCTGTTTTTAATAGTAACTACAAATGAACTTTGGCACATTGTATTCAAGATACATATAATTAAAGAAGAATGTCCAACTAGGAGCTGCATGCTACCAATGCAAAATCAGTGTGGTTTACAGGTTAATTCATATTATCAAGACATTACATAAAATGCAGTAATCTAAAGTTTCCATTTTCTCATGCAAATATTCGGGCTGCCATTAGTTTCCATTTTGCAAGTAGCTTGCATACAAGCAAGATCAAATTGTTTCTTTTGATTGCCACGTACAGATTCAAGAAAGGCAAGTAGATATCAAGACCTATGTGCACACTTACATGTATTTCAGCATCTACAACAGGCTCGATAATGGAGTCAGGTACCTGGGAATACCAAGAAGGATCTTCCTCCTATTTTAAATTCTATAGAAAATCAGTCATTGACATTGAATTATTACATGACCAGAATAATAATGATGATGATGATGATGATGAATAATATCACCTCCAAAATTTTCACAAAAAGACGCATTGCTTCTGTTGAAGCCATGCTTCCGAGTTCATTCCAACTGCAAGTGAAACAATTAAATTCCAAGTTTCAAATAAGCTCTTCATGCCCAAATTCATTTACAGTTTGATCAATATCACTTTGAAAAAACATCAAGTCTTAGTCTTGATTTAACCAACAGCTAAAATATTTCTACATGTTTCTTAATTCAAAGACACTCGGTTTACTAGTTTTCACAAGTCTGAATAAAACATGAAAACTATATTTGACTATTCCAAGTATGGATAAGAGTCTTAAGGCCTATACATGCCATACATTTGTACAAGCAGAACATTTTTTTGTTTTTATTACCCTCAAGATATTTCACGCATCTATGGACGGCTATAACAAAAGAAAATGATAAATATAGCTCAACCAATTCAAAACTAAGATATAGTAATCACCATTTTGTTAGTAATGAGTCATGGACAATACTAAAGCCAACCTGGTCCATTTGCTGTGCTCCACGGGATTCCACACTCTCGGCTTCGGAACATTACAAGGCCCTACCATCGCCTGCGTCCCAAAAAAAAAACAAAAAAACAAAACAATTAAAACCTAAACCTAAAGCAACAAATCCCTTCTCGCCATTTCACCCAATCCATCAATTCTAATGTTCCAATCAAAATCCTCTCGCGATCTCTCAAACCCTAGCACAGCACCCGCTCTAAAACAAAGTTCAGAAAACAAGAATCCAACTCACGCGAACCAAAGAAACACTTCAACTTCAACAAAGCGGATCAAAAGGCAAACCATTAGAGATTGAAATCTGAATACCTGCTGATAAAGCCCATAGAGGAGAAGTGCAACATCGTCCTGAAACCGGGAGACTAGAGCTACGGAGGAAGAGGTAGAAGAGCTCAGGAAGCCACCGAAACCAGCGTAAGCCGCAGCAGCGTAGAACCTCTCAGGGCGTGCGAGCGCGGAGCTCGGTCTCGCCATTGCCGGCGATCAAGAGCTCCAATCGAGATCGTTGGCGACGAGATCCCGAGCAAGGCCAGAGTCTGGTTAATGTTAATGTTCCCAAACTCTGGTGAGCCGTTGTGTGAACAATACAATAACACTGCACACGTGCGTTTGGTTGGTGATAGTCCACCGACTCCACCCAACACCTCCAAAGAAATAATTATATTAATATTAAATAGTAATAATAAAACTTATATTTTTTTAAAAATGTTTAATTAATTAATTTTTATTAAATAGCATGTGAAATTTTATTAAATATTTGAGCGCTGTTTAGGGTGTATTATTAATAATATTTTTATTTTAAAATATTAATTGATTGACTAATTAATATTAATATATAATTTAAAAAATAAATAAATAAACTATTTTCATCAAACTGAAAAGCAAGATATATTCCGCTAACAGTAAAAATATATAAAAATCTAAAAAAACAAACAAAATAATAAACAAAAACAGAAAAGACAAAAAAAATATCACTCCCGGCCAGGGAGCTCCAACAATTCCAATATATAAATTAGTAAAATATCTTTCTCATATATGGTATTGTTGTCTATTTTAAGTATCGTTTGGATTGTTGCCAATTCCTGTTTTTGTTTCCTATTTCATGTTTTGAAAATAAAACTATGAAAACATGTTTGGCAGCTTCTTTTTGTTTTCAAAAAATTTGGCAACAATTCTCGTATTTCCAGAAAAATAAAAAACAACAATTTTGACATTGTTGCTAATTCCTGTTTTTTGTTTTTAATTTCATGTTTTGGAAACAAAACTGAGAAAACATGTTTGGCAGCTCGTTTTTGTTTTCAAAAATTTTTACAACAATCCTCATGTTTCCAAAAAAACAGAAAACAACAATTTTATGTTTTCAACTGTTTTGGAAACATTTTTAAAACTCTTCCTTCCACCATGAAACCCTTCCTTTTTTCTACTCCTTTCTTTCTCTCTCCTTTTAATTTTTAATTTTTAATTTTTAATTTTTAATTTTTAATTTTTAATTTGTAAAAAATATCAATTTTTTACAAATTAATAATAATAATTTTAAAACACATATTTTTAAGAAAAATATTTATAAAAATTTATTATTTTGACTTGATATTTTACAAATTAGTTTATATAGTATAAAAAATTATATTTTTAGAAATTATTTGTGAAAATCATTGACCCTTGATTTTGATTATATATATTAACGGAAACGCCAAAATATTTTTTAGTTTCAAATGGTGCAATTTTTATTATATATTTTTTACCCATACAATACCAGTCTATGTTATTAATTTTATTTAATAATATAATCAAGTAAACTAATATGAAAAATAAAGTTTTAAAAAAAATTAAAAATATGGATTTGAAAAAAATGGTAAAAAAAAAACGTTATAATAATTTTATACTAACCAAACATATTTTTATTTATAACTTTTTAAAATACACAATAGTTGGTGTATCCAAACACGTTTTTATTTTCAAATAATTGATAATAAAATGAAAACAAAACAAAATGGAAACAAAAACAAAAAACAAAAAAAAAACAGAAACGATGCCAAACAACCCAAAACTCTATATTTGATGTTTCAGTACTAAAAAATACAACTTCTCCGACCACTATATTTATTTTTAAACTCTAAAATAGAATATTCTAAAAATATTCTTTTCCAACCACAATATCTATCAATAAATTTAATCATCTTTAAATATTTAATGACAGACAATATTAGTGAAAGTGACGATAACATACCAGACTATTAGCCCCATTTACTGCAAACTTCATATTTGTATTTTGGGTGTTATCGTTTTTTTCTTCTTTTTAGTATCGATGATAATGTATGTATTAGGATTATTTTTTATGTTTTTATTTTATCGTTCTCATCATTTTTGTTAATTTAACTGAATTTATATTTCACAAATAATTTTTTTAATTTTATATTTCTTATTAATTGAAAAATATAAACTTAAATTATAAGTTATTAATTTAGTTAAAATATAAAATTATAAATATAAATTTTAAAAAATAAAAAAAAATAAAAAATCAAAACAAAATTAAAAAAAAAAAGAAACAGATAAACAAAAAAAATTAAAAATATATATATAAAAAATTATAAATATAAATTTTAAAAAATAAAAACAGAATTAAAAAAAAAAAAAAACGGAATAGAGTGGTTATAGTGCCGCGCAATATAGTGCTTCTCACATTTGGCGCAAGGTTTTGCGCTGGATTGGAACAAACCCTGTGCCAAATTAGATTTAAACTTCAAAATTAACGCATCTATTGGTGATGCTCTAAGTTGTTTTTTACTCTAATTTATTATTTAAATTTTAATGCAATATTAAATGATTCAGATCCTTTTGCTTTATAATTTTTTATATTTTTTATTTTTTATTGCTTAGCTATGGTTTATTTTTCGAAACGAATGTTTTTCATTTGTTTTTGAAATTTTGATATCAATTTAAACTGTGTTCATTTTATTATTCCCAATATAAAGAACACACCAACACAATTTCTGGCATAAGGTTAAATACATTGTTAACTCCATACAAATTTATTATTGTGACTGTGATTATTTTTTTTTTCTAATATCTATTTTTTATTTAAATAATAAAGAACTCTTCTATTTTGTACTTTATCAAAATAATAAGGTAATTGTTCAAGTTTTTTATAATTTATCAATCACAACTATCGGTGAACTGTGTTTTATCATTAACATGCGCAATCATCAATTTTTGTGAAGCTTTATTGTCATCATCTGTTAATACAAAAGATGCTACATAGTGGATATTAAGCTCTTGGTCATTGGATTTATTTAATACTATTTTAATATTTTTCTCTCCTTAGCTCTTCCACATGCCTTATTTTTCAATTAATGGATCATAATCTCTCATTTCCATTTTATATGTTATTAGAGCAAAATAACACATTCAGACTAATCCCCAATTAATCTAATTTGTATGATGTGCATTTTTGGTTACTTTGATTTAAAAATATTAATATTGAGACTCGTTTGTGCTCTTAAGTTACATGAATCATCTTATTGGGTTTTTTTTTTCTTAGATAAAAGTGATAAGTGTTATATACATCAAGAGTATGTGCACAAGCAGAGAATTAATCATCAAACACATGCACTCTAAGCTGGGGACGAGAAATTTGAGCTACGACCCCGCACCCACATCCGGTGACCCATTATCATTATTGTGTCCAATAAATCTTAAACTTGAAATTTTTTTAATGTCGCATCTTCATTTTTCGCTATATAAGATCAAGCATTACTGAATTATGAACTTTTGGTAACTTATTGTTCTCTTATTTTCCAAAGAAGACCAGTTATTGACCTACATATATGACGGGCATTTTTTAAACATGATTTATTATGTCTGTTGTTCTAATTTTGATTATTTCTATTGATTTTTGGAATTAATTGACCAAGTTTTGTTAATCTTTCCATCTGGTAACACCCATCTCCTCAACCACAAATACTCAACTGTTTTCACTGCTTTTAATACATTCTAAAACCCAAAGCCTTCATTCCTTATAATTGGATTGAACTTGATCACTAATTAATTCCACATATAGAGAGAAAACCTCCTCTGATGAAGTGAAAAACACTTCATTAACGTTCTTATACTCACAAACTCAAACATCCCACATTGGTTTCCCAATTGCAGCATGTCCATGTGCCATTGGCTGATGAAAAGCATGCAAGCTTTGCAGCATCTGTTGGCTCATTGTCTCAAACTCCTTTTCATGGAGACCTACCAAAGTCCTCTGCCCATCAATACCCAAGAAATCTACAGTAGTTGTATTGCAATCACCACCAATATTCTTCAACATTGCATGGCCTCCTTCATCAATACCCACCATTTGAGTCTGTTGCAATTGCCCAAAGGATCTCATGTTGGAGATAAAACTTTGTTGCATCATGGTAGAGTTTATACTACAATTGGAAGTCACTCCCATTTGGGTTGCCTTCTGGAGGAGCACAGTTGCTGACATGTGCTGATGCAGGAAGAAGGGAAAGGAGTTGAGAGATTGAGACAGGGAGTGGAGAGAGAGTAGAAGCAGAGAAAAGAATAAGAGAGAAGAGGAAAATGCCAGGCTAAAAACTTCCATTGCTTTCATTCATCACCCTTCATATAGCCAGAGCCCGTACAAACATGTGACAAACTCTGACAATTTCATAGCTGGCATTTTAACAAACAGCTACCATGCCAGGACAATGGACAGGATGCTAACAACCTTGCTAATTAGTTTTAGACTTCTAATTACAACATTCACTCATACTGATGATTCCATTCAATGCCTAATAAAATCCTTAAATCTGGTACTGTGTTTCCCTTGAGTCGGTCGTGAGCTCCTCCTCTTGCCTCCTTTGCTAGCTTCCACACCAAGTCCTTGTGCAACAATTGTCCCTCCGTCCAAACTATCCTTGTCCTCAAGGATAAAGGATGGAAATTCTTGCCGAAAGGTCGACGTGTCCTCCCACGTAGCATCCGACTCAGATTGACCAGTCCACTGAATCAAAACCTGGGAATGTGGCGTGCCTCGCTTCAGTACGACCCGGTGTTTGAGGAGGCGAAATGGAGCAAGGAGCGGGTTTTGATGGAAAAAATCATCAGGCAATGGAGATTGTGCAGTCTTAGTATCCCCGACAAATTTTTTTAGTTTGGACACATGGAACACGTTGTGTAGCTTCGCCGTGTCCGGTAATTCCAACCGGTATGCGACTTCGCCGACGCGTTCAGTAACCTTGAAAGGGCCATAAAAACGACGCGCCAATTTCTGAGAACGCCGGTGCGCCAATGAAGAATGTCTGTAAGGTTGGAGTCTCAAAAGGACCCAATCTCCTGGAAAAAATTTAACATCAGTGCGCTTGGTGTCGGCTTGCACACGCATCCTCTGCTGAGCCCGGGTTAAATTGTCCTTTAAGGTAGACAAGATTCTTGTGCGGTCAGAGAGTGTATCATCTACTGCTGCAACGGTCGAACCACCGGGTAAGTAATCCTGGAGTGATGGCGGCGGTCGGCCGAAAACTGCTTCGAATGGTGACATCTTGATCGCAGAATGCCACGCCGTATTATAGTGCCACTCGGCCCATGGGAGGAAGCGTGCCCATTGTTTCGGGTTGTCACCGGCGAAGCAGCGGAGGTAGTCCTCAAGATAACGGTTTAGCACCTCGGTCTGGCCATCCGACTGAGGGTGGTATGCTGTGCTCGTGGCCAAGACAGTACCTTGCAGGCGAAATAACTCTTGCCAAAATTTCGACATAAAGACCGGGTCGCGATCGGACACAATGTTGGCCGGAATGCCATGGAGCTTAATAACATCCAGTACGAGTAGCTCTGCGACTTGTTGGGCGGTGAAGCTGGCTCCCAAGGCCGAAAAGTGGCCGTGCTTTGACAAGCGGTCCACAACGACCATAATGGCCATCTTGCCATGCGACGGCGGTAGTCCGGTGATGAAATCCATAGAAACAGAATGCCAAATTTGTCCAGGAATGGGAAGCGGCTGCAGTAACCCTTGCGGTGCCCGGTTGAAAGGTTTAATTGATTGGCATATTGCACAGGCAGCGACATACCGCCGGACATCCTGTCGGAGCTCGGGCCAGAAAAAAACACCGGCGATCCGTGACAGGGTGCGTTGCACTCCAGCATGTCCCCCAGTCGGAGTATTATGGAATTCGGCTAAAAGAAGAGGTTGTAAGGCTGAGTTGGAGGGAACCCAAACTCTGTTTTTGAAGAACAGAATGCCGTCCCGAAGGGAGAATTCGGCATGGAGACCCGGATCCTTGTGGATGGCTGAGATTAACGAGACAGTCGCCTGGTGAGAAGCATAAGCCTTGCGAAGCGCTGCCCAGAAAATTGGCTGTGGCCCAGACTCCGTGAACAGGGCATGACAGGAGACACGAGTGAGCCGTGACAATGCATCCGCAGGACCATTCATTGATCCTGGCTTGTAGACAATGTCAAAATCATAGCCGACCAGCTTATATAACCAGCGGTGTTGCTCCGGAGTCTGAATTGTTTGGTTGAGTAATGCGCGAAGACTCCGATGATCAGTCTGCACCGTAAACCGCCGGCCGAGGAGATATTGGCGCCACTTCTTGATAGATTCCGTAATGGCCAGCATTTCCCGGGCATAAGTCGAGGCCGCCCGCTGTCGCGGAGATAGTTGCTTACTAAAATAGGCAATTGGGTGGTCTTGCTGTAATAGGACCGCACCAATCCCATCGCCGGAAGCATCGGTCTGAACCATGAACGGCTTGGTGAAATTCGGAAGTTTTAGACTTCTAATTACAACATTCACTCATACTGATGATTCCATTCAATGCCTAATAAAATCCTTAAATCTGGTACTGTGTTTCCCTTGAGTCGGTCGTGAGCTCCTCCTCTTGCCTCCTTTGCTAGCTTCCACACCAAGTCCTTGTGCAACAATTGTCCCTCCGTCCAAACTATCCTTGTCCTCAAGGATAAATGATGGAAATTCTTGCCGAAAGGTCGACGTGTCCTCCCACGTAGCATCCGACTCAGATTGACCAGTCCACTGAATCAAAACCTGGGAATGTGGCGTGCCTCGCTTCAGTACGACCCGGTGTTTGAGGAGGCGAAATGGAGCGAGGAGCCTCACCCGTCATGAAGAACGCTGCAATAAGAAGCTTTTGATCCTCTGGTATTTGATAGAAGAAAAAATAGTGGGTGATTTGGAACAACCAACCAAGAACCTCATCGCCAGAGAAAAAGGAGACTTCGATTTTTGGGAGACGAGGAGGGGAAACAGAGGATGTAGAATGTAGAGGTTGGAGTTGAAGGGCAGAAGAAGACTGTGTAGCTAGGGGCGTTGACGAAGTCGGTAGAGGAAGTAATGGAGGCTGAGGTGCCGGTAATGGAGGCTGAGGCGCCGGTAATGGAGGCTGAGGTGCCGGAGGAAGGGGGGGTGATTTACCCAGCTGCTGTAATTTCAGCATCATCTCGGCCATTACAGACTGTTGTGCAGCCATGGAATTGCGGAGAATATCAAAGGATTCCGCGTGGGTCTTCTGCAAAAGCTCGAGGGAATCGGAGTGGCGTTGCACGGTGGTGCAGAGGGAGTCCACCTTGGTGAGGACGGAGTCATGGCGTGCAAGATGCTCTGTGATCGCAGCCAGTTGCTCGTCTATAGCCCGCGCACGCGTTGTCATGCCTTCCGTCATCGCAGCAATGAAAGCACCAATTGATGCAGGAAGAAGGGAAAGGAGTTGAGAGATTGAGACAGGGAGTGGAGAGAGAGTAGAAGCAGAGAAAAGAATAAGAGAGAAGAGGAAAATGCCAGGCTAAAAACTTCCATTGCTTTCATTCATCACCCTTCATATAGCCAGAGCCCGTACAAACATGTGACAAACTCTGACAATTTCATAGCTGGCATTTTAACAAACAGCTACCATGCCAGGACAATGGACAGGATGCTAACAACCTTGCTAATTAGTTTTAGACTTCTAATTACAACATTCACTCATACTGATGATTCCATTCAATGCCTAATAAAATCCTTAAATCTGGTACTGTGTTTCCCTTGAGTCGGTCGTGAGCTCCTCCTCTTGCCTCCTTTGCTAGCTTCCACACCAAGTCCTTGTGCAACATGTGCGCTGATGAGCCTCCAGGACTATCATGAGAGAGTTGGAGGGAAGCCGGCGTCAATGGGATGCTACGAAGGCCAAAGACAGGGCCGGAGTTGCTTGAGAACATGCCAACATCAGCCATTCTCATTGACTTGATGGGCATTGGGATGAAGTCTTGAGCAAAGGAAGACTTGATCATGCTAGTGTTGTTACCCGAGACTGGCATGATTAACTGGGGGTTTTCGCCTTTGAAGTTTCTTGTTTTTGAGTCCCTTAAGCCTTCGTCGACCCTGATATTGTCCTCTTCAAGTGCATCACAGAAGGCTCTGTGTGTGACGAAGCTGTCCCTCCTGTAAAAGATTATCAGAAACATATATCATACTCCAATTAAGGTATTGCTTGTTCTATGTTATAAATTTTAGTTTTTGAATTCTAAAACTATGTATTTTTGTTCACCTGGAGAAGATGGTGCCACAATCGCATTTGTACTCCCTAGTGCCGCAAGTCTTGGAGTGAGCCTTCCAGTCAGATTGCACTGCATACTTTTTCAAGCATTTCTCACATTTCCATTTCTTTTCGCCGTGTTTTCTGAAGAAGTGCTTCTTGATGCCAGTGAGATCTCCCAGTGCTCTGCTTGGATCATGGTGAACACATGTGACTTCTGGGCATATGTATACCCTTTTCCGTGTCTCAATGTTTGTTCGTTGCTTGAGCTTCCATGGCAGGTTATGACCTCGGCGATGGAGCTGGAGGTTCTGATCCCTTTGAAAGCCCTTGTTACATATCTCACAAACAAAGCGGTTCTTCATCATTAAGGTTTTTGGAGATAAAGCGATTACTTCTGCTGTTGGGTCTGCATGCACTTTGCTTTTAATTAAGACTCATTTTATTTATGCTTTTGATCAAATTATAAAATCTTAGTCAAGTATACAAAATATCTGCAAGAGAACTGAGTTCTTGAGTACTTAAGATTGAGTAGTAATCATTTTATTTATAAACATGCTTGTCTTGTCCTTAATTTTCTTCAACCTCTTCAATTATTGTCTAATTAACCAATCATTCAACTTTCAACCACTCCAATGCTTTCCATCATTGTTTTTCATCTAAGATGATAAGATTGATTGCAAACTCCTACCTGGAGTGCCAGGAAGGTTTCTTTTCTTCTTGACAAGAAGAGTTGAGGCCTGTTGCTTACTGTTCTTGACCTCTGTGGGAACTGAGGGTTCATTTGATTGATTTTGTGGCTGTCTTTGGCCTTGCTGCTTCACTCCATCCTCTCTTGTACTCCCTGAAGAGAAGCTCTCTCCATCTGCAGATAGGTTTGACATAGTTTTTGCAGCTAATTATTAACCTCTTTGAAGCTATGTTCAGAAAAATGTGAGGAGTATGGTGATGCTAGCTGCAGATAAAGTTTTAAGAGAGACAAGAGGAGAGGTTTGATTCATTTTTTCATTATATATTACTTTTGTTCTTTTTTTTTATTGGTTGATATTTTATTGTATATTATTAATCTTTGATTTGAGTTTTGGTAGGAGCTTGACTGAATATGTTGCTTGTTTTATTGATTCCTAGTGTTACCTGCAGTGCAATTACCATAAATAAGATTCTATTGCATGATTATTAACTTAATTACCTCCTGATATTCTTAGTTTTTTATGCTAATTAATCTTCTTAGCTTCTTTACATTCAAGTGTACTGTCAAAATAAAACTATGCATGGATTTTGCTTTCCTATTTCTTTCATTCAATCCCTTTAAGGATTTTTGCAATGACAACGCCAATGAATTCATATCTATGCACATAACTCTAAAAAAAAAAAAATGGCTAGACCACATTCGCTAAACCCTAAACATAACAAAAAAAAATACTTGATGGATAGTGTTTTGTTTTGTTATTTTTTTAAATAACAAGTTTATGATAAATCAAAGAATATGTGCAGAATTAATGTCTCACGCGCTGTTATCTAGATTATTAAGTTTCCCATAGATGACCAAGTTTTTTTTTTTTTGAATAAAATGAATAAACCACCAATTTATTGAAAAAATATCCGGTTACAAAACTGACTTAACAGAGAAAATAAACAACAAAAGAAAACAAACAAATTGATGACCTCACCGGGGGTGAGGGAAAAGGCTTGAAGAGAAGTGGGGACTGGACAAGCGAAGATCTCCTACTGGAGTCACAGGTTTGCCCAGTCAGCGGGGAATGAATTACTTCTGATTTGGAATATGCCTAAAATTGCTTGAGTGATCTACTAGTCTTGCATTCATAAAGTTGAGTGAGCGTTTGATCTTCTGTGAAGCTTCATAATTAGCCTGCTGGTGTGGCTCTAAGTCTGCAAAAAGCCAGTGAAGAGGCATATTAGCAGTCTTAAAGAGAATAGAGTGAATTGGGAGAAAATTTAAATTAAATATGCGATTATTCCGTTCCAGCCAAATGTTCCAAAAAATTGCATGAGAGCAGAGGTCCCACAGATTTCAGAGGGTGGCATTAAGTGAAGGAATCTAGGATGTCCAGATATTAAATACTGTGTAAGGAGTAGAATCTATAGGAAAGATATTAAATAGATGACCAAGTTTTCACAGTGTTAATATATATATGAATTTCGAACTCCTACCATCTTTTCTCTCCTCGAAGTTGGGTTATTACCGCTAATCATAAGAATTTGGTAGCTTTGGTTACTTAATTGATGGTGAAAATAAGTTGCCCAACAATATATATTATTTTAAAAAGAACCAAATCAAGGCTGCTTGTTGGTGGCAATCATTTATATACTTCTTTAAAAAATTAACAGAGAAGCTCCAATCCAATCATTTGTTGCGGAGTAGTTTCACTTACCAAATTTGATAATATCCTTAACCTTGTTTCCTGTCCTGATGAACAAAATGAAATGTCAAAAATGCCACTGCTCTACCAACTACCTGCCTATGGTAGCCGGCAGGTTCTTCTTTCTCCATTTGTGCCTTTGGTCATGAGTGATAAAATAGGCTTTTTTTATTTTTTAAATAATGTAATTTTTTTTATTTTATTACGAAAATAGGTATATTTTAAATTATTTATGAATTTAAATAAATCAGAAAGTGTGATCCCAGTTTCAATTATTTTAAAAGAAAACGGGATCATTCTTCCCGTTTTTAGTGTGATTTGTCAGAAAACAGCATGACTGATCCCGTTTTCATTGTGTATATTTTTTATTTTTTGTTTTTAATAAAAACAGGTTGGAAAGTACCGTTTTCAAGTCAATCGCTTAAGAGTCCTATTTTCAGTGCCATTGACACTAAAAACGAGAAGATTATTCTCATTTTCATTAATAACAAATATATATATATATATATATATAAACAATGAAAAGGGATCAATCATGCGGTTTTATAACAAATCACACTAAAAACGCGAAAAATAGTCCCCTTTTTCATAAAAATAATTAAAACCGATATTACACTTTCAGTTTTACCTAAACTCGTAAATAATTTAAAATATATCTATTTTTGTAATTAAATAAAAAATTGCATTATTTAACCTTGTACAAACGCATGTTTAAATTTTTCGGAATTTGTATATTATATATATATATATATATATATATATATATATATATATATATATATATATCATGTTATTCTAGATTTTCAGTTAAATAAAAAATAAATTACCAACATTAGCATAGTCTAATGGTAAAATAGTAAAATACCTTGACAGTGAATGGGCAGATGCGGATTCAAAACCCCTGTCACAATACTGTAGTGATACCCATTAAGTGTTGTTCATTCACTATTTACTATTCACTTTTGTGGGGAAAACCGTATTTTCAACTTTTTTTAGAGTTGTATGATAAAGAAAAATTTACCATTATGAAATTATGATCTCTAATATGTTATCTTAAACACACGTAATATATTTTCATTGCCCCATATGTTATTCCGTTCTTATGAGAGTTATTAAATCATCCTAACTAATAATTAATGAATTAAGAATCTCTGTTTTTGCTTGTTGTTTTGACCCTCAAACATGACCTTAAACAGGGAGCCTTATTGCCATTTGTCATATATATATATATATATATATATATATATATATATAAAGGAACAAATTAAGCTTGTTTAAAATTTGGACAAATATATAAATATAGATGGCAAGTGAATGAATACAAGAGACCATAATAAAAACCGTGTTTGGTGCAACCATTGGACAAAGGTTTGCATCTCCTTAAAAGAAAAATAATAACAAATAAGAACACTCTAAAGAATTAAGCTTTAGCTGAAATTGAATATTTCTCTAAAAGGAGGATCTTTCCTATTATGATGTCACTACAAAAGCTCCGAGTTCCGAATGAAATTTATTTTTTATCAACACTCTCTTCCTTTTAGTGGCGGAGACCCTGCATGGCCAACTATTAATATATATATATATATATATATATATATATATATATATATATATATATATATATATATATATATATATATATATATTTTTTTTTTTTAAGATGGATGAACCATTTTAATTAAAATAAAACACAGTAAAAAAACCAGGTAGAAGCCAAAAAAAATATTTTCTTTTTAAGTGAAAGAGTATGTTTAAATTTATTTGTCGGCTATCTAGTTTTAAACCTGCTTCTAAGTGTCGCACTCATCACGTATAGAAGCCTTTGGAAATTGAATATATTTTTTCTACATCATTAGTAGAAAACTTTAACTTTTATTTTTTAACTATAGGTGTTGCAGACACCCAAAAAATGAACATGTGACTAATGTTTGTAATAATTGATGCAAAATTAAAAATTAAAAATGTGCTTATTTCATGCAAGCCCAACAAGTAATCAAACCTTTATTTTTGAGTGAGAAAAGAAATAAAAAAATAACTATTTTGTTACAAAGATAATTTTTTTTTTATTGTTGTCTTTAATCTACACTATCAATTAATTCATCTATAGCCACCCATAGATGGTTTGACTATTTTTTAATGTATGATTGAAATATAAATAGTGTGGGTGTAACTAATACATTGTCCACATTATTAAAAAAATAATAAAAAAATTAAAAATCAATTCATATTCTTACACAAACTGGATCACTGTTTTAGTGTGTTGGTTTTTTCGACTTTTATGTATTGCCTTTCTATTTTATTTTAATTAAAGCTGTTGTTTATCTAAAAATAAAAAAACTGATTCATCTACTAATAACATATTGATTTATTAAATAATGTAAAGTCATATTATTAGCACAAACAAAGCTTATCTTACTCAAAAAATGAAAATCTTACTGGATATAAACAGTCTTAGATGTTTATATCAAGTAAAAAAAATACACGATGATTTATATCTTCAACCGAATTTGACTCATGTGTTTAGTGTACCAATTCAATTTAAATCAATTTGCACTTGTTTAATCATTTCCTAATCCTTTGAAAGTGACAAACAGTGTATTTCTTTGATCACCTCAACGAAGAATCGGTGAAACTTAGAAATATTAAATAATTATAATAATAAGCAAAGCCTTTTAAAATGTGATCAAGGTCCCAACTTAATAATAAACAATTAAGACAAGCACTTGTTGACACATTGTAAAAAACTTGTTTAGTGTTATGTTGATTAAGGTTAATTAATTAATTATTTTTTTCTTCTTTTTTAATTGTATGCTATGGTGAAAGTGAATTGATGGGAGAAAGGGACATTGATTTGTACCACAAGACCATAGTGTTTGCCATCTTGATTTTGAGTCTCATTGTATATGCCTTTATTTGATATGAATTACTTGATTTATGCATTTGATTATTGTGGTAAATACCTGTCATGATTGGGTGGTTAATTATTCCTACTTTAATAAAACTTGGTTCAATTTTTTATTTATTTTTAAAGTATTAAATTTTTTTCGTACACTGCTAAAACGTTTAACTCTTCCTTCACATTAATGTTGGACAAATGATCCACCTCCTGGAATTGTTGCTTAAATTTTATTAGCATCTTATATTTATTTTCTCCTTTAATTTATGTTTCCCGATAAGTTATGTGGGTTTATCACCTTAACATTGCCGTGTCTTTGTTTTATTTATATATTAACAAATAGATAACAAATATAACATATTTTCAAAAAAGTTATGAATATACATAAATATAGAGCGCAATCACAAACTTAATTATATGTGAATCTACATAAAAGACTATGGGGTTTTTGGATCTCATTTTTTTTTCAAAAAATTTATAGTATATATATATATATATATATAAGTTAAATATATCTTTTTAATAATATCGACTACATAAACTTAAAAAAATCTTTTAATAGACTATAAATATGAAAAGATGTATTTTTTAGTGTTAACAGTGATATAATTATATATTATTTTAAAAATTTAAAAAAATAGTTAAAAATTTGTTTTATTATTTAGTATTATATAATCAAAATTTTATTCACATGTATTTATAGTGTAAAATTATATTATATGGATATATGGATCTCATTGTGCAAAATCTCTAGATCCTTAACTGAGTTCAACAAACACCTATGCTCTCCCCATATGTGGCCTTTTGGAATTGATCTTAAATCCTTCCTAAAATAAATATATATATTATGTAAAGAACATGATATCAATAAATTAAGAGATTGTTGGTCTTTCAGTTATATATAATTTTATAACAATGTATTAATAAAATAAAATAAATATGTTAAGATTAAAGCGTGTTTGGCTGAACAAAGAAAAATGTTTATATATAATCAATTAAAGTTATTTAATCAAGACTAATTGAAATAATTATTTAAGACTAAAATTTGTTTGGTTGATGGAGCATATTTAATATTATTTATTTAAAATAATGTATATAATTATCATGCTTCTGTTTGACGTTGCCTTCAAACATCCATTTTGAGGTTAAAGAGAAACTTCGGAGGGATGTCTCCCTCATTGCTTTTTCCCCCCTCTCCAAATGTATCCATCTAGAATCATTGAAAAAACTATAGATATTATTATTATTATTATTATTTGAATAACTGTTTTTTTTTTTAGCAATTGGGTGAGGTAAAATGCTGATTATGATGACCATTTAATAGTGTTGTTGTAAATCCTCGGAAAGATGGAAGAGCAATACAGGGTGGAATTCTTTATACCATGATATTGTACAGTATTATAGAAATATTATAATAGTCTTGTTCAACCATATTCATTTGGTTTTTATGGGAGGAGTTGTATTCTCCATCTTTTCAGATTGTACAGCGGGAGATTTATCATTGTGAAATTGTTATTCTTAATATATCATTTTTAGCGTGTCAGGATTTTGATTAACCAATGTGTTAACTCACCCCCACATGATAAATTTTTAGAAGTTATTGAGCAATGATAACAGATGCACCACCGTGATTTTCTATGTTTTTGGCAACATCTTGTGAAGCTGTGGTTGTTACCTTTGTTTAAAAAAAAAAAATTTGATCAAAACACAATTAAGTTTTTTTTTGTTTTTTCTTGTCTCACCTCATGTCACGTCCGATCAAAGTTAATATTTGAAGCTTTGTACATTTTAATAAGATTTTATCAACATTTCTTAATTTACCAAAATCAGTTGACAATTATTATAATACCTAGTTTTCGTAAAAACAAACAAAACACACACACACACATATTTACTGAGATTAATTATGATTTTATCAGTATGAAAAATAAAATATAAAATAATCTTACTATCAATTTATGTTGTAGATGTGCATGGTTTATCCAACTTTTTAACAATTTATGTTCTAAATAATCTCTTTGTAATTCCATATTTTTTTTTATCAATTAGAATTTCTTTTCTCCATCTTATTTGGGGGGTTTTTAAAACCAAATTTTATATGAAAGCACCGGATCAAACTTTCAATTACAAATACAAATGATTTAAACTACTCAAAAGGTATTGAATTTTTGTTAAAAAAAAAGTAATGAAATTATTTTAACAATAAATTATAAAAAAAAAAACAAATATTCAAGGTACATCCCATCATTACTACCAGGGGGTTATTTGCAGCCTAAATTAAGAGAGATGCTTTATTATATATTAAAAACAGATTCAGTCACAATAAACAGAATGCATGGTTCATCCATTTTACCAAAAACAAAAACCACACAACAAAAACATATGAAAAAGACAATCATTTGCTTGCTGAGTAAATAACAAACTTGACATAATTTGAAAAGTAAACCTGCAACTGAAACCATATCAACATTTTGTTGATGACACAACAATAACTATTTTTAGCAGAACTAGAAAGCTAAGACTGAACATTATTTCTGAATGCATGTGCTTGAAGACGACAGCATTTCGCGACTAAATGTTACATAAAGTTCAGAAAAACAAAAAACTTTCAGAATGAATTCTTGGTCATATTATAAAAAGTTTAAAACATCAAAGAATGAAGAATTAATAGTAAGGAGGCCTCAAACCCTTGTTACTCATGAACATTGCAGCGCACCTGGTCATCTCATGGTTGAGAATCATTGTCACATACAGTATCTTGAAATTCTGGTGTTATAAGATTATGTAGAGCAAACGAATAGAACTAAAGAAAACAATGTACTGCTTGTTCACCAAGAGGGGCAGCTGCGACAATCGCCGAGAATGCTAAAGAAAATACGAATTTGTGGTGATATCTGCTTGACATAATCCAAGCTTTCTTGGGCCACAAACTCGAACTCATGCTCTCGAGTTCTCAGATTCGATGCTATGTATAAATTTGGACTGTCAACAAATTTTGAAAGCTAAAAAACTGATATTCACTCACCAGTTTGAAGAGCCAGATTATCGTCAAGGGCAGAACTCACAGTTGAATCTGATAGAAGAGAAGGAAAGAATGAAATGAATTGATAATCTGAACAACTGACCATTAGGTCTACATATAGGCAGAGACAATACACATGCACATATCTCTCATGTACATATACGTATATATATACGAGTACACATACAAAGGATACGTATACACCTAACATATATATCTAACACCCCCCCTCAAACTCAAGATGGATCGTATGTCTTGAGTTTGGATAACATGAATAAATGCTGATCACGTGTCTGGGCCTTGGTAAAGAAATCAGCCACCTGGACCTCGGTAGGGAGATAGTGAAGTGATATAGTCTGAGCACGAACATGACATCGGGTGAAGTGGGCATCCACACCAATATGTTTGGTCAATTCATGCTTGACCGGATCTGTAGCAATCTGAAGAGCACCAGTATTGTCACAGTGAATCGGAGTCGGAGAAGTAATCGATGCTCCAAAATCTTGCAAAATCGATCGAAGCCAAAGAACCTCCTGGACAGTAGAAGCCAAAGCTCGAACCTCAGCCTCAGCACTAGACTTGGCAACAGTAGCCTGTTTCTTGGTCTTCCAGATAACAAGAGAAGACCCAAGAAAAATACAGTAACCTGTGACAGAAACCCGATCATCAGGAGAACTGGCCCAAGTAGCGTCAGAATAAGCCTGTAGCTGAAGGTTGGATTGGCGTGAGTAGAACAAACCACGTGAAGCGGTACCACGAAGATAACGTAACACTCGAAGAAGATGAGCATAATGAACAGAAGTAGGGGCCGCAACAAACTGACTGAGAATGTGAACAGCATGAGAAATGTCAGGACGGGTGACGGTCAAGTATACCAAACTGCCGACCAGATGCCGATAACGAGAAGGGTCCGATAAGGGTACCCCATCAGAAGCTCGGAGCTGCAAATGAAGCTCCATCGGTGTAGCGGCAGTACGAGTATCGGTCACACCAGAGCGAGCAAGAAGATCGAGAGTGTAACGCTGCTGAGAGAGACGATAACCATCAGGATGAGAGGATATATCAATACCCAAGAAGTACTGAAGTGGACCGAGATCAGTCATCAAGAAGGTCTCACACAGTTTCTGTTTTACAAATGCAATGTGAGCAGAATCATCACCAGTAAGGATCATGTCATCCACATACAGAAGAAGAATGGTTCTGCCTCGAGAGGAGGAATGTACGAACACGGCTGGATCATGTATACTCGGAGTAAAACCTGCAGCCTCAACAACTGTACTAAATCGCTCAAACCATGCACGTGGAGCCTGTTTGAGACCATAGAGAGCACGACGAAGACGACAGACTGACCCCTGAGGTACCTGAAGGCCAGGGGGAGGAATCATGTAAACCTCCTCCTTCAAGTCCCCGTGAAGAAAGGCATTCTTCACATCAAGCTGATGGAGGACCCACCCACGAACAGCAGCAACAGCTACTAATGTGCGGACAGTATGCATGTGGGCCACTGGTGCAAAGGTCTCCTCATAATCACGACCATACTCCTGCTGAAAACCACGAGCAACAAGACGCGCTTTGTAGCGCTCAAGAGACCCATCAGAGCGAGTCTTCACCCGATAGATCCAGCGACATGTAATAGGAGTGGCATGGGGAGGAAGAGGAACAAGATCCCATGTGTGAGTCCGAGATAAGGCATCAAGTTCCTCGGCCATGGCAGTGCGCCACTCAGGTGATCGAACCGCTTCCCTGTAGGTACCTGGCTCAAAGACATCTAGAAGACTGGTGCTAGCAGAGGCATAACGAACAGGGGGACATAAAGTGGAGCGATCACGTAATGAGTAAGAGTGGGATAATACCTCAGGAGCTGGATCAATAGCAGGAGAGGCATCAGAGTTGACCTGCCATGGAGGAGTTGGTGTAGGATCCCGACGTTGATAAAAGAGACGAATAGGTGGGTGAGCAGGAGGAAGTAAAGAAGAAGAGGAAGATACTGGCGGAGACTCAATAGATGAAGGGGAAGGGGGATCAAGAGAGGAGTGAGTAGGAATCTCTGAAGAAGGGTGTGGTGGAGGAAGTGAAGGCATAGGAGAAGGGTCCTCAGAGGAATGAGTAGGGAAAAGAAAAGACAGAGGAACTGAGGAAGAAGGTGATACAGTAGAAGAAGGAGAAGCATAAAAGGGGGTAGACTCATCAAACGTGACATCACGGGAGATACGTATACGACGGGTAACAGGATCATAGCAACGGTAACCTTTATGTTCAAGACTGTACCCTAGAAAAACGCAAGAAACAGATTGGGCAGTGAGCTTTGTTCGCTCTCGAGGTGAGAGTAAAACAAAACAACGACAGCCAAAAGCACGAAGATGATCATAGCGGGGAGGCGTCCCATGAAGACACTCTCCTGGACTGCGACCATGAAGTTGGTATGAGGGTTGAAGGTTAATCAAATAAACAGCAGTGCTAACAGCATCAGCCCAAAAATGAGGAGGGAGAAAGGCACCAAGAAGGAGGGCACGAGTCGTCTCTAAGATATGACGATGTTTGCGTTCAGCGACCCCATTTTGAGGATGAGCCCCAGGACAAGATAATTGAGGCAAGGTGCCCTCAGAAGACAAGAAAGAACGAAAGGCCTGAGAGGTGTATTCACCACCAGAGTCAGACCGAAAGATCTTAACTGAGGTAGCGAACTGAGTGTGAACCATAGCGACAAAGGATCGATATATTGATAATAACTGACTACGATGATGCATGAAATAAATCCAAGTAAAGCGAGTGTAGTCATCAACAAAAATAACATAATAACGATTACCTCCTTTAGAAACAAATGGAGCAGGACCCCAAACATCAGAATGAATAAGTTCAAAAGGAGCAGTAGTCTGAGATATACTCAAAGGATAAGGACGTTGTAGTTGCTTACCAAGCTTACAGCCAAGACAGACGACATCAGAGGAAGGAGAGACAGCTCCTAAAACACCAAGACGAACAAGGGAGGACATACGAGATGGACACAAATGACCAAGACGATGATGCCATAGGTGATGAGACAAAACAGTAGCATGACATTGATGAATAGGTTCAGCGGAAGATGGAAGGTGAAGGGTATCCAACATATAAACTCCATTATGGCGGCGGCCAGCTCCAATCACCTTCCCACTGTGATCCTGTACACGACACGAGGTACGGTCAAAAATAACATGACAGTCATAATCAGTAAGCTGGCTAACAGACATAAGGTTCATAGATAGTTTAGGAACATGGGAAACAGCAGGAACAGAAAAATCACGGGATGAAAGATGACCAGTAGATGAGACAGGAAGGAGTGTACCATCAGCAGTGCAAACACGTGTGATAAGTGATGGTGGTCGAGAATTATAAAGATTTGTAGCATTAGGAGTCATGTGAAGGGAAGCACCAGAATCAAGAAGCCAAAGAGGACAGGAACTACCTGGAGTGGAGGGAGGAACCTGAGCTGACCGCGCATGCCCTGTGGAGTCGCCCAAGTGAGACTGCTGGAACTGGCGAAACATCGCTAATAGTTGCTGATCTGTAGCAGACAACGAAGTAGAAGGAGCAAGAGAGGTCTGGACAGAATGCACCTGAGGAGTGTGTGGTAGTGGGAGCAGAGGTGGAGCTGATGAAGGAGCACCATGGGGAACATTGCGTGGAAAACCACGTTGCTTCTTCCGACAATCTCGCTCGAGATGACCCAGTATGCCACAGTAGTGACAAGTCACAATCTTCTTCGACCGTGGAGGAGGTCGAGATGAAGCAGGTAAAGAAGCCAGAGGTCGAGGGGAGGAGGATGTCGACGAGAGAGGAGGACGAGAAACAGCAAGAGCACTGCCACCTCCAGTAAAAGAGGCTCGAAGACGGGTTTCCTCAGCACGAACAAAAGCAAAAGCCTCATCTAAAGAGTAGGCAGAAGGAGCATGAAGTAGTTGAGCCCGAGTCGGCTCAAACTCAGGACGAAGACGCATGATGAACTCGTACATACGTCGGGTCTCATCATGACTACGACGACGAGAACAAGACTCAGAACAAGTAAGAATCTGAGCAGCATGAACAGCACAATACGAAGGTGTAAGAGCATCAATCTGACGCCATAAAGCACAGTATCTACTGTAGAACTGATCGACTGTGTCCTCCCCTTGCTGAAGACTAGTAAGAGCCTGATATAGGGTGTATAGCTGTGCCTGACTGGAACCACAATAGCGGCGCTCAAGGTAATGCCACATCTCATGAGCAGTGGGAAGATCAGCTATCTGAGTACGAATCTCAAGTGTGACTGTCTGACAGATAATCATCTTGGCGGTAGAGTCGTCAGCGGCCCACTTCTCCATCTTTTGTTCAAATGCAATGCGAAGAGCAGATGCCTCAGAAGAAACAATAGAGTCTGGGATGGAAGGAGCAACAGGAGTAGTGCTAGTGCCGTCAACATGACAAAGTACACGAGTACCATCAAGGATACGTTTGATAGTGAGTTTCCAAGGAATATAATTAGTACCATCAAGTATGACGTCAGAATGGTGGAGCTGGCGATGACCACTGGATAACACTCCACTAAATCCAAAAATATCCATAATAAAATATATATAGATATAGATATATATATAAATAATAAATATAGTGGGCCTGGATTTGTATAAGAGTTTTTGTCCGGTTTTTGTTGGGGAGATTTTTTTTTTTTTTTGATTTTGATTTTTTTTTTTTTTTTTTTTTTTTTTTTTTTTTTTTGTCCGGTTCTTGTTGGAGAGATTCTTTTTTTTTTTTTTTTTTTTTTTTTTTTTTTTTTTTTTTTTTTTTTTGTCCGGTTCTTGTTGGAGAGATTCTTTGTCTTGGGAGAGAAATTAATTTGGTTGGTAGTGGTTGGAAGATAGTTTGAGGTTGGATTCTTTAGGGAACAAAGGCTGAAGATGTAAAGATGCTGTCTGTTGGTGGTGCCGCACGGGAGCCAAGGACCGGGCTGGCCGGGAGTTGTCGGAGCTTGGATTGCCGGTGGTGGAATGATCTACTGGCAAGGACGGGAGCCAAGGACGGGGCTGGCCGAGAGTTGCCGGAGCTTGGATTGCCGGTGGTGGAATGATCGACTGGCAAGGACGGAGCTTGGACGGGAGCCAAGGACGAGGTTGGCCGGAAGTTGCCGGGGCTTGGGATGCCAGCGAGGGACGATCTACGGTTGTGGATGACCGGTGGGGCTTGGGATGTGGGCGGTGGGATGATTGGAGCTCGGCAACGATGAAATCGTCGGCGGATGAGGGATTTTTTTTTTTTTTTTTTTTTTTTTTTTTTTTTTTTTTTTTTTTAAGAAGGAAGATGAAGAAGGAGGAAGAGGGGAACGAAAGGTGAGAAGGCTAAGAAGATGACCTGTGCCCAAGAAGATGGCCGGGAAGAGATCTGCTCGCCAAAAAAAAAAAAATAAATAAATAGCCGGAAAAACGGCCGACGGGGAAAGATGGCCGGAAAAATGACCCTCAGATGTAACCTAGCATCTCTGATACCATGATAGAAGAGAAGGAAAGAATGAAATGAATTGATAATCTGAACAACTGACCATTAGGTCTACATATAGGCAGAGACAATACACATGCACATATCTCTCATGTACATATACGTATATATATACGAGTACACATACAAAGGATACGTATACACCTAACATATATATCTAACAGAATCCTCCTCAGTGAAAACCACTGAATGCTCCAAGCATGTCCTGATCTGCTTTTCCCTTGGCCTGATCGGGACACTCACCATAGATGCTTGGGAGGTTTGTGTAAACCTTGTACTTGTCTTTCATTTCAACATCTGATACAAGTCCAGAGCTGCCGAAACCTGAATCAGTGGGAGCTGGAGCTGGAGCTGGAACTGGCGTTCCAACATTCTTACGCGCCCGACGGGATGACCTGGATGGATTGCCACCTCTTCCCTTTCGGATACTGCTGCTGAGGTAACCAGAAGCCAGAGCCTCCAGAGCTTTTGTGGTTAGAGGGCGGCTTCTGGTGCTGTGCCTCCGACCACTCACTGTTGAAGGTTGCATTCCTGGCAAATCATTTGATGTGTCAGCAGATGCCTGTGGACCTTCAAGTTGCTGCTTTGTTTCTGATGTGGATGAAGATTGACCAGGGTACAAATGATGCTGTTCTTCTACCTTTATGTCTGGTGGAAGATATGGGACATTGAGGTCGATCAAAGTTTGTGGCTGAGGCTTTTCCAGATGTGGAACTGTCTTGCTGATAGAAGTATTACTGAAAAAGGTTCCACTGGAATGGTAAGCTGCACTCTTTTCAGGCAAAGAAATAGAGAACTTCCTTCTTGATGGGTCAGCAGCTACACTACTCATCGATTCAGTTCTCTCAAGTGATTTCAACTCAGAAGACATCTCCTCTTTCTTCACATGATGACCTCTTTGAAAAGAGTAATAGGAATTTATCCTAGATGGGCCAACCCCTACTCCAGTGATACTTTCACTTGGTCTAAGTGGCTTCGACTCATAACCCATCTCCTCTTTTTTCAGCTGATAGCCTTGTGGAAAAGATGAATAATGATGCTTGCTTTCTGATTGCTTACAAGCAGTCAATCTCCGCCTTTTTACTGCAGGAGCTAAGTAGTCATGAGGCCAGTTTGATTGGCTCTTCACTACCTTAAATGGTTGTTTCACATCAAAGAATTCATCTAACCGGCCATTAGAATCATGCCCATTCATAGGCATTCTTTGCTTTGGAACAGCAGACATACGATCAGAAACATCTGATTGAAACTGGCCGGTAGTAAATGAAGAAATTATCTTATTCCCCATTTTTGAGGTTTCAGATAAACCTGGAGTAGACTCCTCTTCGTCATTCACTGGTAACTGATCTGATTCAGACTGATCTGATGATGAGCTATCACTATCTATCTCTGCTGAACAAATCGGTGGAGGATGGATTTGACGGGCATCCACAGGCAAGCTCCTCAATTCCCTCACTTTCCTAGGTCCTATTCCTGGATCCAAACTTGTATCCACGATGGTAAATTTCATTACTTCTGAAGTGTGAGAAACTTTTGGCCGGAGATAGCAATGCCGCTGATGGTCGGATAAACTATTTTGCTTCATTTGGGCATCTGCATCCCATCCATCTTCATCCTTCGTGTTACCACTTGCATTGTTTCCTTCAACCTCTAATTCAATAAGACTTGGATCCGACGCCACTTTGTTCAGTACATCAGTAACTGAGTCAAAATACTGATTGCCTTTGATGAGCTTTCGCCTTGAGAATTTCTTTATCCCAGGAATAAGAAAGACCAGAATATTCTTTGAACAAACAGAAGCAATATCTTTGGGTTGTTCGGAGTGCCATCCTCTTGCAAGCAAGCGGGGCCAGACAGCTTCCCAGAAGAGATCATTAGACCTAGCTTTGCTTAACCTGAAATTTCCTGTCAGAAACTTGACAATGTCTTCAGTAGTAAGAGAGGAGCATGCCTTTCCAGTGGGTAAATCAGAGCGGGTAGATGCAGTTTGATTTGTTTTGGTAGGATCCAATACAACACGGGTAAGATCGCGCTTCCCCTGACCAATTCCAACAGCTTGTACTAGCACTTCCATACTGACCATGGTTTTC